>CM046834.1:31540653-31808999 GCA_025618425.1 Heliocidaris tuberculata | reverse complement strand
CCATTCCTAAATCTACTACCTCTCCCTACCTCTACTACCATCCTACCTCTCCTACCTGTCCCACCTCTACTACCATCCTGCCTCTACTACCATCCTACCTCTACTACCATCTACCTCTACTACCATCCTACCTCTAATACCTCTCCTACCTATACTACCTCTCCTACCTCTACTACCTCTCCTACCTCTCCCACCTCTACTACAATCCCGACTCTACTACGATCCTGCCTCTACTACCATCCAACCTCTCCTAACATCCTATTTCTACTACCATCCTACCTCTACTACCATTCAACCTCTCTATCACCATCCATCTCTACTACCATCTTTCCTCTACTACCATCCTTCCTCCTACTACCATCCTTCTCCACTACCATCCTTCCTCTACTACCATCCTTCCTCCACTACCATCCTTCCTCTACTACCATCCTACCTCTCCTACATCTACTACCATCCTTCTTCTACATCGCTATTACTATTCTACCTCTACTTCCTCTCCTACCTCTACTACCATCCTACTCCTACTACCATTCTTACTCTACTACCATTCTTACTCTCTAACCATTCCTAAATTCTACTACCTTTCCTAACTCTACTACCATCCTGCTTCTCCTACCTGTCCCACCTCTACTACCATCCTGCCTCTACTACCTCCTACCTCTACTACAATCCTATACCTCTTACTCTCCCACCTCTACTACAATCCTACCTCTCCTACCATCCTACCTCTACTACCATCCTTCATCTATTACCATCCTTCCTCTACTATCTCTCCTACCTCTCCTACCTCCACTACCTCTTCTACCTCTACTACCTCTCCTACCTCTACCACCTCCCCTAACTCTACTACCCTCTCCTACCTCTAGCACATCTCCTACCTCTACCAACATCCTACCTCTACATACCATCCTACCTCTACTACCATCCTTCCTCTACTACCATCCTACCTCTACTACCATCCTACCTCTACTACCATCCTACCTCTACTACCATCCTTCCTCTACTACCATTCAACCTCTACCACCATCCCATCTTCTACTACCATCTTTCCTCTACTACCATCCTTCCTCTACTACCATCCTTCCTCCACTACCATCTTTCCTCTACTACATCCTTCCCCCTCCACTACCATCCTTCCTCTACTACCATCCTACCCTCCTACATCTACTACCATCCTTCTTCTACCATCGCTATTACTATTCTACCTCTACTTCCTCTCCTACCTCTACTACCATCCTACTCCTACTACCATTCTTACTCTACTACCATTCTTACTCTCTACCATTCCTAAATCTACTACCTTTCCTAACTCTACTACCATCCTGCTTCTCCTACCTGTCCCACCTCTACTACCATCCTGCCTCTACTACCATCCTACCTCTACTACCATCCTATACCTCTTACTCTCCCACCTCTACTACAATCCTACCTCTCCTACCATCCTACCTCTACTACCATCCTTCATCTATTACCATCCTTCCTCTACTACCTCTCCTACCTCTCCTACCTCTCCTACCTCCACTACCTCTTCTACCTCTACTACCTCTCCTACCTCTACCACCTCTCCTAACTCAACTACCTCTCCTACCTCTAGCACATCTCCTACCTCTACCAACATCCTACCTCTACTACCATCCTACTCTACTACCATCCTTCCTCTACTACCATCCTATACCTCCTACCTCTCTCTACCACCTTCTGCTACAATCCTACCTCTCTACCATCCTACCTCTGCCATCCTTCCTCTATACAACCTTCCTCTACTCCTCTCCTCCCTCTACTACCTCTACTACCTCTACTACCATCCTACCTCTACTACCTCTCCTACTTCTACTACCTCTCCTACTTCTACCACCTCCCCTAACTCTACTACCTCTCCTACCTCTATCACATCTCCTACCTCTACCAACATCCTACCTCTACTACCATCCCTACCTCTACTACCATCCTTCCTCTACTACCATCCTACCTCTACTACCATCCTACCTCTACTACCATCCTTCCTCTACTACCATTCAACCTCTACCACCATCCATCTTCTACTACCATCTTTCCTCTACTACCATCCTTCCTCCACTACTACCATCTTTCCTCTACTACCATCCTTCCTCCACTACCATCCTTCCTCTACTACCATCCTACCTCTCCTACATCTACTACCATCCTTCTTCTACCATCGCTATTACTATTCTACCTCTACTTCCTCTCCTACCCCCTCTACTACCATCCTACTATCCTACTACCATTCTTACTCTACTACCATTCTTACTCTCTACCATTCCTAAATCTACTACCTTTCCTAACTCTACACCATCCTGCTTCTCCTACCTGTCCCACCTCTACTACCATCCTGCCTCTACTACCATCCTACCTCTACTACTACCATCCTATACCTCTTACTCTCCCACCTCTACTACAAAATCCTACCTCTCCTACCATCCTACCTCTACTACCATCCTTCATCTATTACCATCCTTCCTCTACTATCTCTCCTACCTCTCCTACCTCCACTACCTCTTCTACCTCTACTACCTCTCCTACCTCTACCACCTCCCCTAACTCTACTACCTCTCCTACCTCTAGCACATCTCCTACCTCTACCAACATCCTACCTCTACTACCATCCTAAACCTCTACTACCATCCTCCTCTACTACCATCCTACCTCTACTACCATCCTACCTCTACTACCATCTACCTCTACTACCACCTTCCTCTACTACCATTCAAACTCTACACCATCCATCTTCTACTACCATCTTTCCTCTACTACCATCCTTCCTCTACTACCATCCTTCCTCCACTACCATCCTTCTCTACTACCATCCTTCCTCCACTACCATCCTTCCTCTACTACCATCCTACCTCTCCTACATCTACTACCATCCTTCTCTGACCATCGCTATTACTATTCTACCTCTACTTCCTCTCCTACCTCTACTACCATCCTACTCCTACTACCATTCTTACTCTACTACCATTCTTACTCTCTACCATTCCCTAAATCTACTACCTTTCCTAACTCTACTACCATCCTGCTTCTCCTACCTGTCCCACCTCTACTACCATCCTGCCTCTACTACCAACCTACCTCTACTACCATCCTATACCTCTTACTCTCCCACCTCTACTACTACAATCCTACCTCTCCTACCATCCTACCTCTACTACCATCCTTCATCTATTACCATCCTTCCTCTACTATCTCTCCTACCTCTCCTACCTCCACTACCTCTTCTACCTCTACTACCTCTCCTACCTCTACCACCTCCCTAACTCTACTACCTCTCCTACCTCTAGCACATCTCCTACCTCTACCAACATCCTACCTCTACTACCATCCTACCTCTACTACCATCCTTCCCTACTACCATCCTACCTCTACTACCATCCTACCTCTACTACCATCCACCTCTACTACCATCCTTCCTCTACTACCATTCCAACCTCCTACCACCATCCATCTTCTACTACCATCTTTCCTCTACTACCACCTTCCTCTACTACCATCCTTCCTCCACTACCATCTTTCCTCTACTACCATCCTTCCTCCACTACCATCCTTCCTCTACTACATCCTACCTCTCCTACATCTACTACCATCCTTCTTCTACATCGCTATTACTATTCTACCTCTACCTCTACTCCTCTCCTACCTCTACTACCATCCTACCCTAATACCATTCTTACTCTACTACCATTCTTACTCTCTACCATTCCTAAATCTACTACCTTTCCTAACTCTACTACCATCCTGCTTCTCCTACCTGTCCCACCTCTACTACCATCCTGCCTCTACTACCAATCCTACCTCTACTACCATCCGATATACCTCTTACTCTCCCACCTCTACTACAATCCTACCTCTCCTACCATCCTACCTCTACTACCATCCTTCATCTATTACCATCCTTCCTCTACTACCTCTCCTACCTCTCCTACCTCCACTACCTCTTCTACCTCTACTACCTCTCCTACCTCTACCACCTCTCCTAACTCTACTACCTCTCCTACCTCTAGCACATCTCCTACCTCTACCAACATCCTACCTCTACTACCATCCCTACCTCCTCTACTACCATCCTTCCTCTACTACCATCCTATACCCTCCTACCTCTCCCACCTCTGCTACAATCCTACCTCTCCTACCATCCTACCTCTGCCATCCTTCCTCTATTACAATCCTTCCTCTACTCCCTCTCCTCCCTCTACTACCTCTACTACCTCTACTACCATCCTACCTCTACTACCTCTCCTACTTCTACTACCTCTCCTACTTCTACCACCTCCCCTAACTCTACTACCTCTCCTACCTCTAGCACATCTCCTACCTCTACCAACATCCTACCTCTACTACCTCCTACCTACCTCTACTACCATCCTTCCTCTACTACCATCCTACCTCTACTACCATCCTACCTCTACTACCATCCTACCTCTACTACCATCCTTCCTCTACTACCATTCAACCTCTACCACCATCCATCTTCTACTACCATCTTTCCTCTACTACCATCCTTCCTCTACTACCATCCTTCCTCCACTACCATCTTTCCTCTACTACCATCCTTCCTCCACTACCATCCTTCCTCTACTACCATCCTACCTCTCCTACATCTACTACCATCCTTCTTCTACCATCGCTATTACTATTCTACCTCTACTTCCTCTCCTACCTCTACTACCATCCTACTCCTACTACCATTCTTACTCTACTACCATTCTTACTCTCTACCATTCCAAATCTACTACCTTTCCTAACTCTACTACCATCCTGCTTCTCCTACCTGTCCCACCTCTACTACCATCCTGCCTCTACTACCATCCTACCTCTACTACCATCCTATACCTCTTACTCTCCCACCTCTACTACAATCCTACCTCTCCTACCATCCTACCTCTACTACCATCCTTCATCTATTACCATCCTTCCTCTACTATCTCTCCTACCATCTCCTACCTCCACTACCTCTTCTACCTCTACTACCTCTCCTACCTCTACCACCTCCCCTAACTCTACTACCTCTCCTACCTCTAGCACATCTCCTACCTCTACCAACATCCTACCTCTACTACCATCCTACCTCTACTACCATCCTACCTCTACTACCATCCTACCTCTACTACCATCCTACCTCTACTACCATCCTACCTCTACTACCATCCTTCCTCTACTACCATTCAACCTCTACCACCATCCATCTTCTACTACCATCTTTCCTCTACTACCATCCTTCCTCTACTACCATCCTACCTCTACTACCATCCTTCCTCTACTACCATCCTTCCTCCACTACCATCCTTCCTCTACTACCATCCTACCTCTCCTACATCTACTACCATCCTTCTTCTACCATCGCTATTACTATTCTACCTCTACTTCCTCTCCTACCTCTACTACCATCCTACTCCTACTACCATTCTTACTCTACTACTACCATTCTTACTCTCTACCATTCCTAAATCTACTACCTTTCCTAACTCTACTACCATCCTGCTTCTCCTACCTGTCCCACCTCTACTACCATCCTGCCTCTACTACCATCCTACCTCTACTACCATCCTATACCTCTTACTCTCCCACCTTTACTACAATCCTACCTCTCCTACCATCCTACCTCTACTACCATCCTTCATCTATTACCATCCTTCCTCTACTACCTCTCCTACCTCTCCTACCTCCACTACCTCTTCTACCTCTACTACCTCTCCTACCTCTACCACCTCTCCTAACTCTACTACCTCTCCTACCTCTAGCACATCTCCTACCTCTACCATCATCCTACCTCTACTACCATCCTACCTCTACTACCATCCTTCCTCTACTACCATCCTATACCTCCTACCTCTCCCACCTCTACTACAATCCTACCTCTCCTACCATCCTACCTCTGCCATCCTTCCTCTATTACAATCCTTCCTCTACTCCCTCTCCTACCTCTACTACCTCTACTACCTCTACTGCCATCCTACCTCTACTACCATCCTACCTCTACTACCTCTCCTACTTCTACTACCTCTCCTACTTCTACCACCTCCCCTAACTCTACTACCTCTCCTACCTCTAGCACATCTCCTACCTCTACCAACATCCTACCTCTACTACCATCCTACCTCTACTACCATCCTACCTCTACTACCATCCTACCTCTACTACCATCCTACCTCTACTACCATCCTACCTCTACTACCATCCTTCCTCTACTACCATTCAACCTCTACCACCATCCATCTTCTACTGCCATCTTTCCTCTACTACCATCCTTCCTCTACTACCATCCTACCTCTACTACCATCCTTCCTCTACTACCATCCTTCCTCCACTACCATCCTTCCTCTACTACCATCCTACCTCCTCCTACATCTACTACCATCCTTCTTCTACCATCGCTATTACTATTCTACCTCTACTTCCTCTCCTACCTCTACTACCGATCCTGCCTCTACTACCATCCAACCTCTCCTACCTCTACTACAATCCCTACTACAATCCCGACTACAATCCCGACTACAATCCCGACTACAATCCTACCTCTACTACCGATCCTGCCTCTACTACCATCCAACCTCTCCTAACATCCTATTTCTACTACCATCCTACCTCTACTACCATTCAACCTCTACCACCATCCATCTTCTACTACCATCTTTCCTCTACTACCATCCTACCTCTACTACCATCCTACCTCTACTACCATCCTACCTCTACTACCTCTCCTACCTATACTACCTCTCCTACCTCTACTACCTCTCCTACCTCTCCCACCTCTACTACAATCCCGACTCTACTACGATCCTGCCTCTACTACCATCCAACCTCTCCTAACATCCTATTTCTACTACCATCCTACCTCTACTACCATTCAACCTCTACCACCATCCATCTTCTACTGCCATCTTTCCTCTACTACCATCCTTCCTCTACTACCATCCTACCTCTACTACCATCCTTCCTCTACTACCATCCTTCCTCCACTACCATCCTTCCTCTACTACCATCCTACCTCTCCTACATCTACTACCATCCTTCTTCTACCATCGCTATTACTATTCTACCTCTACTTCCTCTCCTACCTCTACTACCATCCTACTCCTACTACCATACTTCCTCTCCTACCATTCTTACTCTCTACCATTCCTAAATCTACTACCTTTCCTAACTCTACTACCATCCTGCTTCTCCTACCTGTCCCACCTCTACTACCATCCTGCCTCTACTACCATCCTACCTCTACTACCATCCTATACCTCTTACTCTCCCACCTCTACTACAATCCTACCTCTCCTACCATCCTACCTCTACTACCATCCTTCATCTATTACCATCCTTCCTCTACTACCTCTCCTACCTCTCCTACCTCCACTACCTCTTCTACCTCTACTACCTCTCCTACCTCTACCACCTCCCCTAACTCTACTACCTCTCCTACCTCTAGCACATCTCCTACCTCTACCAACATCCTACCTCTACTACCATCCTACCTCTACTACCATCCTTCCTCTACTACCATCCTACCTCTACTACCATCCTACCTCTACTACCATCCTACCTCTACTACCATCCTTCCTCTACTACCATTCAACCTCTACCACCATCCATCTTCTACTACCATCTTTCCTCTACTACCATCCTTCCTCTACTACCATCCTTCCTCCACTACCATCTTTCCTCTACTACCATCCTTCCTCCACTACCATCCTTCCTCTACTACCATCCTACCTCTCCTACATCTACTACCATCCTTCTTCTACCATCGCTATTACTATTCTACCTCTACTTCCTCTCCTACCTCTACTACCATCCTACTCCTACTACCATTCTTACTCTACTACCATTCTTACTCTCTACCATTCCTAAATCTACTACCTTTCCTAACTCTACTACCATCCTGCTTCTCCTACCTGTCCCACCTCTACTACCATCCTGCCTCTACTACCATCCTACCTCTACTACCATCCTATACCTCTTACTCTCCCACCTCTACTACAATCCTACCTCTTCCTACCATCCTACCTCTACTACCATCCTTCATCTATTACCATCCTACCTCTACTACCATCCTACCTCTACTACCATCCTACCCCTACTACCATCCTACCCCTACTACCATTCTTAATCTACTACCATTCTTACTCTCTACCATTCCTAAATCTACTACCTCTCCTACCTCTACTACCATCCTACCTCTCCTACCTGTCCCACCTCTACTACCATCCTGCCTCTACTACCATCCTACCTCTACTACCATCATACCTCTACTACCATCCTACCTCTACTACCTCTCCTACCTATACTACCTCTCCTACCTCTACTACCTCTCCTACCTCTCCCACCTCTACTACAATCCCGACTCTACTACGATCCTGCCTCTACTACCATCCAACCTCTCCTAACATCCTATTTCTACTACCATCCTACCTCTACTACCATTCAACCTCTACCACCATCCATCTTCTACTGCCATCTTTCCTCTACTACCATCCTTCCTCTACTACCATCCTACCTCTACTACCATCCTTCCTCTACTACCATCCTTCCTCCACTACCATCCTTCCTCTACTACCATCCTACCTCTCCTACATCTACTACCATCCTTCTTCTACCATCGCTATTACTATTCTACCTCTACTTCCTCTCCTACCTCTACTACCATCCTACTCCTACTACCATTCTTACTCTACTACCATTCTTACTCTCTACCATTCCTAAATCTACTACCTTTCCTAACTCTACTACCATCCTGCTTCTCCTACCTGTCCCACCTCTACTACCATCCTGCCTCTACTACCATCCTACCTCTACTACAATCCTATACCTCTTACTCTCCCACCTCTACTACAATCCTACCTCTCCTACCATCCTACCTCTACTACCATCCTTCATCTATTACCATCCTTCCTCTACTACCTCTCCTACCTCTCCTACCTCCACTACCTCTTCTACCTCTACTACCTCTCCTACCTCTACCACCTCCCCTAACTCTACTACCTCTCCTACCTCTAGCACATCTCCTACCTCTACCAACATCCTACCTCTACTACCATCCTACCTCTACTACCATCCTTCCTCTACTACCATCCTACCTCTACTACCATCCTACCTCTACTACCATCCTACCTCTACTACCATCCTTCCTCTACTACCATTCAACCTCTACCACCATCCATCTTCTACTACCATCTTTCCTCTACTACCATCCTTCCTCTACTACCATCCTTCCTCCACTACCATCTTTCCTCTACTACCATCCTTCCTCCACTACCATCCTTCCTCTACTACCATCCTACCTCTCCTACATCTACTACCATCCTTCTTCTACCATCGCTATTACTATTCTACCTCTACTTCCTCTCCTACCTCTACTACCATCCTACACCTACTACCATTCTTACTCTACTACCATTCTTACTCTCTACCATTCCTAAATCTACTACCTTTCCTAACTCTACTACCATCCTGCTTCTCCTACCTGTCCCACCTCTACTACCATCCTGCCTCTACTACCATCCTACCTCTACTACCATCCTATACCTCTTACTCTCCCACCTCTACTACAATGCTACCTCTTCCTACCATCCTACCTCTACTACCATCCTTCATCTATTACCATCCTTCCTCTACTACCTCTCCTACCTCTCCTACCTCCACTACCTCTTCTACCTCTACTACCTCTCCTACCTCTACCACCTCTCCTAACTCTACTACCTCTCCTACCTCTAGCACATCTCCTACCTCTACCAACATCCTACCTCTACTACCATCCTACCTCTACTACCATCCTTCCTCTACTACCATCCTATACCTCCTACCTCTCCCACCTCTACTACAATCCTACCTCTCCTACCATCCTACCTCTGCCATCCTTCCTCTATTACAATCCTTCCTCTACTCCCTCTCCTACCTCTACTACCTCTACTACCTCTACTACCATCCTACCTCTACTACCTCTCCTACTTCTACTACCTCTCCTACTTCTACCACCTCCCCTAACTCTACTACCTCTCCTACCTCTAGCACATCTCCTACCTCTACCAACATCCTACCTCTACTACCATCCTACCTCTACTACCATCCTACCTCTACTACCATCCTACCTCTACTACCATCCTACCTCTACTACCATCCTTCCTCTACTACCATTCAACCTCTACCACCATCCTTCCTCTACTACCATCTTTCCTCTACTACCATCCTTCCTCCACTACCATCTTTCCTCTACTACCATCCTTCCTCCACTACCATCCTTCCTCTACTACCATCCTACCTCTCCTACATCTACTACCATCCTTCTTCTACCATCGCTATTACTATTCTACCTCTACTTCCTCTCCTACCTCTACTACCATCCTACTCCTACTACCATTCTTACTCTACTACCATTCTTACTCTCTACCATTCCTAAATCTACTACCTTTCCTAACTCTACTACCATCCTGCTTCTCCTACCTGTCCCACCTCTACTACCATCCTGCCTCTACTACCATCCTACCTCTACTACCATCCTATACCTCTTACTCTCCCACCTCTACTACAATCCTACCTCTCCTACCATCCTACCTCTACTACCATCCTTCATCTATTACCATCCTTCCTCTACTACCTCTCCTACCTCTCCTACCTCCACTACCTCTTCTACCTCTACTACCTCTCCTACCTCTACCACCTCCCCTAACTCTACTACCTCTCCTACCTCTAGCACATCTCCTACCTCTACCAACATCCTACCTCTACTACCATCCTACCTCTACTACCATCCTTCCTCTACTACCATCCTACCTCTACTACCATCCTACCTCTACTACCATCCTACCTCTACTACCATCCTTCCTCTACTACCATTCAACCTCTACCACCATCCATCTTCTACTACCATCTTTCCTCTACTACCATCCTTCCTCTACTACCATCCTACCTCTACTACCATCCTTCCTCTACTACCATCCTTCCTCCACTACCATCCTTCCTCTACTACCATCCTACCTCTCCTACATCTACTACCATCCTTCTTCTACCATCGCTATTACTATTCTACCTCTACTTCCTCTCCTACCTCTACTACCATCCTACTCCTACTACCATACTTACTCTACTACCATTCTTACTCTCTACCATTCCTAAATCTACTACCTTTCCTAACTCTACTACCATCCTGCTTCTCCTACCTGTCCCACCTCTACTACCATCCTGCCTCTACTACCATCCTACCTCTACTACCATCCTATACCTCTTACTCTCCCACCTCTACTACAATGCTACCTCTTCCTACCATCCTACCTCTACTACCATCCTTCATCTATTACCATCCTTCCTCTACTACCTCTCCTACCTCTCCTACCTCCACTACCTCTTCTACCTCTACTACCTCTCCTACCTCTACCACCTCCCCTAACTCTACTACCTCTCCTACCTCTAGCACATCTCCTACCTCTACCAACATCCTACCTCTACTACCATCCTACCTCTACTACCATCCTTCCTCTACTACCATCCTACCTCTACTACCATCCTACCTCTACTACCATCCTACCTCTACTACCATCCTTCCTCTACTACCATTCTACCTCTACCACCATCCATCTTCTACTACCATCTTTCCTCTACTACCATCCTTCCTCTACTACCATCCTTCCTCCACTACCATCTTTCCTCTACTACCATCCTTCCTCCACTACCATCCTTCCTCTACTACCATCCTACCTCTCCTACATCTACTACCATCCTTCTTCTACCATCGCTATTACTATTCTACCTCTACTTCCTCTCCTACCTCTACTACCATCCTACTCCTAATACCATTCTTACTCTACTACCATTCTTACTCTCTACCATTCCTAAATCTACTACCTTTCCTAACTCTACTACCATCCTGCTTCTCCTACCTGTCCCACCTCTACTACCATCCTGCCTCTACTACCATCCTACCTCTACTACCATCCGATACCTCTTACTCTCCCACCTCTACTACAATCCTACCTCTCCTACCATCCTACCTCTACTACCATCCTTCATCTATTACCATCCTTCCTCTACTACCTCTCCTACCTCTCCTACCTCCACTACCTCTTCTACCTCTACTACCTCTCCTACCTCTACCACCTCTCCTAACTCTACTACCTCTCCTACCTCTAGCACATCTCCTACCTCTACCAACATCCTACCTCTACTACCATCCTACCTCTACTACCATCCTACCTCTACTACCATCCTATACCTCCTACCTCTCCCACCTCTACTACAATCCTACCTCTCCTACCATCCTACCTCTGCCATCCTTCCTCTATTACAATCCTTCCTCTACTCCCTCTCCTACCTCTACTACCTCTACTACCTCTACTACCATCCTACCTCTACTACCTCTCCTACTTCTACTACCTCTCCTACTTCTACCACCTCCCCTAACTCTACTACCTCTCCTACCTCTAGCACATCTCCTACCTCTACCAACATCCTACCTCTACTACCATCCTACCTCTACTACCATCCTTCCTCTACTACCATCCTACCTCTACTACCATCCTACCTCTACTACCATCCTACCTCTACTACCATCCTTCCTCTACTACCATTCAACCTCTACCACCATCCATCTTCTACTACCATCTTTCCTCTACTACCATCCTTCCTCTACTACCATCCTTCCTCCACTACCATCTTTCCTCTACTACCATCCTTCCTCCACTACCATCCTTCCTCTACTACCATCCTACCTCTCCTACATCTACTACCATCCTTCTTCTACCATCGCTATTACTATTCTACCTCTACTTCCTCTCCTACCTCTACTACCATCCTACTCCTACTACCATTCTTACTCTACTACCATTCTTACTCTCTACCATTCCTAAATCTACTACCTTTCCTAACTCTACTACCATCCTGCTTCTCCTACCTGTCCCACCTCTACTACCATCCTGCCTCTACTACCATCCTACCTCTACTACCATCCTATACCTCTTACTCTCCCACCTCTACTACAATGCTACCTCTTCCTACCATCCTACCTCTACTACCATCCTTCATCTATTACCATCCTTCCTCTACTACCTCTCCTACCTCTCCTACCTCCACTACCTCTTCTACCTCTACTACCTCTCCTACCTCTACCACCTCCCCTAACTCTACTACCTCTCCTACCTCTAGCACATCTCCTACCTCTACCAACATCCTACCTCTACTACCATCCTACCTCTACTACCATCCTTCCTCTACTACCATCCTACCTCTACTACCATCCTACCTCTACTACCATCCTACCTCTACTACCATCCTTCCTCTACTACCATTCAACCTCTACCACCATCCATCTTCTACTACCATCTTTCCTCTACTACCATCCTTCCTCTACTACCATCCTTCCTCTACTACCATCCTTCCTCTACTACCATCCTTCCTCCACTACCATCCTTCCTCTACTACCATCCTACCTCTCCTACATCTACTACCATCCTTCTTCTACCATCGCTATTACTATTCTACCTCTACTTCCTCTCCTACCTCTACTACCATCCTACTCCTACTACCATTCTTACTCTACTACCATTCTTACTCTCTACCATTCCTAAATCTACTACCTTTCCTAACTCTACTACCATCCTGCTTCTCCTACCTGTCCCACCTCTACTACCATCCTGCCTCTACTACCATCCTACCTCTACTACCATCCTATACCTCTTACTCTCCCACCTCTACTACAATGCTACCTCTTCCTACCATCCTACCTCTACTACCATCCTTCATCTATTACCATCCTTCCTCTACTACCTCTCCTACCTCTCCTACCTCCACTACCTCTTCTACCTCTACTACCTCTCCTACCTCTACCACCTCTCCTAACTCTACTACCTCTCCTACCTCTAGCACATCTCCTACCTCTACCATCATCCTACCTCTACTACCATCCTACCTCTACTACCATCCTGCCTCTACTACCATCCTATACCTCCTACCTCTCCCACCTCTACTACAATCCTACCTCTCCTACCATCCTACCTCTGCCATCCTTCCTCTATTACAATCCTTCCTCTACTCCCTCTCCTACCTCTACTACCTCTACTACCTCTACTGCCATCCTACCTCTACTACCATCCTACCTCTACTACCTCTCCTACTTCTACTACCTCTCCTACTTCTACCACCTCCCCTAACTCTACTACCTCTCCTACCTCTAGCACATCTCCTACCTCTACCAACATCCTACCTCTACTACCATCCTACCTCTACTACCATCCTTCCTCTACTACCATCCTACCTCTACTACCATCCTACCTCTACTACCATCCTACCTCTACTACCATCCTTCCTCTACTACCATTCAACCTCTACCACCATCCATCTTCTACTACCATCTTTCCTCTACTACCATCCTTCCTCTACTACCATCCTTCCTCTACTACCATCCTTCCTCTACTACCATCCTACCTCCACTACCATCCTTCCTCTACTACCATCCTACCTCTCCTACATCTACTACCATCCTTCTTCTACCATCGCTATTACTATTCTACCTCTACTTCCTCTCCTACCTCTACTACCATCCTACTCCTACTACCATTCTTACTCTACTACCATTCTTACTCTCTACCATTCCTAAATCTACTACCTTTCCTAACTCTACTACCATCCTGCTTCTCCTACCTGTCCCACCTCTACTACCATCCTGCCTCTACTACCATCCTACCTCTACTACCATCCTATACCTCTTACTCTCCCACCTCTACTACAATCCTACCTCTCCTACCATCCTACCTCTACTACCATCCTTCATCTATTACCATCCTTCCTCTACTACCTCTCCTACCTCTCCTACCTCCACTACCTCTTCTACCTCTACTACCTCTCCTACCTCTACCACCTCCCCTAACTCTACTACCTCTCCTACCTCTAGCACATCTCCTACCTCTACCAACATCCTACCTCTACTACCATCCTACCTCTACTACCATCCTTCCTCTACTACCATCCTATACCTCCTACCTCTCCCACCTCTACTACAATCCTACCTCTCCTACCATCCTACCTCTGCCATCCTTCCTCTATTACAATCCTTCCTCTACTCCCTCTCCTACCTCTACTACCTCTACTACCTCTACTGCCATCCTACCTCTACTACCATCCTACCTCTACTACCTCTCCTACTTCTACTACCTCTCCTACTTCTACTACCTCTCCTACCTCTACTACCTCTCCTACCTCTACCAACGTCCTACCTCTACCAACATCCTACCTCTACTACCATCCTAATTCCACTACCATCCTTCCTCTACTACTATCCTACCTCTCCTACATCTACTACCATCCTTCTTCTACCATCGCTATTACCATTCTACCTCTACTACCTCTCCTACCTCTACTACCTCTCCTACCTCTCCCACCTCTACTAAAATCCCGACTCTACTGCGATCCTGCCTCTACTACCATCCAACCTCTCCTAACATCCTATTTCTACTACCATCCTACCTCTACTACCATTCAACCTTTAGCACCATCCATCTTCTACTACTATCTTTCCTCTACTACCATCCTACCTCTACTACCATCCTTCCTCCACTACCATCCTGCCTCTACTACCATCCCAACTCTCCTGCCATCCTGCCTCTACTTTTATTGTACATAATTATTCTACCATCCTACCTCTACTACCATCCTACCTCCACAACCATTCTCCCTACACTCCCATCCAACCGTTACTGCTCCCTTACTACTTTTACCATTACCTACCTCTACCATTCTTACTCTCTACCATTCCTACCTCTACTACCTCTCTACCTCTACCACCATCCTACCTCTGCTACCATCCTTCCTCTGCTACCATCCTACCTCTACTACCATCCTACCTCTACTACCATCCTACCTCTACTACCATCCTACCTCTACTACCATCCTTCCTCTACTACCATCCTACCTCTACTACCATCCTGCCTCTACTACCATCCTATACCTCTTACCTCTCCCACCTCTACTACAATCCTACCTCTCCTACCATCCTACCTCTACTACCTTCCTACCTCTACTACCTCTCCTACCTCTACTACCTCTCCTACCTCTACCACCTCCCCTAACTCTACTACCTCTCCTACCTCTAGCACATCTCCTACCTCTACCAACATCCTACCTCTACTACCATCCTTCCTCTACTACCATCCTTCCTCTACTACCATCCTACCTCTACTACCATCCTACCTCTACTACCATCCTACCTCTACTACCATCCTTCCTCTACTACCATCCTTCCTCTACTACCATCCTACCTCTACTACCATCCTACCTCTACTACCATCCTACCTCTACTACCATCCTTCCTCTACTACCATCCTTCCTCTACTACCATCCTACCTCTACTACCATCCTACCTCTACTACCATCCTACCTCTACTACCATCCTACCTCTACTACCATCCTGCCTCTACTACCATCCTATACCTCCTACCTCTCCCACCTCTACTACAATCCTACCTCTCCTACCATCCTACCTCTACTACCTTCCTACCTCTACTACCTCTCCTACCTCTACTACCTCTCCTACTTCTACTACCTCTCCTACCTCTACTACCTCTCCTACCTCTACCAACGTCCTACCTCTACCAACATCCTACCTCTACTACCATCCTAATTCCACTACCATCCTTCCTCTACTACCATCCTACCTCTCCTACATCTACTACCATCCTTCTTCTACCATCGCTATTACCATTCTACCTCTACTACCTCTCCTACCTCTACTACCTCTCCTACCTCTCCCACCTCTACTACAATCCCGACTCTACTA
Source organism: Heliocidaris tuberculata (assembly GCA_025618425.1). Taxonomy (NCBI): domain Eukaryota; kingdom Metazoa; phylum Echinodermata; class Echinoidea; order Camarodonta; family Echinometridae; genus Heliocidaris; species Heliocidaris tuberculata. The sequence goes on along the minus strand of CM046834.1, from coordinate 31,792,234 downwards.
CGATCCTGCCTCTACTACCATCCAACCTCTCCTAACATCCTATTTCTACTACCATCCTACCTCTACTACCATTCAACCTCTACCACCATCCATCTTCTACTACCATCTTTCCTCTACTACCATCCTACCTCTACTACCATCCTTCCTCCACTACCATCCTGCCTCTACTACCATCCCAACTCTCCTGCCATCCTGCCTCTACTTTTATTGTACATAATTATTCTACCATCCTACCTCTACTACCATCCTACCTCCACAACCATTCTCCCTATACTCCCATCCAACCTCTACTACGATTCAACCTCTACTACCATCCTTCCTCTACTACCATCCTTTTTCCACTACCATCCTGCCTCTACTACCATCCTACCTTTCCTGCCATCCTGCCTCTACTACCATCCTTCCTCTACTTTTATTGTACATAATAATCCTAACATCCTAACTCTACTACCATCCTACCTCCACAACCATTCTCTCTATCTGCCTATACTCCCATCCAACCGTTACTGCTCCCTTACTACTTTTACCATACCTACCTCTACTACCATTCTTACTCTCTACCATTCCTACATCTACTTGGTTACATGTCGTTTTCTCCGAAGGTTTATTTCCAAAGGTTCATTACTCCGACGGTTTGTAATTCCGAAACTGAAAAAGGGTTCGTATTTATTTGCGATGGTTTTTAATTCCGAAATGTTACTTAGGGTTCTGTTGCATTTTCGGAATTACGAACCTTGATCGGAATTGTGAACCCTTTTTCATATTCGGAATTACGAACCTTCAGAGTAATGCAGCAGATGTTCACAATTATGAACCCTATTTCATTTTCGGAATTATGAACCCCCTTCTATGGGAAATTTGTGTTTCGGGATTACGAACCTTCTGAATGATAAACCTTCAGAAGCGAGGTCGACCAAGTGCGTGCATCTGCATCTTTATTTCCTTTTTATAAATCTTGTTTTGTTTGTTTTTGTTTGTTTTTTGGTCTACTCTCTCTCAAAAAAGAGTGAATTTTCACTGTTTTCACTCCCCCGGGAGTTACGTCAGTGATCACTTGTTTAGGAGTGAATACCGAGTGACTATTGAGTGCTCTGTAAAAGGAAAAGAGTGGATTTTCACTCTATTTTCACTCTAATTTCATTCCCTCGGAGAGTGACGACAGTGATCACTCATTTTTTTTTTTTTTTTTTTTTAGAGAGAGTACCTTTCTTCTTGCTTGATAACTTATACATGTATTCGAGAAAATGATAGAACGTTTGAAACATAATGGGCTGTATATCGATAAAAACTAGCATTTGCTTGGAAGCAAATATTATATACAGTAAAAGCTTGCGCTCAAGCAAAATGTTCAAGCAATGGTTATGGCCCACCCTTTTGCTTGACCTGAGAGCTGATGCCCGAGCAAATACCTGAGCTCATGCTTATTATGCCAGGAGCCTGTCCCGAAATAGTCACCATTTATTTTACATGTGAGATTTGACCCCTCAAAGTTACTTAGACGATCCATGTCATTCACAAAAACTTGTCAGTTCGAACGAAGCCGCCGGATTTGGCCCCCAGAGCCCTCCAAAAGGGCCCCAAAAGTAGGGTCGATTTCAACCCATCTAACATTTGCGCCGAACTTTTTCAGAAGGAAGGTGTATGATTATACATTACCAAAACACAAAAACTGATAAAATTTTCCGTCGGGATGGGTTGTCAGACCGCCCATAAAAATTAGAGAAAATTTTCCCCTTAAGGCCCGTTGCACAAATTTTGTCAGAAGGAAGAGGTATGGATGTACATTACAAAAATATAAAAAACTGCCAAAAATTTCCATCGGAAAGGGGGTGTAACACGCCCCTGCAAAAAAACGAAAAAACACCAAAGTGCCCCTAAACCAAGCTTTGCTGGCCCAAATGCTCTGGATGTAGAGAACCCCCCCCCCCCCCTCCCCGTTTTTTGGATTATCACCTTAATAAATCCAATGTGTGTTATTCAATTCAGGTCAAATTTACATAGTACAATCTTTTAGTATTTAACTTTCTTGCGGCGCAATTTGGTATCAAAATAATTAAATGATCATTTCAATAATAATTTATTAAATCGTGAAAATTTTATTGCTTTCTCAAAAGCAGTCAAATGATAGTGTCAAGATTATGTAAATACACCCATTGTCCATCTGCACCTGTTTGACAAGACATAATAGAGGGGCTTGTTAAGTATCTGGGCTATGTGGCTGCCATGCTGAAATTTACCATTCATGTGTTAATTACACAAATACCTTGCAAGCTCTCTATTATGCCTTGTCAAACAGGCGCAGATGGACGAGTGTTTACATATATTCCTGATACTATCATTTGACTACTTTTGAGAAAGCAATACAATTTTCACAATTTAATAACTTATCATTGAAATAATCGTTTAACACTAAATTGCACCCCAAGAAAGTTGCAATACTCAAGATTGTACTACGTAAATTTGAGCTGAATTGAATTACACACAATTAATTTGAGTTATTAACCTTATAATGCCAAAAAATGGGTTTTCTTTACATCCAGAGAATTTTCGGCAGCAAAGCTTGGTTTAGGGGCACTTTGGTGTTTTGCAGGGGCGTGTTACACCCTCTTTCCGATGGAAATTTTGGTCAGTTTTTATATTTTTGTAATACCTCTTCCTTCTGACAAAATTTGGTCCATGGACGCTGAGGGAAAAATTTTCCCCAATTTTTAGGGGCGGTCTGACAACCCATCCCGACGGAAAATTTTGTCAGTTGTTGTGTTTTGGTAATGTACAGTCATACACTTTCCTTCTGACAAAGTTTGGCGCATATGTTAGATGGGTTGAAATCGACCCGACTTTTGGGCCCTTTGGGGGCCTGGGGCCAAACTCGGCGGCTTCGTTCGAGCTGACAAGCTTTTTGTGAATGACATGGATGGTCTATGTAACTTTAAGGGGTCAAATCTCATAATTATGGGGTGACTATTTCGGGAAAGGCTCCCAGACTGTATGGTTAATAGACCCGTTCACAAATATATTCAAATTTTATGCATACTTTTAAAACAAAGGTTGTTCTTGACAACCTGAAAGCCTCTCAGAGCAGGGGCCGGTGAGCGTTTTTGAAAGTGGGGGGGGGGGGGGGGGGGTGATTGGATTTCACTCATTAATGACAATTTTTAAACCTTTTTTTCCGAGGTTTTATTAAACGTGTCTACTCAAAAAAGTGGGGGCTGCAGCCCCCAGCCCCCCCCCGGTTCCGCGGCCCATGCAGAGGCTTGTCAGACATAGCAACTGGTAACGTATGCAAACTGGATTCCAAGTATTGTAGTTCATTATTTAATAACAGGTTAATAGAATACTACATACTAGAATAGAATACTATACTATACTATAGGTCCCCAAGAAAGAAACATTAATAAATTTGAATAACTTTGTGAACAGGTCTATTAAAAAAATATAGTTTGGATATAGAGATGTGCGCCGAAGCATGATCAGATGCCTCAGAGCACCTTGTAGGTGCACAGGGAAGGGAATGACAAGGGCACTGAAGCATTAATGCCACACAGTGCTAACAAACAACTTTTTATTTTTAACAAAGTTATTTGTATGTCAGGCAAAGTCAGCATGTCACTTTTCCTTGGCCATTGTTGTAATGTTTAGAAAACGTTTTCAAAAGGCACAAATAAGAATAGAATGGAATGAACATTTAGAAGGGAAGCTCTTAAAGCAATTTTCACTCTGAATGTAATCTTGATCGTGACGGTTAAAATTCAGAAAAGGGCTGCTCCGTAAAGTATTGGAGATGAGCTTGATTCCTCTAACGAGATTCATCTGCGTGCGCTTTTAACCTCCGTATATGAGGATCACAAGGTTCTAATAGACAAGAGTCAACTGCCCAGTATTAAAGAAAAAAACCTTTAAAAAAGAGTCGAAACTACTTTTGGCCTGTATTATCACCCACCCCCCCCCCCCCCCAAAAAAAAAATAAAAAATATATATATATATATATTTTTTTTTGGATGAAATGAATAATAATTATGATACATTAACTTAAAACTAATAATTATCCAAACTCATTATGTTTGATCTTGAAATACCATTCACATTCTTTAATGATTAAAAGTAAGGGAATAAGAAATGCCATAATTTCAATGTGAAAATATCGAAGAAAATTTGTTCGCTCGCATTGTTATTCTCAAATAAGGGGTTCCGTCCATTGGCGTAGATCTGTGCATTCCTTCTTTTCATTAAAAACCATTTTGGGATGCTCTAAAATGCAAGTTTTATAGACAGATTTTTGAAAAAGTCCGCGGTGTGGGAAGGGGATACCCCCTCCCATACCCCCTCCCCCGATCGGCCGCTTCGCTCCCTCGCCGGTCATTCCCCCCCCCCCCCCCAAAAAAAAAAAAAAAAAAAAAATTATGAACACGGATCGACACCTTTGCTTACAAGCTTAGGGTTGTTCTTGTTAGCAAATACTTATTTTTCTGAATAGAAGAGAAAGTTAAAGCTTGTTTTTTCCAGGACCAGACGTAGAAAATTTTTCTTGAATCTGGAACCATTTACTTGCTAATATTTGCTTGTTTTGGACTACAAGTACGAATACAAGCAAAAGGTAAGAAAAGGCATTTGCTAGGTTTTATCGATACGGCCGTTGTCTCACAGCCTATAAAGTTTTTGAGGCATATGAGATCGATGCTGCATTTATAGAATGAATTAGTTTATTCAACGCATTGATCAAAAACACATTATAATTATTTTGATAGATAGGCATTAAGAGTAGGCCTACTCTTGTTAGAAAAACTTCAAGTCAACAAAAAACGCATTGTAAGTTATTTGACGTTGAAATTTTTCAAGCAATCGCTCTTTTTATAAGAGAAAAAATATGAAAATTATGTCTTCTGGGAAAAAGGGCGAAGCCACCCCCTCGGAGACTATCCGGGATTCACCTAAATGGTTCCTCCTAAAAATATTGTTTCTTACGACAACCCCCTCTCCCCCCCCCCAGTGAGAGGGAGAGAGTCTTGAGAGGGTCGGTGGGGTTCCCGATCATGTTACCCCTCTTGAAAACGGGCCCTGATCGCACATTTTTAAACCCTTTATAACTTTAAGCAGGCTGTTGTTGGAAAAAAAAATCAACGGCGATGATTAGTGATGGGAAGCAAGAATTAATATAGGCCTATATGAATAGCGACAGTGGTTTGTAATTCCTTTGAATTTACTGTATCTCCAGACTATACTATGTGATTATGAACAGAGTTTTTATTTTTATTTTTTATCTATCACTTTTTGTTATAATTATTATTCATTTCCCCGATTGACAGTTGATCCTTGGTCCAACATACTTAGCATTTAAACAAACTACTTTCAATACCATCATCATCATCCGATGTGTATAGGGGAGGGCGGGGTGAAGTGCATGGGACAAGAATGGTGATTTAGCACTCATTTGCCTTGCATAGCTTCTAAAATATTAATTGTCGCCTATTAATTTTTTGAACTATTGCTATTTTTATCAATACTAGGCTACGAAACAAGGTATTTGACACCATCCCTATATTTTTAGTTTTTATGCAAATACATGTAATCCTTTAAAATGAGGTGCTTGAACGGGGTGAAGTCAGTGGTACACCCACGAGGTGAACTGCACACTCTAACAACAATCTAGTTAAATATGACCATAGTCAGATTTGACTATAGAATAAATATTCTCACATGGCGCCTGCACTATTCTAGTCAAAGCTTCCAGATTCGGGTCTGAAGTAAACAGAATCCTATAGTCAAAATGAACCGGTGCTCTAAATGGGATTGTCACTAATTAGACTTAATTTTTGCTCGCTCTCTTTTAGTTCATTTGCAAAAGGCAAAGTTCGAGCATACTGCTTATTACTAGTGGCATTGCAGTAATTGTGCAAATGAGATTAGCGATAAACAATTTTATACGGAATAATCATAATCATCGAGATTTACTCAGTTCCACCCCCCCCCCCCCCCCAACTTTAAATCAGTCTGTAGGATACCACTAAAATATATAGGGCGCTCGTTCCGAGTCGCGATGCACCATCGATCTCTACCACATACATGTAGGATGCACCCATAGAGATACATAGTATGTATCTCTATGGATGCACCATGTACATAAAAAATCACACATACCATACGGACACCGGACCGGTTAGGCCATCTTTCATGAAACTCTATGCTCTGTTCCATGATGTTTACAGCAAGATCGATGGCATAGAATCACTGAACTCTACACTTCATTGGCCAGGGGCCCGTTGCACAAAACTTGCGTTTGAACGCAACTCAGGAAAATCAACGCAACTTTATTTTCAGCCAATCAGAATTGAGCTTGATTTTTAGGAGTTGCGATTTTTAAACGCAAGTTTTGTGCAACGGGCCACAGGAGCCTGTCCCGAAATAGTCACCCCATTTTACCCATAAGAAGTTTGACCCCGACCCTGTAAAGTTACTTAGACCATCTAAGTTATTGACAAAAAAGGTTGTCAGCCTGATCGTAGCCGCCATGTTTAGCCCCCAGAGCCCCTAAAAGAGACCCAAAGTCGGATCATGAATTTCACCCCATCTCCCCCTGGCACCAAACTTTGTCAGTAGGAAGTACATGTAGTATGATTGGACATTACAAAACACACGACAACAAAAAAAAAACTGACAAAAATTTCCGTCGGGCATGGGGTGTCAGATGGCAGAGGCGTCAATTCGTTCGAATAGACAAAGTATTGGAGGGGCAGAGCATTGTTCACAAACAATTGGTGTTCATTTGGTGTTAATTAGTCTTTTGATTAATAAGTTATTAAATTGTGAAAAATGTATTACTTTCTCGAAAGTAGCAAAAAAAATATTGTCAGGACTATGTAAACACATCCATTGACAAAGCATAATAGAGCAGCTTGCTTGGTATCTGTGCAATATGATGAAAAGGATTGAATAACTCTGCAAATTTAGAAGTGGCAGTCATCACCTACCCCAGCACCTACCCTGGTAAGAGGACGATACGAGGGCATCCCTATAGACATAATAGATTATGTATTCTTTGTAATGTAGAACACGATAAAAACTTCTTTCGAAAAATAAACTCAAGACAATTTCAATAGCCCTGTCTGTCACCTTTAGAAATGTGCGAACATTATAATGGTGTACGTAATCCGAACCTGATTTCTATGGGCAGTACAATAGGCCTTTGAAATTGCCCTTGAGTTTATTTTTCGAAAGTAGTTTCTATCGTGTTTGTAGGTAGGTGACGAATTTCTCTACGGTGCTTACTTCAAAGAAGATAGAGACAAATATATTCTACCTCAGTATAGAAATTACCGCCCAAACACATTGAAAATGTGTACTTTATTTAATACCAAACACTGTCAAAACTTGCCAACTTTGTTAAAATTATTATGCTATATAAAGTTTGGTAGATCGTAATAACGGCACGCGTTATAAACTCAGGTTACGATTCACATGTACGGTATAGTTTACTGGGGTTTTTTTTTTTTGTTTTGTTTTTGTTTTTGTTTTGTTTTGTTTTGTTTTGTTTTGTTTTGTTTTGTTTTGTTTTGTTTTGTTTTGTTTTGTTTTGTTTTGTTTTGTTTTTTGTTTTTTTACAAATGCCTTTATTGCCATCTTATTTAAGCTTGTTATGTATATGTTACAATACTATGTACTATGTATTTTTCTCATACTCCGAAAGGGGTCGATAGAAATAAAGTTCAAGTTCAAGTTCAAGAAACCCGCACGTAGATGGCGTCAATATTCGCGGAACCGTACCAAATTGGAACCGCGACTCCGCGAGCGAGTCGCCAAATATCCGAAACAACAACAACAACGGGATAGTAGGCCTCTAGATCCTAGATCCTGATCTGGCCTATATACCGTACCCTAAGTTAGAGAAACATGGCTTCGAACGCAGGAAACAATCGGGCCCTGGAACGTCTAAACGTCTATAATCGTCATTTTGCTCATTTGGTATGTTGATATTTTAATGTTTAATGTTACTGTAGTATTTTCTGCCACAGCTTATAATTGGGCTTGCCTTGGCTCCTCAGGCTAGCCTCAGCTCAGACGGTAACCTCGCATAACTCAAGTTAAGTGTGAGTGGGTCACGCCCTCTTGGGAATTGGGCCTTGTTGGATACGGCTATGCCAGCAAAGGCGTTGGGGTTGTCCAATATTGACGTTTTATAGTTCTTCTTTGTCTAAGAATAACCTTTTTGTTATAGATCTACCAAATGATGGTCTGCAAATTACAATATTTTAAAATTATAAAGAGGATCGTGTATAAAAATAGATCCAACTTGTAACTGTTGACCCCTGGTTATCTCCAATTAACCTTGCATAAGTGTGAGTGCTCTGGCCCTACTAGGGCTAGGGCTAGGCCTAGGGCCTAACTAAAACTTAAGGCCTAGGGTCTATATAGCTAAAGTAAAAGTAGAGTTCTATGGTAACAGCCTAAATTTCCTAAAATAAAAAAAAAAAAAAAAAAAAAACCTGGTTCATTGCATTTTCAGTCTAATTATCACGAATGAAACAGTATGGCTAGAGTGCCGAAGTCAGTGCAGCTCCCTTGTCTCAGTTGTCTGCACACACGCTTAACTCCGCGATTCTAAAGAAACAAAACAAGCAACAAACACGAACTTTTCATCTTTATTATAGCGATAAATATTCATGCAAAAAATGAGTAAAAATATTGAAAAAAGGGTCTTAGAACTATTTCAGACATTTTATGGACAGGCCTCAAAACGTCTTTCTCGTCAAAACTCCCGAACTGCGTGTATAATAAATGGGTGTGCAGACATGGGCACCATTGTTTTTTCAATGTCAAAATAACACGGCCACCGTTTCTTGTGAAAATGGCATAGTTCTTGCTCTAATATTCTTGTGAAAATGGCATAGTTCTTGCTCTAATTTTGATGAGATTTTTTGCACACTTAGATCTACTCTTTAGAATATCAGGAATAATATGAAATTAAGCATTAGTGGAATATTAAAGAAATTCTTGTTAAATTTTAGGTCAAATCTTAGGTGCGCAGACATAGGGCTCCCCATCATAATATAAGTTGTCGATCCATTTTGATTGTGCATTTGCATCTTAAAGCTCATAGACAGTCGGTAGCAAAAATCATACTGGCAAGAAACTTATCTGAAAGAGTCACATACTATTCTCCTTTTATCATAAGACACATGTACGAGATTATTTAACGTTCCATTCACAATTTCGAACAAATTTTAGTGTAAATATCTGAAAGAAACGCTTGGTAACGGCTTTTCACTGCCTCACGCTAAGATCTAGACCGAAAATTCTGTTTCTCGTTCATTAGCCTCTTAATTTTGACAGGGTCGGCCATTCACTTAGAGACAGAAACGCTCCTATCATTCTGCTGTGCAAACTTTCTGAGAGCCGACGATCAGTCGGCATGTAGTCGTAAAAAGGCTTGTAGACCCCCCTTGTAATTATTTTTTACAAATTGAATAGATTAGGCCTAGGCTCTAAACATTCACGAATCTGTTCACTTACCAATTTGACTGTTTTATTCCTTGTAATGCTCCTTTTTCAGGTAATTCAGGGTCCAAATTATTATCCATTTGAAAATCTTGCAGCCGTATTCAAACGGTTTCCACTGCGCAGGAATGAAGATAACTAAATTATTATCCATTTGAAAATCTTGCAGCCGTATTCAAATGGTTTCCACTTGCACTGTGCAGGAAGATTAACATCGCAGCCGTTCTAGTCTACGTACAAGGGAAAATTATTATGAAGGGAAAAATATCAATGTGTGCGAGTTCGTAATGAATTCATCAAATTTTTCCCTTCATAATAATTTTCCCTTGTACGTAGACTAGAACGGCTGCGATGTTAATCTTCCTGCACAGTGCAAGTGGAAACCATTTGAATACGGCTGCAAGATTTTCAAATGGATAATAATTTGGACGAATTACCTAAAAAAGGAGCATTACAAGGAATAAAACAGTCAAATTGGTAAGTGAACATATTCGTGAATGTTTAGAGCCTATAGGCCTAATCTATTCAATTTGTAAAAAATAATTAAAAGGGGGGGGGGGGTCTACAAGCCTTTTTACGACTACATGCCGACTGACCGTCGGCTCTCAGAAAGTTTGCACAGCAGAGTGATAGGAGCGTTTCTGTCTATAAGTGAATGGCCGACCCTGTCAAAATTAAGAGGCTAATGAACGAGAGACAGAATTTTCGGTCTAGCTAAGACCATATCCACCCAAAGTTTCCCGCACAATAAACCCAGCACTTCGCACTATGTGTAGCGTATTCTACACACACAGCAATCCTCATGTAAGTAGTGTGTGTGGCCGTTGTTTGAATTTACATCCCCTCTTTTTTGGGCCAGCATCTTAGTTACAATGTACATTATGTTAGTACCCTGCTGTTTATTAAGTATAATCAAAGAAATCTCACGAAAAGTTTTTGAGGGCTTCCCAAAACTATCTGTTACCTTTAATTCCCTGTTTGTAGATCTGTGTTGATGAGTTGTCATTCTGATTTTGATTCAAGTGATTTTTATTGTTAATTTGTAACCGTTTTGATTCTTCCTTTGTAATTTGTCATGTTTGTTGAATGTTTGATGATGATCCATAATTGTTGGATTTTACTTTATTTCATTCTAATTTTGAATTAGTCAGGCAATTCTGTTGCCTTTTAAAGATAAAAATATTATCCTGGATCTAGATCTATGTATGGTCAGGGGTCCTAAAGCTACGCACCCCGCAAATAATAATGATAATAATAATTGGATTTATATAGCGCCTTTTCCAGAGGATACAAGGCGCTGTCACTTAAAGTCTATTCAAGTAAATTAAGAATTGTATAAGTAAGTTTTTAGATGTTTCTTGAAGATGTCAAGTGATGTGCTATTACGGAGAGATGCGGGGAGTCTGTTCCAAAGTTGTGGAGCAAGTGACTGAAAGGACTTGAAGCCAGCCTGTTTTCGGGATTTTGGAATGATATAGGAAGGAGCAGAGATAGAACGAAGAGAATATGATGTTCTCTGTTGCTGAAAGAGTGAGGAGATGTATTGAGGAAGTGTGGTTGACAGTGATTTGTAAGTCTGAACCAGTATACGGTATTGTATTCTCTTAGAAACGGGAAGCCAGTGAAGTTCATTGAGTAGTGGAGTGACGTGGGACCATTTTGGTTTTTTACATATTAGACGAGCACACTTATTCTGAAGACGTTGAAGTCTGCCCAGGTCCTGTTTACTGATGCCCCCAAGCAAACATCCACCATAGTCAAGCCTGGATAGCACAAGTGCTCTAACAACATTATGACAAGTGTCTTTATTTAAGTACACGCAATGCGACGCGTTATGCGCCAAACTTTGGGCGTGACTGAGCAACAAGATTATCATTTACGTTTGCCAAAATTAGAATGAGTAATTTCTCTTTATTTTTCGTGAAATTATCACTATTTGCAAATCGGGGTGAAATTCGCATCAGTCAGCTTCAAACAAAGTCAAGATTTGCATTCATTTATTACATGTGCGTAGCTTTAGGACCCTTTCATTTTGTCTACCAAATTCGACATTGGTATTGACATTGACTTGAAAATTAATGTTATTGATATTTGTCCATCGTAATTTCTCAGAGATTTAATTTTAAGAGTATGTAGAACCTAGATATATGAAAGAAATTGGCATTGATAATTGAAAAAGTGAATTTCTAGCCGCTGGAAACAAAGTGGTCCATCATATAGTCATAGATTGTATTACCGAGCGCATACAGGTAAGCGCCTAAAATGGCTTTCATACGCGTGGGACTACTTGTGTGTTCTCCACATGCTATTTGACACATGCACAGAGAACAGAGGGCAGCAGATTATAAAATGAGGCAAAAAATCATAAGTAATATCTTTAACCTGCTCTCTCTCATCACTCCCAGTTGTCACCCCGTTGGCCCCAAATCGGGGTAGGTTGTGTGTCTTTTCCCATAGGGGACACGTGTTCAGTAATACAATACCTTTTTTAAGGGACCAAAATGCTGCGTCGTTGGGAAGGGGTTCGCTCGGAAAGGAATATCGCATAATCGCATTAAATCTACATTGTCTTTTTCAAATTCCACCACCTTCTTTTTCTGTAGGACATTAAGCATTCATTATGTAAGTTTGGCAGATTTTCATTTGATATTTTATTTGCTATGGTTGATTTTCTGAAAAGTGTTCGGTAATAGGATCCACTACCATAGTATTTGGTTTTAGGAAGCATGTGGAGAGTATAATCTCAATATTTTCATATTTTTGAAAAATAACCTCATATGTGTATGAGGGAAGATGAGCTAGACTAGGAACTATATCGATGTTTGTCCAATGTACCTGACATTGCTATAGTCTGTTATAGTCTGTCATAGTCATCTTTCATAAATAAACCAGATTTACCAGATATTATAGGTCAATTTGACAGCAAGTTAGTAATTGTAAAAGGATGAAATAAGTAGTTAAAAATGAGTCAACTGGAATGATAAGTAGCCTTACAGGACACTTACATGTAGTTAAATGAGTATGCCCATTGAAGCTGATAATGAGTAGGACTGTAGGGGTGATGGCCGCTGGTAAGTTCAAAATGCAAGATTATTAAAAACGTCTGAACATTCAGATGAGGATACTTTGGCACAACTTTGATTGTTTTCTTACTTTTAATCAACTTCACTTTTAGCTCCAAATGTAACAATTGTAATAATCTGAGTTGTGCATAATATAGACATAGTACAATTTAACCCATGCTAAAGCAAAATGTTGTAAACTTGCACAAAAGATGATGAGGCTTTTTCTACAATTGTTACTCAAAGTAACCTCTGACGTTAATGTAATTATTCTTATTTCTTGCTAGATTCAACACCAAGTTTCTTCCAGCTCTGCACCATCACTTCAAGCAGGGCTGTCAAATGGCATTCAATATGTCAAGAAGAACAGTGTCCTTACAGCAGAACAAGAGCGATCGTACCAGGAGTATGGCTTCTTGATTATTCGCAATCTTGTACCTCATCACAAGATTGATGCATACAGGTAGAATTGTAGTGTGCTCAAAAGCAAGTATTCTGCTAAAATTTTAACCTGACCCTCAGTCTAAAGTCAAGTTTTAAAAAAGGAAGTTAGAATACCAGCCAAAATATTTTGCTAAGTAGAAGAGGAAAGCATTAGAATATGTAGTGAGGGTTGTCTGGAGATATTTTGTAAAGCCTGGTGCAAAGTGAGTGATCTGGCCTTTCTCTGTCCAAGGGTACACAGTTTGGGAGGACCAAGCATTCTTGCAGAAATGAAAATGTAACCTAATTTACATATTTAGCACCCCTGACAGGAGAATTTACCCTTGATAAAAAATCTCTGTTTTGAACCCCCCCCCCCCCCCCCACACACACACACACTTGATAATATCGCGGAGTGAGTTATTTATGTAAGAGAACCCTTTTATAGGCTACCCATACCCTGAGGGAAAATCTGGAATTTGAATCGTATTTGACAGAGGAGTGCTTCTCAACGTGGGGTTTCTGGAACCTGTAGAGGTAATTTTATGTTTATAGGGGATTAGGAATGGGTCATAAATGAAACAGTTCTCATAATTACAAGGGATAACTAACAGCAATGATCAAGAATTGTATTTTAGGGGTCTTGGCACTGGCAAAGAATGTCAAATGGGGTTGTGGGGCCAAAAATGGTCAAGAAATATGTTATAGGGTAAAAAACTTTTGCTGATGGGGATGCTCCCTCCCAGAACCCTTGTGACAAACTATTTGATCCCCTACCATGTATTTATAACATTGCCATAAAGAGAATCCAGATTCCATAAATCAGTTGTTGCTATGATCAAACTTTCAGGTTGTTGAGAACACCTCTTCTTCATATTAAAGTAGGCACATGGTTCATATTGGTGATTTTTATTTCTACATGAAGTTCTGAAGTATTTGTTTGATAGCTGCACTGAAACATCATAGTCAATTACCAGATTTTTAAACTAAATTTTTAATCAGTTGATCTGTCTTGTGAAAGAGCTATTTAATGTTACTCTACCAATACAAGTCATTATTTCACTAGGTGACTTTCAGGTTGATTGGTATTGAAACTATGATTTTCGAATACAAATTATTGTGTGATATTGATTTGATATAATTGATGTTCATTGCTCAATGACAGGGATGAGTTTGAACGGATATGTGAAGGGAAGAATAGGCTACCCTCTATGACTATCATGAAGGATGTTGCTCTTAGAACATCAAGTGGTGAAAGAGCAATTAATAAACTCCAAGACTTTCAAGACAATGAAGTCCTCTTTTCATACTGCAGTTTGCCAGAGGTATGATGTACTTTATTATGGTAGGGATGAATCCAATATTTTGATAAAGTCATATTTATCATGGTGGGGGGTGAAGCTTCTGTGCTTGGCCATCAATGACCAAATTTGCCCTATTAATCTTTTGATTGAAAGATCAATTTATAGACTATAAGATCGTAATCATTTAGTCTGGCTTGTATTTCCTTTTCTAGAAGACAGTCATCAGTGAATGTACATGTAGGTTTCTTTGTGTGGATAGGTGACCCTCACCTTTGTAGACTTTCATGGGAGGTCCTTTTCTATTACATTATATCTAAATGTACCTGAAGGGATGTGAGATAAATGTAATGTGATTTTCATGCCTCATCATGATCATATCAAAGACTATTTAAGATTTTAATTTTGAACTTACATAATTATGTCATTTACTGAACAATAATTGAGCAATAATTGACACATAAATTTAGACTACAAATAAAATGTGGACTTTGACTTGTTTTTGCAGATATTGCACTATGTGGAGTGTTTCACTGGACCTAATATAATGGCAATGCATACAATGCTTATCAACAAACCTCCTGACCCAGGTAATTAAGACAATCATTTTTTTTAAACTCTGCTAACATGGCTTCTTCTTGTCAATATAATCTTGTTAATGTTGCTGATGAAATTTATGAATTGTAGGTCTATAGATGCTAAAAATCATGTTCAGGATGGTGTGAGTATGAACTATGAAGACAAGTTTAGATAGATCTAGATATTTGGCGGGGGGGGGGGCTTAATGGATTGAAATGCTTCAAAATACATAAGATTTTTCATTCAAACTATTCCATCGCATATTACATTGGACTAACAATGTATATTCTTAATTATTTGCATGAACAATTTTCAGGGGACCAGAAAAATTGGCGTATCTCATGGTTTGTGTAAAAGTACCCGGATGACTGTGTGCAATATATTTCCATATCTCATGGTTTGGGGTGTACATGTATGTGATGTGTAAAAAAGTGAATATGTGTTTAAATACGCAAAGGTTAAGACAGTTGATATATGTGCGCAGCCCTTGCAAGATGCTTGGGTTAGGAAAAAATAATGTTTTTCTACCTGTGTTTTATGTTGAAGTCAATACAAAAACATAAGGACATGTAATGGTGAAATTGAGGAACTAGGTTTCATACAATTAATAATAGTAATATTGAATGGCTTGTCTTTTGTGGGACACAATGGTATCTCTCACTTGCTCTGAAAATATTATATAAATACTTATATGGTGTGGTTCGAGGTACAAAACAACAATTTTATTATCTTTTGTTAGAAGAAGAGTGAAAAATTGGTACACTCTAGCATTTATTTGACATGTTATAATACAAGTTATGATCAGAGGTAAAAATTTTATTGTCGAGGTCAAAGCCAAATGCCAACAGTCCATGTGAAGCTTAACTGTCTTCCAATATTTTCCGTTGTTAACAGGGATAAGACTGTAGTCAATGTCATTTTGAGATCAATGTATATTCAAGAGGATGTTTATGGACATTGACACTAATACTGATTTAAAGATAAGGTTGATTTGTTGGGTAGCTGAAAAATAGTTAGTGAACTTTCTCATTCCATTCATGTCAGTTTGGAAGAACATCAGATAAGAAATGTCCCCTGAAAAGGATTGCTCTTCAGATGCCCTCATATTTGAAATATGATGAGAAAAGCTGAAGTGTTTGGGCCGAATATTCATTCCACATGTGTGTACAGTCCAATATACCCATTTCTGTGTGCAGTGCTTGTGCTGTTCAGCGAGATTGGGTCAATTTTTTATCATTTTGATGGTTCCAAAACCTCGCAGTATACACCAATTCTTATGTAGACATGATCAGCCTTTCCTAATTGCTTTGAGACTTAACTTTATCTTTAAGGGGCCGTTCACAATTATCAACATTTTCACGAGCGTACAAACCGTACGCTGGGGGGGAGGGGGTCAACACCTGGCGTACGCTTTCCAATTTATAAAAATGTCGATCCATATTCTCGCGCCCATCCCATCCCATCACGGCCTCTCGTCTCGCTGGAAACTTTCCCCGCTGACCGTCAGTTCGCGCACTCCATATGTAGAAAACATGTGCGCGTACGTACGTGGAAACAATGTCAAAGATGGCGAACAATAGGGACAATAGACCTACTGACCCGGAAAATCTAACAAAATTCCTCCTTAAGCGAGGGTGCATTGTTCACGAAAATTCCGTTAACAAATATATGAACTTCATAAATGCTTTTGTGTTTGTGAATGAGCACCGTAAACGAGCAGATGCCGTGTTGGAAGGTCAAAAGTTGTGGCGCACTGCGTCTACGCAATGTGCTCTCTTCACCAAAGTTCTTGACAAAGCCCTGCTGAAGATGGAGCGTGTTACAAATTATAATTAAGGACCTTTGTGACCGTAGCTTTATAATGTGGGAAAAAAATCAACATTTTTCTTCGTACACTTTTGGGGGGGAGGGGGGGGGGTCTTGAAAAGTGTATGGTTTGTACACTTGTGAAAATGTTGATAATTGTGAATGACCCCTAAGATTAGGGTAATGAATGTCATGTTGGTCATATTTGCTTTACATGTAGACAAAAGTTTGCTGATGTTTGCTTACAGTGCCAACGTTAATAGTATTTATTTGAGTTTGCAAAGATATCTGGCAATTACCTCTTAAATCTGTAAAATGTAGATGATGCACTTTTTATCAATCATTGATATTTACTTAGTATGCATGTGATATTTTATGTTATCTTTTTTTCACAGTATTTTTGGCATGGGCTCCTTTCATACATATGGGGATATTTTTTAACTTGGAAAAAATGGGCTTGTACCAAAAGGGTGGGGCAGCTTCGCGTGGCGTTGACTGGAACGCCACCATTCGTCCAAAGCCCCCGGGCCCCCCTGTTTTTGCCGAAAGGGTGTGTTGGGAGCATTGGGTTGAGTCGCGTTGCGTCGCATTGACTGGAACGTCACCATTTGTCCAAAGAGCCCCCCCCCCCCCCCCCCCCCCCCGGTTTTGCTGAAAGGGTGCGTTTTGTAATAGGCCTACTGATAATAATAATATCAAACAATATTTATAATAATAATAAAATCATAATAAGCTAATATTTGAAATGATACTAAAAGAAGAGGAGTCTAACCCCCCCCCCCCCCCCCCCCCGGCATTCCTGTAAAAATCATCCCTTTATCGTACTATTTATTATAATTTATTGATTTTATTCATTTTTTTTTTTTTTTTTTAATCTCATGTGCCCCTCTGGGTAAATGGAAACATTGTTTGCGATATGCTATGTCGCTTGAATTATACTTCTGATTGAACGTACTAAGGAATTTCTGTTCACTCTAAACTAGAAAAGAATAAAAACTTATAAAAAAATTTAAAAAAATGAAAATTCACCATTGGCCAACTTGATTATGAACGTGTACATGAACGTGTACATTCGGGGAAAAGCCACACACCCCCCCCCCCCCCCCAGTTGTGCCGTTTGGTAGTGTTATCTGAATTAATGCCCCCTAATGCTCCCAACACACTCTTTCGGCAAAACCGGGGGAGGGGGGGCTTTGGACGAATGGTTGTGTTCCAGTCAACACAACGCTACCCACCTTTTCAGTACAAGCCGAGAAAATGTACCATCCTGTTTTACAAAACCATTATGTAACACATTTATGGAGGACACATAACCTGTGATGACAATTTGCTGTGGATTAAAGTAGTAAAAATAGCTTTATTTTACATTTTAGTGTTAAATCACATTCATGTATGTGTAGTTTCACATTAGACCGTTCCAGAAATGTTCCAGAATCGTTTAAAAAAATAAATTATGGTTGGTTCATATCATTTAATCAGAAGAATCAAATTAAGGCTTGAATTAGAATTTAGAAAGCTCTTAAGAGAATAGCCATTTGTTGTGAATTATTTTCTGCAGGAAGCAAGACATCGAGACATCCCATGCATCAAGATCTACACTACTTCCCATTCCGACCAGCAGAGAACATTGTGTGTTCCTGGACAGCTATGGAGAAAGTACACAGACAGAATGGATGTCTTGTGGCTGTTCCAAGTTCCCACACGGGACATTTAATGCAGCATGATTATCCTAAATGGGAGGTACACAAAATATCAGTCCATAATTCTGTGAATAAGTGGATGTATGTTCAGATACCTACTCTTATGCTGACACATGCTGCACATTACATTGTCAAGTAGTTCCTAGTGCATCTAATCGAGGTAACCTCGCTAGTCATAAGGGCCGCTAGTCTTAATGTGTAAGTTCCTATACCTGAAGGTCCACTATTCATAAAATGGAAAGGGGGTCACTATTCATAAAGTAATATGGAACATTATTCATAAGGACTGCTATTCATTTATTAGCTGTCATTATGAATAGCGGTCTTAATGACTAGCGAGCGGACCCCATCTAATCATGGGTAATGAATTAATTTTTTTTTACTGAAGTCCCAAAGTCCCAATGATAAAATTTTTCGAAATTTTGCAAGTAAATTCACAATACGACAGTATACTAAATCAACATTCAACACAATGGTAGATAATTATTATTTTCTATTCATTCATCTGTAACAGGTTTTTATTATGAATTTAGTTTAATATTTGTAGTCAAACTTGATTTAGTGCAAACACATTTTGTTTCTCATTGAAACCTGTAATAAAGCTAACCTTCGTAGTGTATAGAGATTGAGCTTTTGTTTCATGTGGGAGTCCTTCATGTACCTACTTGCCTGTGATAAGTTGTTGAATAGTCCTCGACTGAACAAACAAGTACCAAATGATACAGCCAATTAGCTAGTGAGTCACAAGAAGACAAAAGTCCACAACTGTTTATTTTTTCCATGCATTTTACTCATCATGATATTAATCCTTGATGACTCAGGCCCTCAAATGAGACATGAAGCCATATACTGTATGTTCCCTGACTAATGAAGTATCATGCAAATTTGCTTAAGTACTGTATATGCCATATATTTCGCGGGGGTTTTATTTTCGCGAATTTCGTGAATCGTGAGTGGGTCGCGAATTTAACAACACGCCAAAATATTGCCAACATTAGAAGTCGGTTGAATTTATTGTCTCCTGGTCAGAAATTCACCACTTCGCTTTGCAAAAGTACATCATCACAGCTTGTTTGTAGATTTGAGAATTTTCCGAGCGCGAATTCAACCACTCGCGAAATAGTCTGGTTTGTCCTATTCGCGAAAATTTATGGCCGCGAAATTTATGGCTTATACAGTAGCACACAAGGTGTAAAACCATCAATCAGTAAAGAGATATATGTGTCAGATTTGCAGTTGGTTGGTAGAGAGGTATTTCTGTAAAATAGGGTGAATAGGAACAAAAATTAGACAAACGTATATGACATAATTTTGCCCCAGGAGTGACACATAATCTTTTTATTTCATCTATTCATTATGGAAAAAAAAATGAATGAGGTCTGCATCACTCTTTAGAAAAAAAGAATAATATCAAATATGTTTTTTCCTCTTACTGTTCTTATTCACCCCGTTTTACAGTATTATAAAAGTTACAGTTTGTAATCAAATTGACTTTATTTTTCTAGGGAGGTGTGAACAAGATGTACCATGGTATAATGGACTTTGATGAATCTGCTCCTAGAGTTCATCTTGAGATGGAGAAAGGAGATACCGTGTTCTTCCATCCCCTCTTACTTCATGGATCTGGAGCTAATAAAACAAATGGATTCAGGAAGGTACAAGCACTGTTATACTATTACTTGTTTCGTTAGGCACATGCTTGTTCATATGAACTGCAATCGAGAGATATCTTTATGATTAGTACCTTGAATAACCCATGTGTTTTGTGTGCTTCAAAATAAAAGTAAAAATAAGGTCGTATAAATTAAAAGCATTGCTATGACTAATTCACATACTTCAAATCAATTAGGATGTTTGGGCAATATGTTACTTTGCTGTATGTCATATCTTAAAAATTCATAAGAACTTGTGGTGTACCCCTAGGAGTTAAAAAGTACTGTCTGTTCGTTGAAGTTTGATACACTCTCTTTTTTTTAATTGTTTGTTGGGAAATAAATTCAATCGACGGGTTGTTATTTTTATAATTTTAATTATATATTTTCATTCATTCCTTGTCTGATATTCAGTTATTCATTACATTGATTCAATTTCTTTCAGGCAATCTCCTGTCATTATGCCTCCTCTGATTGTTATTACATCGATGTTGAAGGGACAACACAGGCCAATATGGCCAAGGAAGTTGCTGATATTGCTAAGAGGAGACTAGGAGAAGGAGTGGAATTTGATTACAAGGTCAGTTCTGTTTTCTATGAAAGTTAAAGTTAGATTTCTCTCTTTGCCTTTGATGTGTTATGTCTATGGTAACTGTACATATCAAACTTGCGATGCTGTGTGTGCACTGTCTCTGCTAGATATGCACTGTACCTGCAGCAAGTATGCTTGCATACAGGACAATGGCAAATTCAGTCAATAAGGCTGTTCTATATATCCTTTGCCCCTAAAGATAAGGATTGTATTTTGTCTAATGTATAATCAGGGTCATTGTGTGATAGGTTTTGGAGAGTCAGTTTTTCAGCCAGATCACAGTAACATGAAGTCCAGGGTAGTTTCTTTCAGTATTATGAATTGTTACAGTGCTGAATTTCTTCTCCCTGTTACAGTTAATTTAGCTAGTTAAATATGGCTTAATAGTGGACCAGTGATTTCCTGTTTTTTGTCTTGTTTCTGTCAATGAAGTGAAAAAATCATTGGAAATATATAGCTTTGTTATGTTTATAGACTGAATTTTTTCTTGGTCTAAAGAGGAATGCTTCTACATATACATGTATGAAAATTATTGTCTATGTATGTTTTCATTTTAATCTCAGGACTTATGGAACATCAAGGGGAGACTTGTGAAAGGAGAGCGTATTAACATGTAAAACAAGAAGTCTAAATCTAGCCAGCATTCATGGTGTTCATATGAAGATTTAGTTTGTAAGATATTAAAGGTAATCATCAATATATAATAGCTAATAAGCTAATATTCAGTGTCATATGTGCACATGTGAGTTGTGCTTCCCAGTGAATATGACTGTCAGCAATTTTTTTGTCAGTTTGTGTTTATATGCTGGGTTAAACAACTGATCTACTTTATGATAAAAAAAATACTTTAAGCCAGTGCTTTTGAAATGGAAATTCCATTACCAGAATTCCAGATTAGCTTTTAGGCGTTTGCAGGTCACATCTACGCAGCATTCAAGGCTTTCTCTTATAGATTTAAATTCTCAACTAGATTAACTTGTAAGGCAAACGGGGATTTTGCTGTATATTTCTTTTTATGTCAGTGTTCCTGTAAGTTTAAGTATTATGGAAGATAAAAAAAGAGTAGGTATTATGCATCTACTTAATACATGTACAAAATTGTCAAGTAAATATGACTTATAGCCAAGAAGTAGTTGATTGATTTGTGCTTCTCATTTGAATTTCAAAATTTCACTTTCGTATTCTTCGTATTATATACTGTTTCTGTTGCCTCTTTTTGTTGTGTATATGATCTACTATATTACATTTGGCCTTGTAATAGGATTGAATATTCAATTAGAATTCAGTTTTTCATAGTATGGAAGTGGATCCTATTACTGAACACTTTTCAGAAAATCAACCGTAGCAAATAAAATATCAAATGAATATTTGTCAAACTTACAAAATGAATGCTTAAAGTCCTACAGAAAAAGAAGTTGGTGGATTTGAAAAAGACAACATAGATTCAATACGATATTTCCTTCCGAGCGAACCCCTTCCCAACGACGCAGCGTTTTGGTCCCTTGAAAAAGGTATTGTATTACAAAACATGTGCCCCCTATGGGAAAAAGACACACAACCTACCCCGATTTGGGCTCCAACGGGGTGATGACTGAGGGTGACAAAAGAGCAGGTTATAAGATATTACTTATGTTTTTTGGACTCATTTTATGATCTTCTGCCCTGTGTTCTCTGTGTCAAATAGTGTGGAGAACATACACGTAGTCCCACGTGATTGAAAGCCATTTTAGGTGCTTAACTCTACGCGTTCGGTTAGACAATCCATGACTATACTTGTCATACATGTTATACTTTCAAATGCATGAGAACATGAAATTGCTGACCAGTATTCATAAAAATCACTAAGTGTTTCTATGTGAAACCAGAAATTTCACTAATTGTTTTCCTTAGCTGCTTCCTTAAGAATAAATATGTTCAACATGGTGGCTTTTATTCTTGTTTCCCTCGTCTGAGCTTTCTCTCTTGACCTCTGTCACTTTTCCACCACCATATCTGTAATAGTGATTGTGAATTGGAAAAATTGTGCGATACATGTACAGTGCTGTGGATGGATCATGATATAACTACATTAGATAATTCTAGAATATTTTTGATAATTATTGAAGGATAGGGGTTGATATCATAGCTTAACTATTTTTTTTTGTATATACACAAATTTTTGAAATGCTAATATTTATTATTTATTGATTAAGTAAAAGAAATGCTTGTTGATTACTAAAGATAGATATGATCTAGCAAAGAAATAAAGCTTTTAGGAATGAATTAATTTTTTGTACATAATATAAGTTAAACCTGTATATAAACTAATGGTTCTTGACAGTTTCTTGTTTTAACTTAGAGATGCCTTTTACAATACTTCTTTCATGATTTTTGAACAAGTACCCCTTCCTACTTAAGAGTACTGTCAGTTATTTTACATATTGGTATGGAAAGAAACTGATTTGAAAATAGAGAATTGAATAGTTTAATATAATATTTGATTTTTAGTCTAGAATATACATGTACTGTCATAGTGTTATGTTCTTTTGTAAGCCCTCAAAGAGAATACTTGTATGTACCTACCATATACTATATACGGTAGGCCTTTATTACTTTTAAGATTTTTTGATGGAGAATATGTACATGTAATTACTTGCCATATTATTAACATTGATTCAATTTAAGACGTTTTTATCTTAGTACTGTGTGCAATTTTTGTCACTTATCCTATGCAGCTACAGTAGAGAATCATGATTTTTTTTTATTTATTTTTTTGTTGTTGTTCTTTATTACCTGCACCAAAGAAGATTTTCAATAAATTATAAATATATAAATATCTTACATGATGGGTAAAATGCTAATAAAGTCTATTCTTTCATTCATTCATTTAGGTAATAGTGAAATCTTTTATTAAATGAAGATGTTTTTACTTTATTTGTGACAGTCTTTGGTTTTATACATGTATCACAATTATAGTAAAAGAAGATTGTATTTTATGCTCAGTGTTCATTAAAAGAACATCACATGAATCTAGTACCCAAAAATATTTTAACATTATGCTCCTTATATACTGGAGAATTGTGAAGCGTTGACTCTAAATTGAAGGGGGTGGGAAATGTATTTTTAACTAGTTGAAGGACATACATGCAGCATAGTAGTCTTTGAGAAGAGGTCATCTTTAAGATGAGATCAGAGAGAGAGAGAGAGAGAGAGAGAGAGAGCGAGAGAAGGATCGAGACGGAAGCTGCCATGGAGAGAGACTCATGAGAGAGAGAGAGAGAGAGAGAGAGAGAGAGAGAGCGAGAGAAGGATCGAGATGGAAGCTGCCATGGAGAGAGACTCATGAGAGAGAGAGAGAGAGAAATAATGAAGAGGAGGATTATGATGATGATGATGAAATAAAACCATTTCATCAGTGTTGTTCTTTTAGATTCCATTAGAATTCATTGTTTCTCAGGTTAAGGACCTGTCCTGGAAGATATTTTTGAAAGCCTTTAGGTAGGCACTGTCATGAATAAGTCACAACTCTGGGATACAAGAGCTGTTCTGGAATTTAATAAATTACTGGTAAATATGGAATTTGTTGCCTTAATTTGTCAAAAAGAGAAAATCTAATTGAAAAGTTAAATTTAAAGGAAAAGGCCTAGAACTTGAAAAAATTCCAAGTAAATATGACATTTTTTAGCTTTAGGCCTACAATGTGCAAACTCCAGCCCCTCCAGCCTGCATGATGCAAGTCTTAATTAACCATCAAAAATGCCGAATGTTCCCCCCCCCCCCCTAATTTCAACACCTAGTACACGTACATGTATGTAACACGCCTGGTAGAGCCACAGGACTTATGTGGGTGGAGTTCTAGACCGTGAAGCTCCCCCCCCCCCCCCCCCCCCCCCCCACACACACACACACATTTATTGACTGCATGCACTGGAAAAAACAAAGTGTTATTTGCCTATTCGAAGACACTACCGACTGCTGGTCGCCGCCAAATTTGAAGTCGGGCTGTCTTTTCGGGAGCTCTCAAATACACTTTGCTGAAGACTTTTCTTAGAATTTTCACAGAAAATGTACGGAGAAAAGGCAATAGAACTTATCCATGAACTTCAAAGAGCTGTGAATGGGTCACTTGCTCCTTTTAATGTGAGTAAATAACCTCTTTTGTATGGGTCTGACTGGGTTGGCTGTGCTTGTCCCACCAATTTGTTTTTGTGCTTGTTAAATGTTGATAAGTAGATTAGCATTACAAAGACGGCGAGATGGGCTACCTAATGCGCTGTAGATGACCGGAGTGCGAGGCAGTATAGTCAAGTATTGTAATTCCGAACGGATTGCATTACCGAACGTGTATTGTTATTAAAATGGGTTTTCATACGCGTGGGATTACGCGTATGAAAACCACACTATTCAAACAAAGGTTGTGTCTTTTTCCTATAGGTTTCACACGTTCGGAAATACAGTAACTTTTTCAAGGGACCAAAACGCCGCGTCGTTGGGAAGGGGTTCACTCGGAAGGGAATATCGTATTAAATCTACATTGTCTTTTTAAAATTCCTTCAATTTCTTTTTCTGTAGGACTTTGAGCATTCATTATGTAAGATTTGACAGACATTCGTTTGATATTTTATTTGCTATCATTGATTTTCTGAAAAGTGTTCGGACACTGGATCAACCACCATAGAAGCCTGAGCTGTTCCGACGCTCAGTGCTAAATTCCATTGTGCTAAATATCTCGCCCGCGTTTATACTACCATCTACGTGGTCTATGCCGTCTTTGTATGTAATCATGGTAATGCTAATCGCACAGCAAAAGCTACACGTGACGTGATTCACGTCGTGAACCGGCATAGTAAGTAGAGTCTAGATCACTCACACTTATGCGAGGTTATTGGAGATAACCTCACACTCTGTACCTTCATACTGTGAGCAATTGCCTCCCATAGCAAGTGTGTGATATCTTGCACATGTGCGGCGGAGGAGCAAAATCACTGAAAAACAGCCTGAAAATTTTCACTTGATCAAGATGATATAGATCCTGTCAAAGGATATGGCATGAAATTAGATATTCTATTAGTATTACTATCATTCTAAAATGTAGAAGGAAGTATTTTCAAAATTTTGCCGCTTATATTGGTGTTTTTACCTCTTCAACTTTGTCTTTGAGCTCGTGACAGGCCGAAATTGACACAGCTCCACAGATATAGTTAGGGTGTCTGGAGAAAAAAATTATTTCACTTATTTCAAAATAATATTAAATTTTCTTTCTGGATTTCAAAAATAATAACCATCAAACTGACAAAGTGAGAGAAATATGATATTTCATGAAAAATTCCAGTTAATTACTGCAAAATAAGAATTAAGAGAATGAAATCAGACCATTTTTCAGCTTTTTCCTGCCATAGGCTATGTAGTTAAGAAATGGGACACACACATATGCGAATTTTGAGCTTCCGAGACCTGTTAAGACTTTATACTTAATGTCAAAAACTTGTCCTTTACATGACCAGATAGGAAATTTTACAATCTTTCTGATGGTATGAATTTTTTCAAGGTTTGAAAATCAGATCACAGTGCAAAATTGCGATAAAGTGACAAAATTTGTGTAAAACAGAAATTTCACTTTCCCATAGGAAATGCATGGGGAAATGGCAAATTGAATACACACAAATATAGGGGTTTGCAATTTATCTTTTATTTTAATTTTCTAGTGAGCCTTAAAAACTTGTCCTTAGTGTCAAAAGATTGTCCTGGATTTTCTCTTTCCATACATTCCAAATATGAGATAAAAATTAATTCAGATCACATTTTAATAACAATGAATATGCCCCCCAAATTGTGCCATATTTTCCCCTGAATCAGCACGTTTTTAAGCTGACACTTTTCAGTGTGACTTCAGACACCCTAATATAGTGATGGTCCTGTGAGTGAGTCTAGATATAGATCGTGTAGATCTAGATCTACATGTAGATTCTAGATCTAAATCATGTAAATCCACATTGTTGCCACCATAAATTGATATTTTACTTGTATTTGATAATTGAAGTGGTCGGATGGGCTAAAAAGCTAAGCCTAAGAGCTGAAGAGGAAAATTTTAGCAAACTCCAAAGGTGGTTTGCAATATTCACCGTAGAATCTGTATATCTACATGTACTTGGAAATGGATAAATCTTGCCCACTGAATTTTTTGTGTACTTATCTCTCCATTGGGGAAATTGCTTCCCGTGTATGGCTTGATGTTCAAATGTCATATTTTATAAAACATCAAGCCTGTATGGCAAAGTTTGTCCAAGATTGACCCAAACTAAAACTAAAAGCAATAACTAACTTAAAATTAAAAACTGGCACAAAAAAAAGTTATTGACGAACTAAAAGAATTCCAGTGATATTGCAGGGACCAAAACATACAACAACTGGCCTAAACTTCGCAGATGATTTATCCAAAATCTGGCATCTCTGGAGCCCTCTTAAATGAGCATTTGGATATACATGTATATTCACTTTTCATCATGATGTTGGAAATATCTGTGTTGATACTTATGGGACCAAGCCTATGTGGGACACTCATAGGTCAGAAAGGACCAACAGTTTGTGAATATACATTCTACACTGCTACACAATAATCTGTGGCAATTGGACATCTAACATACAACACTGAAAAGGTGAAAGTTAGAATTGCACTTACCTGCAAGTTGTCTTGGAAAGCCCCTCTTCTTTGGTGACCAGCTAAACCATAAATTCGATTTTAAGCATTAAATTTTTCCCTCATAATATTTTTTGGAAAAGATCAAGTGTTTTGAAAAGACCAAGTGATCTCTCTGTGTGCCGCCATCTCTGTGTGGAGAGAGAAATGTGCATTTTTTTATTGTTGTATGCAGTAGTACAGTAGTACAGCAGTATTAGGCAGCAGTTATGTGTTTTCACCATGACCATATTGGTTTAGGAGTAGGGTGTGTTTAATTGAGGTTTGAAAGACTGTTTCAATCAAATATGATTATATACGTCTGGGACTGAACTTTAACGTCACCATCTTGGTAGGTGAGGTGATGTTCAAGACGGCACTTACATGTACATGTTATCCTTCTACTTTCTTACAGGAAGAAGGTGTTCGGCAAGTTCTTGAGGAAATGAAAGCTCTCTATGACCAAAACCAAAGTGATGTGTAAGTATTCAACAGTGTTGCTTGGCTTGGCTGTACCCGATTTCTCTGATTATCTTCATGAACAATTATCCCTTGAAAGGTTTTTATCAGTAGGCCTACTATTTACCTACTATACAGTATGTCCCAGAAAATATTACAATCTGCACTTGGGTATCGATTACAAAATAAATCGTTTTGCAATATGAAAAGTCTTACAGGATTGTGAAAGTAGTGAAACTAACTATTTCTCTACCAGTCAGGGTAGACCCCATCTGATTTGGTCCAGTAGTCAAAAAGAAATAGGTATTTTTGTAAAGCATGTCATGGGTCCCTTTCCTCCATCTTTTGTCACTTGGTTGTTCTTGGCATCCACATGAATGGAAATATTGTGTTCAATATAAATATTTTTACTAACATATTCAAATTCTTTTTTTTAACAAAGGTAAATAATCATTTAAATAATATCTTCCTAAAAAGATCAAGACAAGTCATTTTACTAAACAGGTTCATAATTTGGTTCAATCATTTTCTTTCAATAACAAATGACTAACATCATACCTGCCAACCAATCCTATTTTAGAGGAATGATTCCTATTTTTCGCCTTCAAACTAATGTGAGGAGCCCTAGATACCTCTCTTTTCATGAAAACTTCTTTGTGAAAGTATACAGTATACACTGTATTCCTAATGGAAGGTTGGCATGTACATGTATGCAACATGTTTAAAACTCTGAAAACTGCTTAGTTATCTTATACTCCCACATTCATGGTTTATTTTCATTTTGGAAAAAAAAAAGCCAAATGCCCTTAAAAAATAAAAACTGCGATAACATGATAAATGAAGCATTGCCATAGCAATTATAGCATAAAATCGGTATTAAGTAAACCATTTGAAAGGAATGCAGAATTGTTCATTGTGCTTTGTGCTTCTCCCTTATGTCAAATCTTGGATAGAAGGGACTTGTGACACAATGTTACAAAAATCCCTATATCTTTGTGACTACTGAACCATATTCAATGGTTTTTCACTCAGATACAGATAATTAGTTAAAGTTTCACAATACTGAACCATATTTTTCAGATTAATTCACAGCTTTGAAAGCTATTGATGCTGAAAGTCCGATTGTAATATTTTGAGACATACTGTAGGGTATAAATCTTTTTAGGTCATGATGAAAGATCAATCCAAAGTGACATGGACCTCAGGATAAGAAAGACACACCAACTAATTTTAATCAATTACTGTAAAGATGTTTTATGGCATTTTGTCTTGAATAAAGCAAATAGCTACAAAATAGGCAAATATGTCTTCCAACACACAGAATAAGGTTTTTTCCAAGCAGTTTAAGGTTGCATTTCTTCTAAATATATCATGTTAAATAGTGTACCTGTAATTGTAAGACATTGTTTAATATGTTTGTTTGTTTGTGTTTAATGCACAATAATTGACCATACCCTAGTAATAGTCTATGCATAATTCTCAGTTATTCATACAGTGTTGGGGGGGGGGGAATGAAGAAAATAGTACTTCTAATTCAGTGGTCATGAAAATCATGTGTCTTTTCTTTCTTTATTTTTTTCTTTTTTTCTTTTTGTTTTTATTTCTTGCAGAGAGGCCACAGTTCAAGGAGAGAAAGATCGCCTACCAGCTGTTCAGTTCCGTCATACCTGTCTTGAAAGAAACAAACGATGTCTCCTTGCTTACCTGTAAGTATATGTATTCTAAAAGAGGGGGGTGGGGGATTCAGGTTCTCTTAGTTTTTATCCAATATGTCACAGTCACGTCATGACTCAGATGTATCCTCTGTGACACCTCCTCTGTTGGTTTAGTTTTACAATTTGTATTTCTTATGTGTTTCAAATGATTAACAGATTGTGATTTTGAAAATATGATTCCCTTATGTATGGTCACAACTGATCTGCATTTCGTATATCCTTCATTTGTCATGGTCACTACTAGTCATGCACCTCTCTGCATCTCCTCTTGGCATCTTACACCCTCATTTACATAACCCCTCTTACCTGCAAGAACTCTTGAGGTGAACGTACAGCCCCGTACAGGTACCATGCAAACGACATGCAACCTACGTGCCACATGTCAAGGCTCCTTATGGAGCCATGGGCTTCGTGACATCCGTAAGGAGCCAGTGCAATTGTCATAAGAAGCACGTGCAGGAAGTACGATGGCTGTGCATGTCACGTGCATCCATCAGATCACTTAGCTACATGCAGAGATTGTTGGACATGTCCAACAGGCTCCTTGTGTGTCATGCGTGCTCCTACGTGCTTGGAACGTGCAGACCTGTGCGTACGACGCAAGGATTTTCTGCGAAATCCGTCGCAGACCACAAGGAGGTGCACGACCGGTTGTGACCAACTTTTGAATGACATCATTTTTACTGAACTGCATGGGATGGATGCAGGCTTCTCGGCAGGAAACAGTTCACACATGGTTCAAATTGACAGAAATATGGCTTTACAGAATCCCATGGGGGTGATCTGAGAGGACCAAAGCAATTTTGCAGGTTGAAAATATGCATTGACACATCTGAATTATCATTCTACTGTATCTATCTTATACTTTGGTAACAAATGCGTATGCCTACCTTTTACACAATGGACTACATCTGGCCAATTATCAATCATCTTCTATCAGAGATCTAGTACCTTTGGGCAGGCATGCACTGGCATCTGCACTACTACTCCTGTTATGTGTGCTTTGGCTAGCTTGATCCCAGACAGGGAAAACATGAGTGTATTGTGCAATATTTGATACTGATGTTTTCGTTTACCTTTTTTTATCATTGTTTCAGACATAACAGGCTCTGCATGATCCGTGACATGAGATGGGAGTTTGGAAGTGTTCTCCCAGCAGAGGTCAAATACAATCTCTCAGAACAAGAGGTACTTACATACTGCTTCAAGACCATTTGTTTCAGGAGAATTCAATAGATTTTTTACACAATGACAGCAGAATATGTAGCCTTCTAGTATGTGTTTGTGGTGACTACTTTTCTGTAGGGTTTTATTCATTTCAACCCTCATGAATCTGTATCCTTCTTGTGTAGGCTCTTTCTTTTTAATGTGCTTACTTTTGACTTCCCAAATGCTTCTTTAAAAATTACCTGTCACAACAACAAATGATATGCCTCTTACATTTTGTCTTTTGAAATACAATAACAATGAATTTGATATTTCATTACTTGGTCTTCTATGGGAACCATCGATGAATAAGTGAAATGATTATTCAATCTGACATCAAAGTAGACTTTTTTCTTTGCCATGTCTCAGCAACAAGAGCAGAGTTAAGGAGAAGCTACTTTATAATTATAACAATGCATTCATAGTACTACGTTTTCTGAAAAAGTCTTGGCTGTGATTTTTTCACATAAATGTTGACTTTGTATTTTCAGGTGCAGTGGTTTACAAAGTACAACAAATCATTGGCATCCTACATGAGAACATTAGGCCAGGATGGGCTGGATCTTACTCAGGTAACTTTTAGCATGCATTTTGATTTTTGTCTCGCCTGCGTAGCGGAGCGAGACTATAGGTGCCACTATTTCCGGTGGGGGCGGCGGCAGCAACATCGTCGTCAATTTATTTATTTATTTATTCATTTATTTATTAATTTATTTTTGATATTTAGACAAGGTGACTCATTATGACAAATAGTGGTGGTCTTCCATGAGGCCCTGATAGCAACAATAGGTAACAATTCCCGGTAATAGTAAACAAAATCATGAAAATAAACTCATAACAAAACATAAATCAGAACATACATAAAGTATATATTTGGTATTCTTGTAATAAATGTTTGTTTTTTAGGAAAATATCTTATTATATCTTATGTGTAGACAGTAATTATTTTCTAAAATCCATTGAAAAATAACCATGTACATGTATATATTAGTAATTTTGAAAAGCATTATATAGTTTTCAAAGTATATACGCAAAATGTAAAGACTACTTTAGCTCAGTAAAGAAACATACTTGGGATACCAAAATTTTTATGTACATATTTACAAAACATATTATAGGACAGTATACTTATTCAAGGATTACACAATGATTGCATGTAGTATAGCAATCAAATGTACAATGTCTCTTAATAACAGTAGAAATACAGATACGTTTATTTGTATTTGATAAAAATCAAATAAACAATCAAAATAATCATACTATAATCACAAAAACTTTCTGTGAATCACCAAATTCATACCACAGGTACATCTCTTAAGGTGCAGGTCAAGTTTGAAAAAAAATGAGTTGAATCTGACCAAGGTCAAAGGTTAAAAGTTCAATTTACTTTCAGTGAAAATCACCTCACATGTAATAACTTTTTGTACTTTTGATGTAGGATCACCAAATTCAAATCACAAGTATATATCTTGAAGGTGCATGTCATGTTTGTAAATGGGTCAGTGTTAAAGGTCAAAAGGTCAATTAATTTTCAGGAATATCACTTTACATGTACATGTAATAACTTTTTGTAGCTTTGAGGTATGATCACCAGATTCATAGCACAGTTACAGCCCTGTAAGGCACAGTCAAGCTTGAAAAATAGGTCACATTTGACCTAGGTAAATAAAACTTCATTGAAAGCTTAAGTATTAACAGCATGCACAAACAGCATTGTCTCATTTTCCAGGGATAAAATGTATGTAACATCATCATTTTTGCATTGTATAATAAAAATACAAGACCAAAGTTGACATTCTCATTCGCATAGCGAGATGAAGGCGAGACAATACTTGGCCTTTGCCTTGTTTAACAAATTCTGAGGCTTAACTCTGAAGACCCTGTAGATTGTGCTTCATAGATGTGTCCTCACCTGAAGAACAGGTGTATTGCATATTATGTAGCATGGTTTCAGGCAGATTACTTAAAACACGATTTTTTTTATACAGAATCGAATTGGGGAATCCTTGAAAATAGTGCACGTGAGATGGTGCACAATAATTTTGTTGCCCTGTTGCAACATTGGGCAGTTTAATGACTGAATAGCTTCACTATGTTAGCCAGCAGGCTCATTTTTTTTCTAAGCTAACACTGGGGGCCTGGGGCTTTAAGCTTTTTCTGTCTTAATTTTTTTTTGTGATTTTGATCCATAGTATTTCACAAGTTCCACCTTTACAATGTATGCCCTCGTTTTGAATTTTACTGCTCATGGGACCATAAAGGAATAACAGATGCTCTTTTTTTAATGATTTGACATTTTAGGCTTATTTGGAATCCATCCTGAACCACGGAATTACAATTTGAAATTCAGAAAGTTTCTACTTGACTCACATTTATCGATTATTTATTCCAAGTTTGTATCCTTCATGCATCCTTTTATCTCTTTCTTCCCTCCCCTTTCTCTCCGTACCTACATGTACCTTCATATTTCATCATTTAGGATCGCAGCCCACCCAAAAGCCTGTATGTAGAGGTGAGAGAAAGTGTTGATCTTACTCTGTTAACCCTAATCTCGGGGAGCGTTTTATCAAGTGTCTTGTCAGTGATTTTTACCGACAAATTTGCTCTCAGCCAATCAGATGCAAGGATTTCAGGAGCTTATAACAGTTATTGTAACTTGTCATTGATGACAAGTTTTATGAAACAGGGCCCTGAGTTCTGGTAATGGTTGGTTTGTCATGCAAAATGTAAATTTACTAGAAACTGATGAAACTTGTTGGAACATCGTTCACTGAAAAACACAATTCACATAAACATTATGGGACCATTATGTTCTGCCGTTTGGTCGACTACCTTTTTTTTCTCATTCTCTTTTATATATATTTGTAGTTTTAAACATGCAGTACATGCATACGTTTGTTTTGATTCTGTGATATTACATTTGCTGTCATAGCCAGAACTCAAGATTACTTTTAATCACATTACATGGAGACCAGGATAAGTGTTAGATTCAGTTATTGCATCAAATGGGATGCTTTTGAGAAGTAGATGAGTATATTTAATGTAGGAAAGCATTTGTTATTTTCAGTATTGATAATCAGATGCCACATGAATATCTTTCAACTCCCAGATTTCTGTTCAGCTATGGACATGAACATTTTTGTATATTCTGCAGATATATTTTCTTGGCAGCAGTAAATACTTGCTTTGCCTGTAATTTCACAGTCAAAACAGATATCTAGAAGCTTTTTTTTTTTTCATTGAACCTGTAATGCATGTAAGTGTATTATGATTTGAAACAGCTGGACATGATGTTCTTCTCTATTCAATGAAAGTAATTGAAACCTTATAGTAATTAGCAGCATATTTATTGGATATGGTTCTGTATTTTGACCTTTTGTATTTCATATTTTTATTTTCTTCTAGGTAAGGTGCTTGATGGACTATGGTGAATTTGAGACAGAAGACGGGAGTACAGTTGTACTGAAGAAAAACAGTCAGGTAATTCACTCTTCTCTTCTTCTTGTGTTAAAGTGTTGCTTCGAGTGTTTGCTAAGGTATCAATTCAGAGAGGAGGCCAAAATAAAGTGGAAAATAATGGATTTTCATGTGAAACAGGAGGAAAGATTAGGTCACTCGAAAGTTTGGGAAAGTTGGAACCACAATGAATACCCCCAAATTTACCATTTCATTGCCTCTTAATTGGTATTACATTGTAAATGGAAGCATGTGGTTCACACAGCAAAACATAATTCTGGAAATTACTTCGGTTTGTATCATCTGTGAAAATATTCATTTGCATGATCCTTTTCTCTACTGAAAATAATGTGGCAGCACAATATTACAAAAGCAATGTACATAAAATTAATTTTGAAGAGAATTGTCATAATTTCTTTCATTTTGCATATATTCTCTCTACAGCATTTTCTACTGCGCTCTTTATGTGAGCCTCTTATAAGACAAGGAATCCTGGAACACATCATGTCATGATGATCCTTTTTCGTTTCTCCTTGCTGAAGCTGCTGGATGAAATCTCATAAACTGGTATTTTATGACATTTATGCAAGATGTCTGAAGAGTGACTTGAGTAGCCATGCAGAGTTGTGGTCAGATAGTGTACACACATTTATACAAACCTGTATATAATGACTGCTCATGAGAAAAAAAAGAAAAGCAGGTCTTTTTTAGCATGTGGTCTTTATGTCACCGTGCTTTGGATATGTTCATTGAGAAACACTGTGCAAGAGAAGCAAAAAATGGTCTACATAGACATGTTGCAAAGCTTAAAATCACTGAAAACAATTGCCAAGTCCAAGGTGGCTTTAAAGTTGTGAGTTAATATCTTTGATATTTTCTTTCCTTGATTTGTATTATGAAGATGAGTGGTCATGCACTTAGAGAGTACAGTATATCCAACAAAAGCTATTGCCAAAATATTCCTGTTTAGGCAAGTGCAAGATATACCCGCCCATGGGCTTGTCAGTTTGAATGGTAAAGTTGCTAAGGAAGGGGTTTCAGAATTATAAATATGATTTGAATATATTGAGACTTCAGAAAATTTAATGACGTACGTGTAATTTATATCTAAAGGTGTTTGTAAGAAGTGTATGTTCATTCATGAACTTGTCTATTCGTTATTTTTCATAAGTGAGTGGAAAATACCAAATCTGTTATTCAATACGTGTATTTGTGTTTAATTTGTTTTAAATGAATGTCATATGGTATAATTTTAAATATCAAATTAAACTTGCACCATAACAGGTCTTTGAATATAAACCGGGGTTCCCGCGGTCATGAAAACCTGGAAAAGTCATGGAATTTTGAAAATGTTTTTCCAGGCCTGGAAAAGTCATGGAAAATGCATAATTATAAATAGGTCATGGAAAAGTCATGGAATTTTTGTAACTTTGTATATTTTTTACCTTTTAATGATCTTCTTTTTACGTTATTTTTTTTAAAATCATGCTTCACGCACAAATCTTGACATAGCCGCTTTGATCGAGCAAGACACTGGCTGTACCATGGCCATGCACTGTGAATGCAACTCGTAAAATTGAGGCACAATCACAAACGAAATTGGAAAGGAAATGTTTCCACCACTCTAAAAAATTGTTAAAAGATAGCTGATTTCAGTACATTACTGGAGTTCAATCGAGCTTCATACGAGTGCTTTGTCAACCTCGGAAGACCATATGAGGCCATGTTTGTGATTATATTTGTGAGATATTTAGTTATTAGTTCTGAATGATATATTTATGAATGAAAATAATTCAATACTTTAAAAGATAATTACATCAATAGAGATGGAGCACAGGCTAACTGTAGTCCTGTCCATTCCAATACATGTGGTTTAGACCAGGGTTTTGGAGGCGGTTCATTTCTGTCTGTTGCGGATAGGCCGCACCCAGACTTTGCGATCATATTTTGGGTGAAAATACTGCGGCCTTTACACCGGAAAATAGGGTATGTACGCAACACTGTACATGTATACTATTTATCTAACAATGTAATGTTTTGTGTATTTTTGAATTTAATTAAAATTTCAGACTTTCATTACTCAAGTAATTCTGGACATGCAATCTGAAATGATAAAAATATATTTTATTTTTGTTTTGGAACAATGTCTAGGTTCTTCTTGTCTCATTAAAAATGAATTTTAGAGTCAGATAAGTTCTGATGTATTGATTTTTCTTATGCCCCTGTAAATAAGATCCAGTTCAGGAGAATAAGCATATAAACTTGATGAATGTATGTAAATCAGTGTCTGGTGTGTACCATGCTTTAAGACTTCTTTTTCAATCATACATGTATGGTGTAATTAGATGCATACAATTTTTTTTTTAATGATTAAAATGAGAAAGATGGTTTGCAGTGTACGTGTGTTGTAATCCCGCAAGTACAAGATCAATGAGTAGAAAGTTCTTACTTTGAATGTTTGTTTAGATACCAAACTATAAAGTTGAGAAACATGAAGACAAGAAAATGACTCGTTTTGCATGAGACAACCTTCTCTCTTTTTATTATTCAAGGAGTTTTAAGCAGATGCATTGGAATTTAAACACAACTCGTCAGTGATACAAAATAAATCACGGAAAGTACAAATTGTGACTCAAGCATTGGCCGCATCATAAAACAGAGTATGGTATAATACCCTACCAAATACAAAACTAAACATAATATGACCAAGGTATTTTTCTGTTCATAAAACAGCGAGCATATGTTCAAAAATTGACTAATAATAAAACATGATTGTGACAGCTGAAAGATACATAGAGAAAGAGGAACACAAAACACTAAAAAGCTAAAGATTGCACTGTCTACCCCTTAATAAAAGAAAAGGACCAAAAAAGCTGTTCTCCATACACTTGCAGCTTACAAACTAGTTCAGCATTCAAACCAGGCAAGAAAATAAAGCATCATTACTATTACTTCATCACTTCAACATTCTCTTCTTCAATTTCTCATCCATTCTAAACAAGTCAACATTTTAATATGGTCAGGATAAATGGTAATATCTCTGTTGCAAAAGTTTACTTAAACATTATTAGTAGACATAACTTCTTTGAGCACAGACTAAAATGACCTTCTTATACCCTTTGCAGCTCATAAGAATCTATGCAACATACTTATGGGCACTGAGCTGAACAGTAAATAGGAGAGGTATATATAGAAATAGGACTGTCAATTCATGTATGTATGACAAAAAAAAAAATTTCACTGTGTACTGGCAGGAATCTAGCCAAGGATAAGCATGCAAAGAAATTTGGGAACTCAACCACAATTCATGTCCGATAGATTTCCCACTATGAGCTTTATTAATATGATTGTGCAGAGCATGACTGACTTAATTTGGCAAACTTTTCTTTTCATAGAGTCACTCAACAATGACTTCTCATACCAAGATATAACACCCCCCCCCCCTCAAAAAAAACCCCACAAGGCCAAATATGCCCTCTCCATTGGACATATTCTAGCATAATGATGATAAAGCTTACGCAGGTATTGATAAAATGAATTACAATGAAATACCAAATTTGATCGGATATAAGTTTATAAGTGGCATGAACATGATTTGGTGGAATGGTAAAATAGATAAGAATTGGCCAAATAATGGTTAGTCTATGGCACTTCACTATATTTTTCAAATAATAAACAAATTTACTTCAGATTTATACATACTTTTACAATTTTAGTATCTTTCACGTTCAAATACAAATGCAATTTATGTCCATAAATTTGGTCTACCTCAACCCCCTTAACGAAAAATGTACTAACTTCTCATAAAATGCCCCCTTCCCCCTTTTCTAAAAACCTTATTCTCGCTAGCTTTCAAGTACTTACATAATAAAAAGGACAGAAAACAGTTTCAGGACATGCTACAACTCCAGACAAATTGATTTTCATATCTTCAAATCAAAAATATGAAATAGGATAAACATATCTTTCTACTTTACAATAACATAGGATGGACAAAATGAAGAGCACCACAAGATTTAACTACCACAAAAAGTCGAATATACAAAACATATTTGCAGAATGAACGTTACTCGGCAAGGACAAATCTAAAAAAAAAATCTTTTCAAAGCTGACATCGTACTTCTAATATTTAAAAGTTTCTGTAAGACTTGGTATACACGATTTCATATTGATAAAAAAAATATAAAGAAAATATTTTTAAGAGATACCATTAATATGAAATGGCTTTTACATTCTACACTGGAAGAAAAATTAAAGAGACATGCTTCTAAATAAATCTGATACTTGGTCAGAGGGTTTTTCTTTTATTTTTTCTTTTTTGTAAGTGGTGATTTTGCTGAATGTAGCGTTTTGCTCATTTAGTGTTTTTTTCCAATGGTCTCATGTACTGGGCATAATCCATAAACTACCTTTGAATTGTACAAAAGTTTCATAATCAGACCATAAAATACACAATTTTTCTAAACCAATACTGAAAGAATCCATATGATAAATTCAAAATGAAAGCCCTGGTATAAAGACTATATCAATTTATGCCAGTTTATTCTGTGACCTTTTAGTTTTACCTTCATTCATAGGACTAAGACTTTAAAAAATCATATTACATGTTGGTGCATTCACTATATCATGTTGATATACAGGGGCAGATGCAGGATTTTGTAAAAGAGGGGGCACAGAGCTGGAAAAGTACACAATTAAGGAGGCAATTTTTTCATTGTGTACTTAAGGTATGCCAGTTGGGTTTAAAAGGGGGGGGGGGGGGCAGCCAATTCGGCCTCCCCCTGAATCCACCCCTGATATGTACCTAAGCACATACCCTCACCAAGAGAACTTATTTAGGCAAGCAATATCAAATAATTGGAACCCAACATGAATACCAAGTTTACAGGAGAATATTAACCATGTGTGTATAGTTTGATGCCAGAATTTTTTTATTATTTTTTTAATGAATATAGTCATTTGCCCATATTTCCTCTTATTTGAGTTGTGTGAAGTTGCTATTGCAGTCTATAAGGTAGGAATTTTTAAAAGGTTTTCTTAAACTTTGATATCAAATGCACATGGCAAATAAAATGTAACAGAGATTTCTTACGGGCATACAAGTGAAATTTCTATCAATTCAAAACGGAATACAATGTATTTGACTATATCTTATTTTCTTTCAAAAAGAAAAGAAGTGTTTCATTCTTACTATCAATTAGAAGG
Source organism: Heliocidaris tuberculata (assembly GCA_025618425.1). Lineage (NCBI taxonomy): Eukaryota > Metazoa > Echinodermata > Echinoidea > Camarodonta > Echinometridae > Heliocidaris > Heliocidaris tuberculata. The sequence continues at coordinate 31,752,934 of CM046834.1, read as the reverse complement.
GTGATAAACATGTTAGGGCAACTCTACATAATATTCTTATATCTCCTTGCTAATTCAATCTGTTAAAATGTGTACAATGCAGCTACAAGTTCTTCTAAAAATGCAATTTAACCACATAATTGCATAGAGTAAATAATAAGTGATAAAGGCAAATAATACTAAAACTGGATTTTATATCAAAACTGCACACAGTATTGTATCTAATACTATCAAATTTTAGTAATAGCTTAGAGTTTTGTGTGCATATTCTGAACAGACAAAACTGATGTCTGTTTTTAGAAAGGAGAGAAGCATAACATGTTATTACCTAAGGGTAAGAATTACAAGAAGGACACTGATAACCAATGTCTATACATAACCATAAAAATCTCAGAAGATTCAAAGATTACTGTGTTTGTCATGATGCCACTATATCAAATTTTGAAAGTGTCAATCTCATTTCAATAATTCAAAATACAATAATTTTCTTTTTTCTTTTCTCCACTAGTATTTTCTGTAACGAGTTCTACAACACACCAAAAGAAGTGTTATAGAACCATACAAGTGAATCTTTCTTTCGAAACCAGGAGTTTGCAGATTGAACAACATACCAGCAATCCTCCCCATGGTAGGATGTAGAGATATCTGCTACCAGCCATCTGCCAGTACAGTGGTCCTCTCTTTTTATTCTCAAATACTCAGACAACAAAAGCCCATTTGTAGAAAACTTTCCGTCCTTACTTAAAATATCGCATATCCTATATGTATACAAATATACCTAATCAAATTTCTTAACGTGTTTTACCTTCAAAACATCACGTTTTCTGTAAAAACAGTCCTGCATATTCATGCCTGATTTCGACAGAGAGAGTCGCATCTTCATGAATGGTTAGCATAAAAATTTACATCACACAGCTAAACTCCAATTATACAGCTTTATTTTCTGAGAGATCTTGTACAATCACCACACTATCAAATCCAACAATACATTATACTCAACAGAGATTTATGGGGGTGTTAGAAGAGGGAAGGGTTGTAATTTATGCCACAAATTCACAAATGAACAAAATTGATTAAATTCTTCATCTCATTACGAAATGTGACCAACATAATATGAGCAACACTCAGTAAAACCACTAATTTATATAAAAAAACAATAAAAATGAAGGAAAAATGTGTGCATACTTTGACCATTTACAGATAAGAACACAACATTATACCAACTTTTCAACTCCCTAATATGCTTTTACCATATTTCCTGATAATAATATCATACACTCAATTCTACATACACACAAAAATTGACTACACTCTACATCAGCATAAAACCCCCACAATTTGTCATATGAGGGATTATATATTGCACAAAAAATGTTAAAAATGTGACACTGAAAGATTTCACAAACTTAAAAAAAAAAAAGGAAAGAAAACTTATTCTTCCATCTGGTGCCATTCAACCATGTTTTGTTCAGTTTTCTTTCTTGCTCCGTGGTTGTGTGCCCCATTTATGCACACTTCAAGTTTGTGCGAAGTACATCAAGTAGGCATCCATAAAAACCAATATCCAATGTTACATAGCCATCAAGATAGTTCAAATACTTATCAATCATGGGTGATGATACATTTTCTTATGTGTTTTTGTCTTTTTGTTTGTTTTATTTTAAGTCTCATTCTTCAGTGGCAGAGGTCAATTTACGAAGAATTTTTTTTTTGTGAAGGCACACAGCTATGTCTGTCAAACTTCCGGCGCAGTGATGTCCATATAACTTTATTCCCCTTGCATGATTTGCACTGTTTTCGGAGGTGGACAGAATGTATTTGGAATAAATACAGCCACTTCTCTTTTGTAATGCATCAATCACTCTCATGTTTATTTTCCTCTCAACGAGCCAATATTCATTTTTGCTGATAAAGGCGGCTGAATTTCAAGCACAGATCAGTTGCGTGCGTAGTCACACAGTATTGATCACTGCTTGGCATCTAGCTGGCAATCATAGCTTGAGTTGTATCCATTCTCTGTTCAAGTCTATCCACAAAAAATTAAAAAATTAAAAATCAGAAATATTTATAAATATATATATTGTTTCAATTCGAGTCCAAACCGACAGAGACTCTGGCAAGGAATATTGTTCTGAGGCTTTAATTTCATCAACACAAAAAGAGAAGCAGATAAATATCTGAAAATGTTCTTATAGTCACTGCTTCCGACATTGAGTGAAACATGCAATGAAGCATTGCTGGCAACAAATATAATCACTGGTTTCTCACCATGGTCAGAGAATGGTAGTGCTCACAAAAGATAAAATCATATTCCACAATCAAATGTGAAGTCACTGTTGGGATGGAGAATTGTAGGTACATACAGTACTGGCTGAAACACAATGGATATCCATGTGGTAAAAATGAGAGAAAATACTACTTGTAAAGCTACGCAAGATGTGATAACCAAAGACTATGGTGACAGATCTTTCTCCTCCTTCACATACACGAGCTGAAGTATAGTCCTCCACAGCAAAAAATTGAAAATCAACATTGATGCGGTGTCACTACATTTCAAACACAAACCAGAATATATCATTGACTGATATTATCTGATGCTTCTTCACTCTGCTTGTCTGATGGACATTCATGGGTGGGCTTTCTTCACGTATCTTCTTGATACCAAAACAGTTTGGATGCTTTGATTGAAGGATGAGCTGTTCCAAAGAGATTCTATATCAGTAGCTAGTGTCCAAAATCGATGCTCAGAAGTTTCAATCATGCTGGGTTCACAGAAATATCTAATAAAACAGAGATTTACTTTTTCAATACTTTTGATTTCTTTGAGTCCATATGCAGTCATGACTTGAATTATCTCTAAAACAGATGGAGTACCTACAATATGACCCAGAGAGAATATCTTTGCTCAAAGTGAAAGTGTATGATGGTTTCACTACAGGTTTTTCCACACACACAAGAGACTAGTCTCATAATCCTTTAGTAGTTGAAAGCATAAATGCTAGAGAGCACATAGACATGTGTCCTACATTGGTGCTCTTCTGAAGCTATACTTGGCTTGACTCCATATTAAAGGGTGATCACAGCGTGCTAACACGGTCCATGTGCCTGACGGGGCTGAGTTGTAGGTGGGTTGAGTTGCTGTCTGGGGAATTACCTCCAGGCGGGGCAGGGTCATTGCCTGCACCCATCTGGGCCTGCTGGTAGGCATCCCATCGCTCATCATCACTTTCATGGGTCAGGTAGCGCTGTCCAACCATTGTCTCCAGGTCACGTAGATCAAGCCATACTTGATAGTCCTGCAGGCAATCAAGAATATAATTTGTATTACTCAAAAGCTATATCTTGTAAAAATTGAGGGGGGTGGGAACCCAGCAATATACCAGCTCTGGGCTGGGTGGTTTATGAATTACACAAAATTTTGCTTTTACTCCAATATGTAACTGGCCAATGAATTTGGTTCAATTTCCTTAGAGGTAACATATGAGATTTACCCAGGTTAACATTCACCTGAAACAGTTTTCACTTGTCAAAAGGGATCTTAAAATATTACATTTGACATTTGAACTCTTAATGAAGTTTCCAATTTGTTGCTTACCTGTAACCATGGGTGTGCTAGAGACTTGTCTGCTGTGTAGCGTTTCCTTATCTTGACTTGCAAGAGGTTGCGTATGAGATCAATGGCTGCAGAAGATAAAGAGTTAACAAAGGATTTGATAAAATACATCAAATCTTTGCTAGCAAATGCTATATTCCGATTAAGGCTCTACTAACAGTGATATCCTAAGAGAGCGATTAAAATCAATAAAAGAGACAAGCTTGTTTATCCACTTTGCTGTAACCTAAAGGCTTTCTACAAATACAGAAAAACGTCATTCTAATATGATTCAGTACTCATATATTGTTTGACCTTCTTAAACGATAATTAGTTTTGATGACACAAAGCTTGTTCAAGGCTATCCTGAACAACACCAACTGCTTTATGAAAGGTGGACTTGATCCATAGAGAAGCTCCAATAATCAACAGGTGAATTAAAATCAGTGTCACCAGGGATTCTTGGAAGAGACATCCATTAATTTGAATACATCATAAAATGATGTCCATTTGATCTCACCTCCTTCTGATATATCGTTCCATGGGTTGGGTGGGAACATGAACGCTGCATTGTGAATCTGATCCGTGATCTCCTCATCCTCATTGAATGGAAATGTACCACTCAAACTGTGAGAGAGAGAAAAACAAACAGTGAATGCAAATGTCATCATTTGTCATTGTTTGAAAATGGTCAAGGGATCTGTACATAAATCTTGCATTCCTTACCATAACGTTATATCACATCTTAAAATGTACCCTCCATAATAACTTGGTATGGTATTATGAACTGTATGAAAAGTTAGACATTTAAATATATTGTTTAAAATAAAGATCAATTTCTTCCAGAATGATGCAATGTAATCCCAAATGCCTATTCTGAAGAGAAAAGGCATTCATGTCGTGGGTAATGCACACTAAAATATCCTATACATTATATACAAAAGAGTAATTTGAAGAACCCTGTATGTTGGTGTAAAAGACAGACTAGAATGATTTAGAATTTTACATCTACTTTTGATTTAATAATATTACACCGAATTCAATTACACTTCACTTCATTCCACAGTAAAATTCACAACTGTATTCTTGATGAAATAGCCATTCTTCTCTAAATTGCAAGTTTCAAATGAACGGAATCTATATTCTCATTGACGGCTGCTGGGCATGTCTCTAAAATATGCTATGTTGCAATGCTTATTGATGATGAGCTCACCTAACGTAGACTATGACACCCACAGACCACATGTCCAGTGACCGGTTATACCCCTTACTCCTCAACACCTCTGGAGCAAGGTAGGCTGGGGTGCCCACCACTGAGCGGCGGAATGATTTCTCACCAATGATACGAGCAAAACCAAAATCACACAGCTTCACCTGCCAAACCACAAAGAAATGACAAAAAAGAAATTAAATTAAATCAGGGCCCTGTTTCATAAAACTTGCTATCAATAACAAGTTACGATATTTGTTATAAGCTACTGAAATCTTTGCATCTGATTGGCTGAGAGCAAATTTGTCTAGAAATGTGGCAGTTGTTACTGATAACAAGTTTTATGAAACAGGGCCCAGATCAGCATATCCTGATTCTGACAGTTGAGATTTAAGTTAGAAGAAATAATACTGAAGAGATAAGCTTAAAGAGATTGATTAACTTTGCCCAGGATTGAAAAAAAAAATCACTGTTCCAGCTAATGTTGTAATCATAATTGCAAACCTTTAGGTCAGACAGGAATCACCTGAGTTTTATAAGCTGATCAGTCATTTATATGTCAAGATATTTACGATTGAACACTGATGTCAGGATAGAGTACCACCGAACCCTAAAGAACTCTTACGGTTGGCATACCTCCCTATATGACAGAATACCATAAGGTGTCAATGAACGAATCCTTATATCTTCACGGGATGGAAACCCGCTCTGAAATCGCCAAGCGCTGGTGCTTGGTTTTTGTGACTGCAGAGCAGCGAAGAAGCCGAGCAACTTGCGCTAGCAATTGATCGCAATACCTTTTGCCTGGCTAGCTTTTTTCTCTTTTTTAGGACAGTGAAAGGGTTCCATTTTCTCTCATACTTTCACATATCCTTAATTATATATGTAGTTAGAGGATTGCACACAATTCACTGGCATTTGAGCTGATTTCACAATTTTTCACAAAGTTATATCAATCCCTTTAAAAGGGTATAATAATATGTAAAGGTGAATCTAGAAAGCCCATAAAAAAATAGAGTCTCTCTATGCACTAATAACCAGTGAAGAGTGGAAGGGAGGGCATAAAACAAAGCTACATGAGATGAATGATCATTCTTTCAATGTTTGTTAACACAAATGATTACGAGGCAGCCTATCAACAATGGAAAATAATATGGTTACCTGAGGGAAATCCCCGTCTGATGAGAGTAGAACATTCTCTGGTTTGAGGTCACAATGTACAATGCTCTTTGAGTGAAGATACTTCAGGGCAATCAAGATCTGGTAGAAAAATAAAGGATGAAATATATACCTTAATACGTAACATCACAAGATCAGTGACAATATTCAGGAGAATGACAGTCATTCTCCTGAAGACAATCAGAGCATACTGATCAAAACATTGAGACACAAAGAGCTCTTAGTGGGGCTCACCAACCCTTTTCAGAGCTCTAATTCCCTTGAAAGAATACATGGTGTAACACTGAAAACTGCACCTACAATTGAGTTTCTCCACCATGAAAATTATCGCTGATACTTCACTAAAATCCATTATTTTACTATTGTAACCTTACCATGATGAAATGATTCTGTTTATCAATGTATCTAGAAAATCACAGTTAATTTTTACGTGAAGAGGTTGAACCTTAGCACTCCATACATCAGTGGACTAACTCTACGTATTCAGTTGAACTTTAAACCTGAACGTAAGTTTGCATGTTTTTAATACTAGAAAATCTGTTGTGTATTATCTTCTCTGAACTCACCTGTGAAATGAGGAACCTTGTGACCCTCTCAAAGAGCCTACCATGAACGCTAGATAGGATCATCTCTAACATATCACCCTTGAGCTTCTCCATCACAACAAATACACGCTCTGGAGTCTCAAACATCTGCTCTAGGTTCACCACACCAGGATGACGTACTTTCTGTATGCCCAAGAGGAGATAGGATGGTGTGAAAGAGAAGGGGAGAGAGAGGGGGAAAAAAAGATCATTAGGGAAGAAAATGTCTACTTTTAACAATTTAGATGTGCAGTTGGATGATCTGAAGGAATAGACCAATTTATGGATGTTTATTCCCAGAACTGTATGTTATAAAGTACAAATTTTTCAATTCATCTATTATGTTTGATAGAACATGGATGGCATCCACCTTGCATTCTCTATATGTTACTCTGTTGGGCAAGTCTTAGGCAATCTTTCAAGTCACTAACAGCAACTTTGTATATGAAGTATTATGGAAATATTAATACATAATAAACTGATCCATTAAGATAGGAAGCACAGACATCATCATTTTATATATTAACATACACTTCTACATAATGAGATCAGGAATTATATAAAGGTAGGTAAGGCATTCCTATTGCTCATGCAGATTTCAGTCATTCCTCAAACCAGTTCTAAGGCAACTCTTAATAAAAAGACACCCAGTCTAGACAGACCACTCATTCTTACTCCTTTTATCAAGACTATCTCTAAAGGAAAAGGGCGCCCGACAGATAAAAGACATGGATCCCTGAATGTCTTTTATGCACAGCTCAATTTCACTCATTACAAATCTTCCCAATATACAACATCACAGAGTAAGAACAAAAGGAATCCTTCATAATAGGTCTGGGGTACTACACCTACATTATTCATGATTGGCTTCAGTTAAAGCAGATTAGTGCAAGTTGGTCAACGATGTGCCCACACATTCAATCAAGCAGTAAGAAAAGAAACCTAGTATCATGAAGGATTATTAAGACCTGCAGGTGGCCAGCCTTAATATAATTTTTTGTTTTTAATGACTCTGTTTCTATTTAATTGTATGCCTGTTACGATAATATGTGTTTACAAATCCCATTGTAGTCTTAATGATTCTGAAGAATTTTTAGCATTCATATCTGAAAATATGGACAACATATATGCCTGAGAAAAGACATACATGTATTTCCATGGCAATGCCTACATGGATAGTATTTTATCTTTAGCTTTAAAACAACATATACTGCTATGGAACATCAACTCTTTAAGAGAAAACATTTTAGATTTAAATGATTCTTTATTTAATAACAATATCCTTACAAATTTCAGTAATGAAATAAATAACATCATGGGGGTGTTTGTTTTACTTGTATTTGTCTTGCTTGTGTTTGTTTTTGTCTTTGTTTGGTTAATCATGTTTCTTTTATAGCTTTTTTAAGTTACAAAAGATAAGTCAAGTTTAGATAGTTTCATAAACATCAAATCACACCAAGTAATCATGCTACATATAACTCTAGTACTTGGTGACAACACTTGGGGGTATCAGACTTACATGTAAGATGGCCACTTCATTCTTGAGTTGAGTTTCTTGTTTGGTTGGAAAGCGAAATTTGTCAATAACCTTGATTGCCACTTGCCTTCCTGAAGTTCTGTGTACACCTGCATAAAAGTGAGATGAGGTGATCACAGTAAATGAATATATACATTACACTAATCGACACAGATATGCCAGGTTAGCCACTTGAAATTACAGCATTTGGAGGCAAAAGATCTTCATAGTCGCCTATCAAAAGGTGCTAAAGCAAAGTTTGAAGCCTTTAATAGAGACAGAGTCACAATTTTTATTTAAAAAATAACAAACATATTTTCTGTGTTTGATTCAGAAATTAAAGTTGGAAGAAGTGAAAAATGATGAGTATCACAAGTAAAGACTTGTTCTTGTCACTTTCCATCTAGGCCTATATCTATTTTCTCATTCATCTTAAAAGATTGGAATTAACTTACCAACAAATACAATTTCAGTATGTATCACTAAAGTTGAGTGAGAAGATTAATGGACATCTTGACTCTAAGTCTTACCTCCATAAACAATTCCAAACTGTCCTGATCCCAAGATTTCATCTGGGAAGATCTGGTAGTGCTGACTGATGTCGTTGTTTTCTCGTTTGTTAAGAAACGACGGCTCTGTGGCCTTTGCAGGGAACTCATCACCATTCTCTGTGGCATTCACTGGACCTTGATGGGAGGAGGAACAAGTTGAATGGTTGATATAGTTATGTCTCGCACTGGGTTTCTTATAAGAATCCTGAAAGAGAGAGTGACTACAGGACACAAGATGATAGAGACAGCTGGAAGTATTTGCCTTGTGGTAGTTAGTTGGACCATGCTGTCTGCTATTAATGTTCAATAAATTCTCATTGCAAATTGAATGCGAAGTATGCCAGTTGGATAACTGTTTTCTATTTGCCCTGGAAACCTGACAAGGCATCTGATATGTGCCTGGGAAATGTGAAAAATGCTCTGTTCTATTCCCTGTGGAATGCTTCTCTGAATACTGGGTGCGATGACGGCCATATTGAAGATATTGCTGATTTTGGACCTGTTGTTCCACAGAGAGATTTCCCAACTTCTGTAAGGTGTTGCTGTTGAATTTTTCCAGGCAGAACTGGTGATCGACAACATGGGACTGACTACACCAGATGCAAGAAAGGTACAGCCTTGGGGTATTGACCTGGGATGACCTTTTGAAAGTGCTCCAAGGAGGTTTGACAATGACATTTGAAGACACATGGTTATCGGCATATCCAAGCATTTCAAAACCCGTTGATTTTCTCACTGTGTGGGGTTAGGTCAATGAGAAGTTGGCATAGTCCAGATGATATTCAAGCAAGGGAAAGGTTGTAAATTTGTAGGAACAATTCACAACCAAAACCAAGATCAAGTTCTAAAGTGTATTCTAATTTTATAACTCCAAACAAGTGATCCTGATTGCTCATGAGCATCCTGATATAAATAGCAAATATGCTGAAGTCAATATGGATGTATAGATGCATGTATGGTTAGAAGCAGAACAACCATGAGTTAGAGTAGCACAAATGAAATTAGGATGGGTAAGGCATAGATTTAGTGGGTGTGTGCATGTACAGACTCAACCAATCAGGTCATCCCTCCTACTATGCCACTCAATAAGTCCTTTTGACAATGTGGATAGGCCATTTGTGGCATTGCCTTTGTACTGGGTGGATGGGAGCAAGATACTGGTGGTAGGATTAGCGCTTTTGTCTCCTATGGTTCTATTGTTGCATCCATATTATAAAAGGAAGTGGTACTTAATAAGAAGATCCTGGTAGACAACAGTTTAGGGGATAGTAGCAATTTACACTCTTTTATCAAGGAAACCAACTTAGATCATCTCTTTCTTCAACTTCAGTGTGAGAAGATGCTGGGGTCTCAATGAAAGTCTCAATGGAAGTCAAATGTACCTGTACAAGATTGGTAGTACCAGCTTCTTCAGTAATTGACGGCTCTAGTTGTTTACGGTAGAGGTATCCCAAAGTTTTTCCATTTTAGAGTTCTAGCTAGATTTCCTTTCTTCAAAGAGCTCTTAAAATTGGGAAGTTACAGGTCACTTACAATATCTTTTTTGCACAGCAATGCCTGCTAAGCATTTCCTATTTCATTACAATTCAGGCTGTCATACAGGCAATATACAATTCAGGTGGTGGATTCCAAAAATGCATGCTCATTTCAGATAACAGGCATAAAAGTAACTAATTTGGCACAGCACATGCAAATTGTGAACCACTTTTTGCACACATTGAATTCTTTCAATCCCAACATGATAGCTGTATTGTGGTATATCGCTAAAGTTAGAGATTGTACAGTCTGAACTTCTGAAAAATGATTTGATTCTTTCTTAAACTGCACCTTGCCAGAACAACATAGGATTTGGCCACATTCTGCAAGCAGCATAATGCTTCTTTAAGTGTAATCAGGAGTAGAAAATGCGCACTTTGTTGATTAAATATGTTGCATAAGCCTTACATTAAACCTCAGTATCAATCATGCTCATGCTCCCCTGTATACAAACCAACAATCATCCACATTTGCTAAATTATACCCCAAAAGAGACTTTTGCCCCTTGCCAGTCACAAAACAGAATCTAGTCTAACATTCAGAAGTACCAGGTTGCCTAATATTGAATCCCTTTAAAGTACAATTATCCCATAATTTTTTTAGTAGTGCGCATCTCTATGTAGGGTTGCCTCTATCTACTCTAGCAATGACCAGGCCATTGGGTTAGCAAGCAAAGCTCCACTCTACATTCTGTTCTTGTCTTTACCTTCTTTGCGCTCTTGATGACGATGGGGGTTATAACCTCTGGGGATTTGTATTACAGAATCATTTCCTGAAAGATACATACATCAGAAACTTCATAAATATTCACATAACGCATCTTTTGTTAAATATGGTTATCACACACTCTGTTTAAAAAAAAATGATTTCTTCTCATCTCCAGGAACATCTATGAGAGATATTCACATTACATCTTTCAATACTTTCAATACTTGAGATATAATCAGTAAAAAAAGAAGTAAGACCTGTACACATGTAGGTAGTGAGTAGGTGAGTGTAAGCACAGCTTATTTACTGACTCCTGTATTAGGTGCAGAACTTGACTTGCATGGACATTTAACAAGAAATTTTGATAATAGTGCGGTGACATAAACGATTTTGTTTCTTAAAAACGACTTAAGAGAACCCCTTGATAAACAAATCTGCCAGCATGAAATTGAAAGTGCTGAAGACATAAATGAGGGCAAGGTGAAATGACAGGTTTTCTGCACACAACTGATAAAATCTCAAAATGTCATGGGATGACTGCGATGTGCATCTAAACTTCATGCAGCCTCATCAATTATGCAAGAGGCACACATCCTACTAATGCAACATCCCCTCCCCCTCCCCCAATCTCTGCTACAAAGAGACAAACAAACTACGACATTTTGTAAATATATGGAGCATCTTGTATTTTGAAAAGATCACCGCTTAAAGCTCCATTATTAAATAATTCTTCATTTTAGTTAATTCATCTTGCACTGTACAAAATCTATAAGAGGAAATTCCTGAATGGACTATGCTGCATGGTAAATCCTTTTAATACTTCTATCATTGCACATCCACATTCCTCCATTTTAAAAATTATTTTTAACCCCCTTTTTTATTGGTAGTATATTTATTACAGTAAAATACTCCTAGTCCCGAGTGATTTCATCATATCTAAAGAAACAGAGAGTGCTTCATATTACAGGGCATACATGTAGGACAATTTTCTATAAAGAAGCAGCAGCAGCAAGAATCATTGGGGAGGTGCAGAAAGGAGTGTGTAATCTACTACATAGCACACTGGCTCAGTGCTGTGAGTCATTTACAATGACAGGGAGGGGCTACACCAATTCTATCCCACCAATCAAAGAAAAAAAGAAAGAAAAAAAGATGACAAACAAGTCACTCTTCTGAATGCATTTTTCTTGCTTTAAGAAATCAACCACAGAAAGAAGGCCAAGCAAACATAAACTGCTTCCTCAAGATGGTCAAAATACGACATGCTAGGAAGATTAAAGGTGACCTTTCAGTATGGACTTTCTGTTAATCAATACTGCAGCTCTAATTGCTCTTGCTCTTTCTTTACATCCCATCACAATTCATAAGGAAACCCTTCTGGATGCTGTTCCATCTTCAAGTGAAACATACACACATAAGTAAAGACAAGGCAACATTTTGCAATCACAAAATTGGCATCCGACATCTCAGTGCAAATCCTACATGTACATCCATGCAAAGAAGATTACAGAACTATTACAAAGATGACCTTACAAATCTTGGAGGTGTATTTTAAAAAACATTCAAAACACTCAAAAAGCAACACTATCTTTGATTTTCAATGGAAAAAATACAGAATAAAATCATTCAAGAAAATTTAATAAGCAATATTCCCACCAAATGCATAAGATCAATAGATCTCTGCATAATGTCCAACTACAAATCATCCCTAAACCTCAGGAATTTCAATTTAAAGAAATCTACAAAAATAATTTTTATGAAAGGGGAATTAATTGTCACAAAATTTTAAGAATTTATGCTTGTATTAAAATGTTACACTAGCCCTCTTTTCTTCCTGTAGTCCAAAAAGTTCATCCTTCCTATCAAAATATGTCTTTCACCTTCAATACACAATCCCATTTTACTTTTAGCAAATGAAATAAAGTCAGTTTAAAGGTAATGTCAGCCACTGGAAAAGATAAAATGTACAATGAAACAGAATTAGTCCACACTGTTAGGGGAAGCAAGATCAGTCTGAAAGTAACCTCTTAACAGAAGGCTTTTTGAAGAAACAAGCTCTGTAGAAAATAGTGGGTATGTTTTTACTTTATTAGTAATATTTAAAGTTATTACAAGATGGAGCCACATCGTGTTCTAAAATTTTGCACACATGCAATATGACAGAAAATACTATATGAAATCAAAGGTCAATCTGTGACAGATTACAAATAGCCAACACTACCTTTATAAGGAGCTCTATGATTTATCACATATATTTAACATAGTAAGATAGTTTAAAAGCACAAAGCAAATAGCTCATTTGATCAAAAGAGCAGCTCAGAAACAAAGGAGAGAGAGAGAGGCATAGTTATAAGTGCTTACATGACATTACACCGCATTAACAAAAAAAAAGCATCTTTTATCTATTCACAATATAGTACTTTTTGTGCACATAACCATTTTATTCTTTAATCAAAAGAAAGCCACATATACAGCTCTCCGATTGTGAATACGAACTCAATGGAAACCTACATAGAACATGATATTCGTTTCATAAAATAGTGTGTCATAATAATGCGACTTGAATCAATCTTCTGTACCCTTTTTTCTACAAAGGATTCATTTAGCATGAGATTTTGTCTAGTGAAAAAAGTCCTATATATCACAAAGGCAAATGATTACTGGGATAGAATGCAAACTTTAATTTGTTTGTACAATAGATCTTTTCTTTGTAGCGTTTTTCTTCTAAGGTACCATAATACCATGGAGTGTCTATAAATAAAATTTAAGATTTCCTCTGAGTTTAAAGATATGACAATATGCACTTCACTGAAAGATGGACTATTGGCACTCATCATGAGATAATGAATGCAGTGATTCTCCCATGTTTCCTAGGTTTTCTAGTGATGTCAGGATGATGTATAGACACAGCCTAAATTGGAATTTTAAAAATTCATTCCTTGGATTTTGCACATGTGTTGGGTTGATACTAACAGACCATGGCTACTGTAAAAGAAATTTATATTATGTAAAATCAATACAAAATATACTTACTTGGACTAGAAGTGCTAGTGATACTAGTGGCACTTTGCTGAGGGGTGACAGGCATGAGTGCCTGCCGGATCTTCTGTTCCCAGTCTCTTGCCACCTCTACCCCGACCCAGCTCTGTTCAGGCTCCTCATCCACTGATGAACTCGATGGCACAGGCAGTTTGGAGCTGGAGGTGGTACTCCCCCCTGACCCTTTCTCAGAGCTGCTGTCCCCTAGTGTGGCCCTCTCCCCCACATAGTAGGTTGTCTTGGCAGTCTGGATCTCAAAGCAGTGAGAGGTGTAGCCATCTCCCCCTACCAGGCTAGAGATACCCATACCACTACTGCTGCTACCACTACCACTCCCATCTTGAGATGGTTTCACCATCCTCACAGACAGGATTTCTGACAGTGGAATTTCCTGAAAATGGAACAGAAACTTAATGACCATGATTAAGTCTACAGTAAGCCTCTTACATTCAATTTATTGTTAATTACAACGCTCCACACTAACGTTGTGTTTTCAGTGGGTCGAGAGAGGATGGGGGGGGGGGGGTCCAAGAACACAGAGCATCTGTGTACATTTTGAAATTTTGAAATTTTGAGGTCCAATAACTGGCTAATTACAGATTGCCACTATCCATGTGAGCAAACTTGTCAATTAAGTTGAAGGATCAGAAACTTAACAAAACATAGAATATGAGAAAACTGACATTTGCAAGATATATAAATAAAGATGTTGATATAAACAGACCTCTGATCCTGACCCTAACTCTTCAGCTCAATGGCATTATCACCCTGTGATGCACACTATAAAAGTTTGTGCATCAAATGGTTACCAGGATATCGCAGTTGAATCCCATAATCTTAACTAAGGTAATTTTTCAACCTAAATCCCCTTGGCAGTCATTTCACGTCCCTACTGTAATGATACTGGTAATCAGTTCGAACTAAATGTCTTAGTTTTCGAGGTAGAGAAATAAAGAGATGGCAGGACAAATTTAAAGATGGCTAGGAAAAAAAAAGCTATCAATCTCAGTAGCAGAATAAAAAAATGTTGTATGAGTAACCAGTTAATGCACCATTTGTTGAGAATAGTAAATTTGACCAGCTCTTTTCTGTACCTAAATCAATGATATTTAAATTTATTTCAGGTCTTGTAATTGAAAGAACACTCATAAAAAGACATAAGTCAGGACAAATTGTTACACTATGAACACTGTTATCTTAAAATACACAGACAAAACATAGAAGATGCTAGTATAATTCAAACCTATTGTACATACCTTGTAATATCTGGTGCTGCTTTCACTCTGATAGAGAGTAATAGCTTTTGTGTCTATTCTCCAGTAATGTCTCTTGCGCTGTGGAAGAGAAACATTCAAAACATATAAGATCTTACTCTATACGAAGCCGTACAATCTACAAAGAGACCAGGTACAAGGGAAGAGTAATTTGCAATCTCTGTGTCGAACGTCACTTTTTTTCAGTGGAAAAAAACTTTCCTTCCAAACACAAAGACACACAACATCATAAAATAAGCATGTAAAGGAAATGTCTGGGACTGTTTGACATCAAGCTTCCTCCACATTGTTTTTTATTTGTTTGTTTGATGTGTTGTGTTTTTTTTATTCAACTAAGAGTCTTTTGTCTGTAAAATCGTTTCTTTCTTAAAATAATCAATGTACAATACCTAATTCATTAATCAGAGCATGTCATACCAATAAAAAGGACAGCAAAATAGCATTGCACATGGTTTATTACATAATGGCTTCTTACATGCTTTAGATGTACTTTATAATCCACAATGTTTAATTTCTGGATTCTTTTTTTCCTTCCAGGCAGCAGAGTTGAAACAACATGATAACTTGATAATCAATATCATTAATACAATCTGAAGGACTAACTATGTCAATAATTGTGGGATGTTGAATGATTTGATCAACTAACCATGCTATCTTTGTCTGTGTAGTGGACCATCCATCCTTCCTTCAGGACTTGTGATCCTCTTCGCTTAGTGTGTTTCACAGACTGCACAATACGCATGAGTGGAATGTTGTTGCTTTGAACAGGGCTGAAAAGGAATGGGACAGTGAGAGTCAGTCAGGCGACATCTTATAATTCAAGTATTGTAAACACTATTACAACCATATAAAAGACTGCTGGATAATTTGACTGACTGGGATTCGCAGTCAATAACACGTTTAAGATCTTTGCTCATTAATCAGCTATCGTAAATTTTCAATCAGATCGCTTTGTAGATTTCATAATGCAGTCTTGAACATTCAGTACACCTTTCACTGGATTCTAGGAGAAAATATATTTCTGTCATTATCAGAAATCATATTACTTTCAATCACAAATTTTAAGGCACATCTATAATTAAAAATCAAAGAAATCGGTAGGACAAAATCTCATCTCTCGCTCATTACTACTTGAGAGATGTGTACCTGAGTGGATTTTCATTGACTGGGGAGTCCGGCAGTGTTTCATCTCCAATACTGTCCCTGTTTGATCCGTTCTCATTCTCCTCAGCCTCATTCTCATCGCTCTCAATCAGCCTCTCCTGATCATCATTGTCTCCTGGAAACATGGAAAACAAAAACATCATGTCAAGGTTGATCAAATAAACAGTGAGAAACCAGATATGCTTTCTCACTTAATAACACTGTAGTTAAATCACAAGCAATAAAACGTGCCATGTCCCCAGCAGCAGGACGTAAACAGACAGCGGATGTACATTTCAAGAAAAACACATTCTAAACTTTTATCCTGTCTATGACCACATCTATGTTACACATGTCAGTCCAAACATTGTCTACATGTTACCAGAGATAGCTTATTACTGGTACTCGTCTGTATTATTTTGCTAACCTTTCCTGACAAAACTCTCAAGAGATGAAAATTTGACCCAATTTTTTGATCAACCCCCTTCTGCCAGGCACACAACAAACTTTGTTCAAGTAAACCTTCAGAACCTTCACAGTTTTATCAGCAGGGCAGTACTTTGCATGTCACTAACTTGGTAATAACATAATGCACGCTAGAACGTGTCAATGCTGCTCTCAGTGGATGGAGCTGCAAACGTCTTCTAGTCAAGTGAATTCCACGCACATCAGTTTCTTGGGAAGAATGAGTATTTATAAATACCCCTCTTTACATATATATCAATGGAGCCGTGGTACATATTTCTTGTTCTAGAGCCTGCTGAAACTTTGTAGTCTTCTTGTTTTGTAAATGGGTCACAGTGATGGGTCTCACTCTCAAAGGCAACATTGGGCATTACACTGCTTTTGTATAGATATGCAGCAAGAGTACCCATGTTATTGCATGGATAATCATATAAACAAGGTATTTTGTCACAAACAGCCAATAGGCTGTAGGGGCAGACTTCATGGCTTCCACTGCCAATTAAAGGAAGCCATCTATATCAAGACCTCAATCTTTAAGGAGCTTAAAGAAAATCATGTTAAAGATGCAATTTGATTCCTTGAGGTTAAAACAGCAAATGACATAATCTGTGCTAGAGAAAACCATGGGCAAACTTCAAGTTTCAGTTTCAGTTTATTTCATATTTCAAAGCACATAATTGCAACATAAACAATGACAATTGCAATTGCATTTTTACAATAACATAGGAACATATCTTCAATACTTCCAACAAAAGAAGAAGAAAAAATGCAAGTAAACATACAGACACAGATCAATATTTCCATCCTTTTAAAGTTGGGATAAGACAAACTAATTTGGCGTGAAATATGAGGGAATCTTGTAAGAAGCTAGGCTTGTAATATTGTAGATTCCCTTAAGAATAAAAAACAGTCTTTTTGAGATTATAACATGTATCTGAGAGATGATATTAATAAAACATTAAAAAAGAAATAGAATGGGGGAGACAAGGAATACAGTACAAAACTAGGGAGGCATAGGATGGATTGCGTAAGTATTTAAGAGGGATATTATGAATTTGCGTTTGCACCATGAAGTCTTTGAAATGCCAACCAGTCACTTCATTGAGCTTTATGAGCAGAGCAGAGAGTGAGGTTTCCAACTTACTGTTCACTACTCATGCCGGACACCTGGGCAATACAAGCAATCATATCATCATCAAATTGGTTATTGAAAGACCTGAAACCTTATTAAAGTGCACAAGCCCACGATCTCCTAACTAATTCCAAAAATTAGTCCTCTAATTCTATTAAAACACATCCATACAGATATTTTGGAAGCAAAACTGAAACTTATCCTCTTATTCTAGAAATGAATTGCTTCAAACATACCTTCTTGCAAGGGTGTTTCCCCTAGACAGTCTTTAGGAACCTTGTCAGCACATCTTTTGTGGCAGTTGAATTTACAATCTGAAAGAGAAATCATGAAAAGAAAAAATTCAAGGAATATGAAACTCAACAAACATAAGCTGATAATCATGTGGAAATGGTCAGCCTGTTCAAAATATCTTGAAAATACTCCTATTTGATTACTCAGTAAGGAGAACAATCTCTCTAAAGTTTGCAGATTCCTTGCTAGATATTTTCCCATGGGGGCTGCCATTTTGAAAAACTGTGATGTCATAGTAGTACATGTCCATTTACTTGTACACAATGGATATGCTGTTGCATTTTGAATAGTTATTGTACAACTAAAGCCACCAATGCAAAATGGCAGCCATCTTGGTACCCCTAGCATCTCGCACAGGTGATATCTACGAGCAGTTGTGGGTAGGTCATTGTCACTTCTTTGAAGAATTGACAAACCTTTGTCTGACCAGGCAACAACTTGTGCATGCCAAATCCTGAATAACAAAAGAAAGTATTCCCACCTATGAAACAGCTGAACCAAATATCTTGACACAAACAGGTTATATGACAGGATAAAAGTATCTTCATTTGAGTGTACATGACTACAAAAAAGGTTTATAATGAGAAAATCCAGTGTCATGCATTCCACAGGTGATCATGAGTGTCATCTTAGCTAGTATACAGGTCAGTGGGTATCTCACAAATAGCACTACTCTGACATTACTTCGTAAAGAAAATGGCAGCCCCCATGGGATAATTTCTAGCAAGGAAATTGCTACTTTTTGAGACATTGTTCTTCTTCTTAAATAATCAAATGGGAGTAATTTCAAGATATTTATAATAGGCTGACAATTATCTGCATGATTATGGGCTAATGTTTGTTGCCTTTCATCCCCCTTTCAGTCATTTGTTGAATGGCAGGGGCAGACCTGCCAACCGCTGGCCAAGCTTTTCCGTACTTGACAAGCTGAAAAATCGTAATTTGGCCATGACATCCATATTTTTTTGCAAGTCGAAAAATACCAAATTTTTAAACTGCAACTGCCAGGAAAATTGTTAAAATTAGATCTAAAAATGTCTGAGAATGTTCCGAATGTTAATGACACCCCAATAATATTTTTAAAAGATGATCCAGATTTAGAAACATAAATAAACCAACTAAAAACTCACATTCTATATTCATCCTTTCGATTCCACTACTACGGCGCGGCTCTACTGCCGCGTTGCACCAAGCGGCAGCCGCGCCGCGCCGCCTGCGGGCTAGGCTGGCCGGCCTCGCCTAGCGTCTCGGTGTGTAAGAGATCGATGGTAAGAGCAGCAGCCGCACCGCCTGGGCCCCGTTTCATAAAAATTGTTATCAATAACAAGTTACAATAATTGTTATAAGCTACGGAAATCCTTGAATTTGATTATGAAACGGGGGCCTGAGCTAGAAGTTTGCATGTGCAGTGAAAGTACAATTGTGTGTGTACATTCACAGTCTCTTTTCTGTACGCACTTCAACATACACAGTGCGGAGTTCTGGGAATAGCGAAAATAATACAATATGAGTGTGAAAGTTTGAGTGATAACAAATACACGTGCGCAACATATAGGATGAATAGTGCATAATCAGCTTCTTTCAAATCGTATTTTATAGAGATAGATCGTAGGGTCGTATTTTCATTGAAAAATCGTACAAAATACGACAAAATCGTACTGGTTGGCAGGTCTGCAGGGGGATTCTGAATGTTCTGTGTTACAGTGCCAAAAATGTCCTAGGTGCTAGCACATCTGTACTTTTGCAGTTTGCCAACATGCATTCCATTTGCAGACTAAACAGGGAGGATTAGAGTAATTTTAAAAACCTTCTTATCCTAAAAAAAAAAAAAAAGCACTCATGAACTGAAATAAAAGACAACATCCTCTGAGGGTCTGTAAGCCTGAACTTGTCTATTTTTATGCAAAACTTAAGTCATTTCCTTCTGTATATACATAATATAAATCATATATAATTAATGTCATGACTTACCCAATATTCAATCTTTTCATGTAAAATGAACAAGCTAATTTCTATTTAAAAAACATTTCTTAAAAAATGAAAATTTAATTCATTTTATAAAGGAATGAATACTGAAAAGAATACACTGTATATGCCCTTTAAAAAAATAATTTTTCCCTGTAGGTGCAACAAAACATGATGCGTGGCAAACAATCTACATATTTCTCATATTCTTCTTGTATACAAGTGCAAAAATATATGAAGTAGCCTCCATACAATAAGTCCAAAAATGACAAACAAATTGGGTCAGATCGTATCAATACCATTTGTAAAGTAAATAATTGAAACATCAGAATTTTTCTGGCACAATAACTTATGTATTCAAAACAATTTCTTTTACAGTTTCATTAGAAATCCAAAGTTTACTACGAGAACTCCATAGCTCTGTCTCATAAAAATTATTGTCAGTGACAAGTTATGACAATTCATATTTAAGCTACTTAAGTCATTACATTTGTTTGGCTGTAAGTCATAGATCTATGGCAGTTGTCATTGACAAAAAAAAATTAAAGTAACAGGGCCCAAATGCTATAACCCATACCTTTGCATTGGAGTCCCTGACGAAAAAGCCCTACCAGAAGCCTCTTGCAGTACTGGCAGATAGTTGGCTTGGTATAGTTGTGCACAACAAAGGTGTGTGGCACCTTGATACGACTGGCTACTGCCCGCTCCACCCAGAGTGGCCTGTTACCCCACGACGGTGACCGCCGCTCCTTGTAGCTGTCGGTCTTCACTAGAGGAGTCTGCTGGGAGTGGGTTACAAACACTGCAAGCTGCTGCTGCTGTTGCTGTAGATGTGAACAATTAGAAAAAAAACAACATAATACCAAGGGTTAAAGCAGGAACCTCTTTCTTACCACTCTCAATATGCCATTGTACATGTAGTATTTTGAGATGACAGGGTTAAAGGTCACGATCATGAGTAATGAAAAGTGTTACAAGATGATGGAAGTTCAATACAATTCAGTTCACCTTTGGATACACACCTGTAGATAACTTACAAAAAATTGGTTGAAATGTAATGAAATCCAATTAATTCACCTGATAATTTCATGATATATTCAAATATATAAGAAATCAATGAGAAATTCATCCTCAAAATAATGGAAAAGTGAACAAAGCATTAATGGAAGAAAGCACTAACTGTACAGATCTGGGTCTTTTTTACATGCAAAAAAGGGTGAAATTTGCTCAATATGTCACATGTTTTTATCAATAGGGAAGCAAGGTGGTCTCATTATATTTGTATCATGCATAGTATATGTTACATATAATGTTTTCCTCTCATATGTTATGTTCTGTTTTCTTGATCATAATCCTATAAAAGATAATAATAATAATAATAATGAATATTTAGGAGTGCTAAAAACAGAAAGTACCGTAGCGCTTAAAAATACAAATTTGAAAAGAAAAGACAACAGCAACAGCAAAGAGACAGACTCAAAAAAGTAAGAGATTACATCAAAACATTATATCACTGGGGAAAGAGATATATTTTTAGGGATCTTAGGCAAGACAAGTTATTTCTCTGATGCAGAGTGGAATATTGTTCCACGTTTTTGATGCAGCCACTGAGAAGTGCTTTTCGGTTGATGAGAGTCTGGATTTGGGAATAACGAGCTTACATTTGTCAGTTGTTGAGCAAAGATTGTGAGATGGTGTACACTGTATGTATTTTTAGTGTGTTATTAAGATATTCAGGAGCTAAATGGTTTAGAATTTTAAAGACGTACAAACAAACTTTAAAAAGAATATGTTGGTGTAGAGGTAACCAGTGAAGTTCCTTCACCAAAGGTGAAATATGTGTCCTAGATCCTAGGCCAAAAATAAGTCTAGCAGCTCGATTCTGGACAGTTAAAGGCCATAGTTAAAGGACATTTTCAAGAAATCGAAATTAAATGTATTATATTAAGTCATGAAATGAAATTCACATGATGAATCCCACACGAACATACACAAATATCAAGTGGATTTTCAACATTTAAGAAGAGTCCCACAATGTTTGTTCACTTGTTTAGCACACTCAAAAGTTATTTTGCTTATAAATCCAAAACCTGCATTTAAAAATGCTTAACAACATTATGTAATAATTACTTGCTAATGAAGCTAATGTTTTGAATATGAAGGCCATAATCAATAGTTACCATATACTTATTAATTTGTTTTTTCATTTAGCATATTTCCTCCCACTAGTGTATAAGCTGTTTTTTTCGCAAGGGTTTCCTTTTCGCGAATTTCGCGAATGAAAGATCACCCGTGAATTTAACAACGCGCGAAAATATTCTCATATGAACATGCAACTTTACGAGAGCACATTTTTTTTCTCCCTTTATTCCTCTTGTACATAACGACATGCATAGCCAGCCTCGAATGCCCCAGCCAATGAATTGACTCAACGGGCACCCCTTCCTGCAATCAAATTGCTTCAATTCCGTCCAACCCCCTCCCCGCCTTCGTACGCTGAAAGGTTCAGCATGACCATGCGGTCGCATTTACTGTGTGTTCAAAAGGGGATGACGTTAAGGGATTTCCCCACATTCGGGGTTTCCTTCTTTGGTATCCAGGGGTAACAACAGCGACTACGGGGCTTGCAAAGGTTGCGCTGCGCATACACGTGTGTTAATATGCATAGACCGGGATTTGAAAGAGTGCGAGCTTGAGCTAGAGGGGCGTGAACGTGATTGTGTTGTTCGGGGTTGGGCTGAGGGCGTGTACTAGTATGGGGGTGTGTGTATACTGCAAGCTCAAGAGATACGATACGGGTCAAAATGAGTGAGTATATGTGACAGGAGTTGTGTGTATAGCGAGAACAAACTCGTGAGCTTAGTGTTTACAAACAGCATGATCGTAAACTGGTTGATGTCAGGGAATTTCCGTAGATCTGTTGTGTGGTGGTGAATGCGAATTTAACAACACGCGAATATGTGGCAGAGGTCGCCATTCGCGAAAATATCTGTACGCGAAAATATCAGCTTATACAGTATATATATATACATATATATATATATATATACCTAGATTCAACTAAAAGGTAATTTTTTTTTTTTTATTGTATATACGTATATCAGCGCAAAATGATGTTACAGAGAATTAATGGATTCAAAATGTTAGTATATGTTTAGAATTAATTTAATTTAATTGCATTTATGGCAAAAAGAATCGTATAATAACTACCTTTTGTGTGCGTTAAGGTATGTTTAGTAAATCCCTAAACTATTGATATAATCAAGAAAAACAGACATCGCCCTAAGTCCAACTTAGGACGTTAGATACCCAGGAGTTATACATATATAGATTTTCCACGTTATATTATACGAAAATGAGTTCTCCCTACCGAACAAAACTTTTGTAGTAATATAAGTAATTTGGCGCCCTCTACGTTTATATTGATAGAATACCTCCTACCCCTATGGAAATGGGAAAAAACAGTGCCGAAAACGTTAAGGCAAATCGAAAAATTCGACTTAACGTCGGCTTCCCCCTTCCGTCGAATATTTCGCCAAAAAAAATCGCCATAAGTAGGAATTATGTATGTGTGTGTATATATATATATATATATATATATATATACTTGGATATATGTGGTGCATACTCCTTTTGATTGTATAGTTAGTTTGTACACAGTGTACAGTACTTAATATGCACCCATGCACATTCTGTACTCTACTGTGACTGACTCATGGGGGTACGGTCATGCTACTATGCTTAGATTATGGAACACAAGTTGTAATCATATCTTGCTTTTATTTGAGTCATCAATGATGACATGGGGGCCGTACAAGCATGGTGAATTTCTATGCTGATTTCACACAGTCTTAAACAACTTATAAACATTACATCTTATATGATGTGACTGACACACTTGTTTGTTTTCAAGGCTATGCCCTAGTGCTTGTGTGTGTAAGGTTCTATCATAAATTGAGATTTATTCACAAACAGACAAACTTAATACATATTTTGGAAACCATCATTAGTGATTTTGAATGATTGGCCCCAAAGCCAAAATCAAAGAGTACAATGACTGCTTTTTCTCTATACTTTTATTTATTCATATTTTCACTATGAAATTAGCTTTTGGGAGGGATGTAATTTCATTGATAATGTAAATCACAATACTATTTAGAACAAATTTTCAGTGATTTGTTTGCATTATATTACCCTACTTTTTCAGGAGCAGTCAAGAAGCACCCTATCCATACGGGCAAGAATATCTGAACCCTATCAATCCAGATATCTGAGAATCATTGGGATATCAAACAGTGAAAAAATAAAAAGTGCTGTGATACAGACAACCTACAGGGATTACTACTCCCTTAAAAGTCTCTTTTATTGTACCAGATATGTAAACTTGGCAGCTCTTCAGTATTGTGAACACAATTTGCATGAGATATTTATTAGTACTATGAGATCCTACATGTAAATCTAAAGAGGATACATGTGCACTTTGATGAATGACTGAACCACACCCAACAGTTTTATGGTGAAAAAAAAATGACCTAGAAATAATTAACCCTCTCAAGTTTTATTGATATTTGTATTCATTTAAAATTGCTTCCAGTATGCACAGTAAGTATTGCATGATACGAAGAGAGGGAGTGAAAAGCAAACAGAGAGTGAAAGAGGAAGAAAAAGAGCCAAAGATATAGAGTGAGGGAGAAGGGGGGGTGGGGGGTAATGGAGGCAGAACAAAAGAGACAGTGAAAGGGAAACTAGGACAAGTGAATGCATACAAGATAGAAAAAGGAAAATGTGAGACTGGGAGAGGAGAATTAGAAACATTTAAATAATAAAAAATACTGATGACAAAATAGAAATATCAGAGAGGAAAGGGGTAGAAGGAAAGGAAAGCAATGTACTATGGAAATGCAGTAAAATGTAAATAATGACAAAGAAAAAATAACAGTTAAAATAAAAAAGCAAGAAAGAGACAGGGAAAAGAAGACCAGAAAAAACAAACCCTTTGTGTGCCCCAAGGTCTTAAAATATATCAAAACATGCAAACTTCAAAATTGTTTCATGCAATTGAAGTTTTGAATGGAACCATTATGGCCCCATGCTGATACAATCACGCTGGTAGCTTCTAATGGGAAAGAGAGGGCAACCCATGTTTTTTTCAGGAAATGCATCAAACATGTCCTTCCTTATACCAAGAACAGAGTATCAGAGAACAAGTTTGAATATCCGATTCTGGAGAGAATTGTAGGTGGCGAGGTTGATCATACTACATACAGTGACATTTTTCCCTCAAAAACAGAAATAACTTTAAGAAAACTTGCCATATATTAGTATGTAGTTGAATAATTTATGCCTCTGGCTGTTCTGACCAATAGTACTACTTCTTTCGCACCAAAACAACCAGAGAATCAAATCGTTATCTTAAGTTAATACCATGAAACGGTGCCTTAGGAAATGACAATATATAATATAATAATATCTGCTACTACTTTATTCAATTACTCATTTCTTTCAAATAGGGTATAATGACCATCTAATCAAGTCAGATCAGTTTTGCACAACATCTGAATCGAAGATATGTGATTATGGCAAAGAATTAAAACTTGATTTGACTGAACTTACCTGAGATTCTTCACTGGACAAACTGGTCTCAGACGGAGACCATGGAATACTGGAGGAGGAGATCGCTAAGGAAGAGCGCCGTCGCTTGGATAACGTACAGTCGTTGGGAATCTTGAAAGCGCACCGTTTGTGGTAGTTACCACCACACCCTATTGTATAAAGACATAAAGATACATGAATCTTATAACAGGTGCACAGACTAGGTAGGTAATAGGTAATAAAATTACATTCCATTGAAATGGGGAAACATACATTTCAATCATTCATACATGCATACACATCCATAACATAAAAGTTAAAAAGCACCGGCAGTGTTATTAAAAGAAATGCACGTTCTGCTTCTTTCTCATTTCTAAATGTCTCATTGTATTAAAACTACTTTGGAAACGTCCTTTAGATTCAACAATTTGATAACACTTTCTCTTAACACAGTCATGCAGTGTGCTTGATCAAAAAGCTTGGTACAATACACCTACAGCTCTCAACCAAATAAATGACACGTTCTTCCAATCAAGACTATAACTCCATGTGATTTGAAAGTACATATAGTATTAAAAGAGTTTTTTAAGCTTTGGAAAAGAGTTCAATATAAGATAGATAGGATATGAACACATTTAGTTCAATTAAAAAAAAAACGAAATGAAATCTAT
Organism: Heliocidaris tuberculata; assembly: GCA_025618425.1. Classification (NCBI taxonomy): domain Eukaryota; kingdom Metazoa; phylum Echinodermata; class Echinoidea; order Camarodonta; family Echinometridae; genus Heliocidaris; species Heliocidaris tuberculata. Next base: position 31,726,504 of record CM046834.1, on the reverse strand, counting down.
AGCTCATTCAAGAAGCTCATTATCTCTTTGATACATTATAACATCTTGGTTGATTATTCTACATGTACATACTGAGTGATTTGAGTAAAAAGGTACAGAAATTAAATAATGAATGTAACAAACTCACCATCACACTTGAGTCCCTGTCTGACTAATCCAAACAGCATTTGACCACAAAAGTCACAAAATGTTGGACTCTTGTAGGAGTGGACATACAACGTGTGAGGCCGGATCTGACGGTCTTCAACCGTGGCAGAAGCTGCAGTTGCCAATTTGAGTAATAAAAGGAGGTGGAGGGGAAAGGAAAAGAAAGACAAATAACGATCATCGTCTAATATTCTTTTCCAAAGGGGCCCCATAAATTATTTGTACCTTTCCTATGATTCGCTGTTTAGTCAGATTTTAGCTAACACAATTAGCAAAAAGGAAATATGTCCATGTCTATTACACAATATTTTTTCATATTCTTTGAATTTATAAACCATATTACCTGTAAATGCTAATTAAAGTGGGTGTGTATTAAAAAAAATGTGTATTGAAAATAATGTGATGTACTGGCAAATCAAGCAAAATACAATAAAGCATGTTTTGTAAACTGTACAGCTGAATGAATAGTAGAAAATGTGGGGGACATTGCATTTGTATAATCAAATAATAAAGGCTTTCTCTAGCAAGTGTCAAAATAACAAGGAAATACTTCATGATGATCTGTCTTTTTAATAAATATTTTCTTTGAAATGTGCAATGTAAAAGACTGTAAAAACACACTCCAATGCAAGGTATTATTGATCATTTTTTACCTCTTATTTACTTTACTTTAGAATAAACAAACCATTTGTAGCATTTTAGAATTATGAGTATCTACATGTAGCTGTTCATGAACTAAAACAAAGGAATCTAAAGATATGATATTGGGGTTGACAAAGACTGATATGCTATAACTTTCATTTTTTTTAAATCAAAGTTCTACAACTGACAATCAGTGGGAAGTCACTTTTGTATTACAATACATTCAGTACATGTTCCCCCTTGCACTGTGCAGTAAAGTACCAGTAGAAATCACAGGAATTATTATTGCCCTCATATAAAGTAAGTAAATTATGATAAAAGTCCTTGTGATAAAAGGCGACAGTAGGTAAGGCCTTTAGACAGTACATGTAGTTAAAATCTAATATTTGTCATAGAAATATCAACAACTGGGGGCATCATCAAATCTATGATTGTTGTCTGCATATTTGAAACTTTGAGGATCCTTTTTATCAGCACTTGCCTCAGGAATTATTTTCTGGACTCTTGTCTGCAATCATTCATATAAATGAGAACCGTTTTCATCCTTGTCAACAAACAGTAAATGTTTTAGCAAGCTTGTTGGCAAGGATTGTATGACATCCCTGCCTCCTCATTCAAAATTTTCAAGCAATTGCCCTAACTTGATAGACTTTCAAACCAGGAAGGAAACTATGTGCTGCACTGCACATTTCTTTGAAACTGTATGACAAGCAATAATGTACATTGCACACACAGACAAGTAATTACTTCAAAAAAATCCAAGATACTGAGAACATAAGGATAGCTTTTCCCCTCATAATGCACTTCAATTTAAAGGTGAAATAGAAAAAAAAATCTACCTACATAGAAAAAACAATTCCAGCTTTATACACAGAAAACACAATTCAATCTTACATAAAATACTAGGCACATAAGCTGATGATTTGCCAATAGTAAACTCATAGAAAACATTTTAAACAATCAGAAACACAGTACAACATGTACACTTCATTAGGTCTACAAATAAGAAAGGCATTCAAATTCAATGAATATATTTATGAACGGGTGAATAACAAACTTTTTAAAATATGTAAGGGAATGTAGCATTACAATTCAGGGCAGCTTTGACAGTTAATATAAAAATGACTGCAAAGGACAGGGTCATTTGAAGTGAACATTTGATAAGCATGCAACAAGGAAAGAAAGGGAAATAAAAGAGAATTAAATCCACCCCCAAGACAGTAAAGGGATCATCTTTTTCAGAACATAATATGATGTACTAGTTGTAAGTTTGAAATTAAAACATTACTCTCTCTCTCGTATCAGTTTCCAAATATATAAGGAAGAGAAAAATTAAAAATTTTGCCACTATCCAAAATAATTGCAATTGATCAAAAGTAAAACCCACCAAATTATAAAAGCAGAGTGAAAACGAAAGAGTGTACATGTACATGTACATGTAATTTTTCATATTCGTGCTAAGATGTAAAGATTTCAAACAGAAAAGGAGGATTTTGCATACTCAACTATGTGTAGATATAAAATGTAGCAAAATTAAATGTTTGCATTGTGCTTGTGTGAAAAAAAAAATGTTTAATCAGTCTTATATCAGATAAATATGAGTTCCTTTTTGTTACATAAATAAAACTGAAAGCCCTGCATATGAAATTTACGATGCTGAAAAAAGAAAGAGAAAAGAAAAAGAATAATCTACCATACAAGTTATATTTTTCAACTACAAGTACTTGCCCGAAGAGGGATTTTGGCTGACGAGGTCATTCATTCGGCTACCATCCCACTGATCTGCAGTCAAGACAATGAATGAAGGGCAGACATTGACAAACATGGAGGAGGAGGAGGAGGAGGAGAAGGAGCAGGAAAGGGAGAATGGAAGGAGGAAAAGGAGGCAGAGGTTCACAACAATTTTCAAATACATACAAAATCAGATTAAAGTCAACAAACTACATGCAAGGATAGTCGCTCTTCAAACTGGACATGACAGGGTGCAGGATACACCATGCATCACAGGGGCATAAAAAGCTGTACCATTATGGATTATACCAAAAGCAACCACTTTCCTGAAGTACTGATATTTTTTTGTAATACAATTTTGTTGATGGTAAATGTATAGTACATGTGTACATACAGTCTTCTAAGAAGTTCACAAAATGTACATACAAAAATGTTAGCAAATTCATTAAAGCATAATGTATGCAATTTATTTTAGATGCTACATTGTACGTCTCATGCCGACTGATGAATAGAATTTGCCAGCACAGGGATCTATTGAAATATTTAAACAATTTGCATTTTCACAAATTTCCCGAAAGTATGTATACAGTGCATTTTTCATTTATGTTCTCACATCAGTTTTGAAAATACATGTAATGTAAATCATCTTTGCAAATGTAATATAATCTGCATAGATGGTAATGTACATTACAATGATAAGTAAAGATGGGGAAAAGTTATCAAAACTAGATATCATTCAGCAGGAAACTGGTACATTCTGGAAATTATCATAGGCCCATGCACATACATGTATGTAAGTAGAAGATGCATGTACATGAAGGAATACTGAAAAGAAGGTACATGAAATAAGCATGCAATCAAAATTACATCACAAAATGCAAATTCATGCCACAAATAATTACCATTACTAATTCATCTTGCTTTCATGAAACCACTCCATTGTTTCTGATAACTCAGAAAAATGTTCTTTGTTCTTATGATTTCAGTTTCTGATTTTAAAATGGTCACTACATCTTTTATTCAAATTTGAACTGCATGTACACCTACATGTACATGTATTCCTCATCAACTGGACCTTCACAAAATATATTCCAGAGTTAAAATGTGGCAATGAAGAAAGTACCTCTTTAAAGTACCCAACCAATCTCAAAACTGATGTATTTTAATGTTTCGGAATCTTCTTACAAACCAGAAAAATATCAGGAGTGAAAATGGAAACCATAATTGATATTAAAAGGAGAGAACAGAGTTTTCATAAATTCTTCCTATCATGCTGTACAGAACATAGTGTCTCCTTACAGTTGACATTTCAATAAAGTATCCCCTTCATGAACCCAAGATTTTCACCATAAAACATAGAATTATTACAACACATAATCTTAGCAAGATACAAAAGGCATGCGAGGGTAAGAAGGAATAAACATTAGGAAAAAAATAATTCAGCCATAAAAAATACACTAACTTGATTAAGAAAAAAATAATAAACAAGGATATTGGTACATCTACTGTAATTACATGAAATCATTGCCGACTTTATTCCACTATTGAAAATGGAACTTGGGTATTATCTAAATTATGAATGAAATAACTCCTGCAAAACAAATTTAGCATAAAAAATAAACATAATACAAATTTCAAGTCCAGGAATGTGTATGGTGCATCACTGTGTATGTAAATCTGAAAGGGACTTCCCCTAATTTCAGAAGTATTGTAGTGCTGTATAATCTCTTGGTTATCTTGATTTCTCCAGGGAAATGTAACTGATTTCTCTTTAACTGTTGTTAAAAACCAGGCAGTTAACATTTTACCGAAAAAAATGTACTAATAAGATTTACATTGTAAACCTTGTGGGACTAAAGCCACAGTGGCAGGCAATGAATTTACACTTGAAGCAACGTAAGAGCAAGTTACAGTATGAAAATAAAAGATCATGCTCCATTATTTATATCATTCCATGGTATTCATGCAATGCCAATTTATCATTACTCTGGCAGTGCATTGTTCCCACTGCATGAAAATAAGGCTTTGTACGGAAACTCACGTACATGTAAAGTTTCATATCAAGTATGAAATACTATGAATAAATCCTAATGTCATAAAATTAATTTTGATACAGCCTACATTATACATGCACATATTATGTATTAAAAAGAAAATGTATATGTACTTTATAATTGTGCTCTTAAAAGTATTTGGGAACATTTTATTAGCATTAATGTTTCATGAAGAGTGTACAAAATTAAAAGAGAGGGAGAGGAATCAGAATATGATTCATCCAGAAGAAAGATAGAACAAGACGCATTGTGAATGAGAGAGAGAGAGAGAGAGAGAGAGAGAGAGAGAGAGAGAGAGATAAGTGGAGAGAAGAGAAAAGGATAAGAGAGAGACAGAGAGAAAAATAAGGGAACAGATACAACCTACTTTTCCTCCTCAAAGCGGCCCTCTATTTTCAGCACGATAATGTACATTTGTAATTCATGCATTCTCCGAATATGAAAATGAAAGTCCAATAAATATTCTATTTTCCTATAAGCCTACACAAATTTGTCTATCATGAAGTTACTGATTAAAAATCTAAATTTTCATCTATTGTGATACACGCACCTTTACCGAATTATGGATTTGCTTGTTAACCCTTTCGAGACAATTGACCACATTTTGTGGTTTGGCTCAATAACTTTTGATTCAGAGCTCTAAAAATTATACCAGATACATGAGTAGAAAGAGCAAAAATTTCTGCAAAAACTATGTCCATTTTTGCTGCATGACCATATTCCGTTTGATGCCAAGAATTTAAAAAATGAGAATAATCTTTAAAATCCTTAAATTGGCAACACAATGAGAGGTTCAAAATCATGGTTTTTATCAAAATTGGCAATTTTTTTTAACTCTTCGACAGAGTTTGTAACCATGTATATTAATTTATAAGATTTTACACCTTATTAGCACCTTGTAGCACTAAAAGAAAATATTATTGTTGCCATTTCGAAGAACAAAATGTGATCAATTTACCCCTTAAATAATTCCTATCATGAAAGGGTTAAACGAGTGTCATCAAATGAAGAAGAAAAGATTAAACCATCACACCTACAGATTTCTCAAAATGGAAACAGACAAAATGTGCACTCATAACTGATGCAGTATTCCTGTTATCTCCTCACCTACTGTCTATCAATTAAACTCAATTAAACCTTTGACTGTAAAACTACATTGTTAGTGTTATGAAATTATCAATTAGAGATGAAACTGTTGCAGACTGAACAGTAGCAACATTTACAATTGGTTCACAACAGCAAAATTCATTCAAGTTTTCAACGAGAGGTACATTTAAAAGTTCAAAGTGAGAACATAAGCCATTCATGCATTTTGTGTAACACTGAAAGCAGGGGAAATCAAAATGTGCTTTTCTCACCAGATAACACAGCCTCAATGAGGGCACCCTCCGTCACATCATTAACTGACGTTACAGGCGTGAGAGAGTAGCTCGTACCTGGGTTGTGTTTGAAAAGCAGAAGCTTGTCGTAGACTCCATAAAAATCATGTTCTGGAAACTGCAAAATCAAAAGAAAGAAGATCTATTTGAAATACATTACTTTTATAGGCTTCCACTCAATATTGCCTCCACAAAGTGTGTACATGTAGGCAGGCCTGGGCCCTCTTGCATAAAAAGTTGCGATTAAACACAACTCAGTGATTAAACGCAATTCGATTTTCAACGAATCAGGCTCGCGTATTTGGGACTTGCGTTTAATTTTTTTAGTTGCGTTTAATCGCAACTTTTTATGCAAGAGGGCCCTGGGGTGGTATTCTGAGATTTATTTTATCTTGGTTCTAGTGAAACAATTTTAATTGTCATAACAAAATGTACGCTTATGGCGCATCATTGGTTAATGCCTGCGCAAAAGTGGCTGCGTACGCGGATATCATCTGCGCAAACACCAATGAAATGTTGCAATTTGAAAATTGTTATGACAATTAAAATCTGTTCACTAAAATCAAGATAAAATAAATCTCAGAATACCACCCCAGGTAACTTGCTAACAGACCTATGTTGAGAAGAATGAACAGCAACCAAATCATGCACAAGGGATAATATTTTTCAGTTCTGCTGATGTTAATAAGAAGCCATTCAGCTTTCTTGACCTACCTGTACCTGCTGACAATGGACTTAAAGGGCAATCCAACCTTGGAAATAAGATGATTATTGTACAAGCAGAAAAATAAGAAAAACAGGATGGTGGAAGTTTGAAAGAAATCAGACAAGGAATAAGAAAGTTATGGATGTTTGAAAAATGAGACCACTAAAATCAATGCGAATCTCACATTGGCAATTTGGTGAGTCGATTGTGACATACTGGCAGTCAACTCTGTTTGTAGTACACAAAAATATCATTAATATGCGTTTTTCTCTGAAGCGCCTTTTCCCTTGGGGCAGTATTCAAAATATATTGTAGATAGCAATGGTATATTGTTATACAATGTAGGTCCTCACAAAAGAAAAAGATCCTACTGAGTAATACTTTTTGAAAGAAATGACATTTTAGTCATTTTGTGTGTTGGAGCAAATGGGGGAGTTGTCCACCACATCACAGTGACATTACTGATTTGGCCAATTTGAAATTCTTGTATAGTGATAAAAACTTTCAAAAACTTTCTTATTGCTTGTCCAATTTTGTTCAAACTTTCACCAATCTGCTTCTCTGATTTTTCTCTTTTTTCTGTCAGAACAACTTGCTATTAAGGTAGGATTTCCCTTTAATGCTTAGGTGAATTTACACAAACATGGGAAATGAAAAGGAACATTAGAGATGGTTGGGGTATAAAAAAGGTTGATAATTAAGCAAACCATCGTTAGCTTGCCTGACCATGCAGCTGACCACAGCAAAAAGGGTGTTCATCGTAACGGAATGGGCTCACTCTGGGAGCCTGCAGCCTTCTATGAGAGATTTACAGATCACGACGTTCATTCAAAGTCTACGTAATGGAGAAATTAAGAAAATATCAGCAGGAAGGGACGGGCCTCAATGTCAACAAGGGTCGATCTGGTCAAAGAACTACCATTGTCAGCTGCTAGGTCAAGAAAGGTAAATGACTGCTTACTTAACTATCCATTTATTTGGGGAGAAATCAAGTATGTTTTAGTTTTACTTGTTATCTGAATCTCTGGCATACATTAATCATTTTTTATGCATTTTTTATGTCACATAAAAGAGAAAATTATGACTTTTTATGTCACGTTTTTTCTTTTTTCAAAACAATTACATTTACTACACTAAAAAATCACTCACAGTTGCAATTTGTCCATGCAAATGAAATTTTGATAGCATCACTGTCCATTGTTTTATTTTAATCATGTGTGAATTATGAATACATGTATTTGAATAATAAGTTGTGCATCAAATATTCAGAAGACAAGCAGAGCTTTTCATACATATCTCATCAAGGAAATAATTCATCATGACAGAAAATTAATGCCATGAAATCTGGTTTACTTTTTTCTGAGACACACTGTATATGTAGAGAAATTTCCTATACTTTGTACAACAAGCTTATTTGTCATAAATTTACACAGCCTCTGAACTATAACCATAACAACATACATACACTGAATTTGAAGGATATTGAGCAGGAAGAACCCCTTCCTGCTTTAGGACACTCTTATGTAATCAATATCTTTCCTGTGTTAGCCCATGGTTAGCCTATGAAGACCATGTAAGAGTATGATTTCCAGACGTTCACTTATCAAATGACATTACATCTCAGTTTACATTGTGAATACTGATAATGAAATTCTCTCTATTAATTCTATGGGAAATTGCAATAGAATTATAAGTGTCCACTTGATCCAGAATTAGATTGGACATTCATGTTCTAAGCTTGTTATTGTGTATGCCCTACATACATGGCAGCAATGGTACTCTACTAGTACTCTTACCTACCGGTATATAAATATGTCTCTTATCATCTTTAATTACTTTTTAACAGTTTGGGGATGTTGAAAAATGAGACTCCATACAGAAATGTACATGTACAAGGGGTTGATTCTCACTAAAAATATATGTCAGCTCTTTGAGTGCACACAAATGGGCAATTTTAACATTCTGGTAACTAGAAGTCAAATCCCTCCCCTTATCTGTCCGGAATTATTTGATTCATACATGTATGATTGCACTGTAGTTGTCCACTACAAATTTTGCCCTTGTTTCCATTACTGGAAAAATACATGTACTGTAGGAAGTAACAGTGAAATGAATAAACTGGAACATTACAGTATATTGTGAACATTGTACATGAATGTACATGCAATGTGATGCAATGTTACAGACACATCATATAAAACCTGTTAAACTCTAATCCATCCATAAGCTGTCAGAGCGACAATCTCTGTCCTAGCCTTGTATTCTGACTTCACGATGAGTAATGAATGCAACACTGATCCACAGCATCATTCACAGGTTTGCAAGTACTGACTACATTACACATACATGTACAACATTGTATTAAATTTTGCAAATATTTCATTTGGTAAAATGGAGAGGAATGAATGTTACATTGCATTAAAGCAAAGTTGGAGTAATTTAGACTTTTAGAAAATAGGCCTACTATATATGTAAATTTATGTAAATAACAATAGCCCAAAATGCATTGCAGCCCCCTTGCCCCAAATTACTTAAACTATAGCCTGGGTAAAAAGCTGACAGCTCAGTACTCTCATGTCTGAAATTTTTTGTTTTGTTGAAAATCCTGAACTGATTTCATAAAAACGCAGCTAACAGAAAACTATTATTGCATGAGTGTAAGAAAATGTACAAAAATATGTGTTAAAATTTCCAAATTGGCAAAGTGCACATTGCTTATACTGCTTATAGTTTCTTTTTGAATGTCATTTCACACATTACAGTCTCAGTTTACAGCATTTTACATGTAGATGGTCACTTGATCTAAAAAAAAAAAAAAAAAATTGTTAGATACATGTACATTCCCAATTATAGCTCATGTACAACAGATACATACATGTAGCTGTAATATGTAAATAAAGGATATGTAAAATAAACATCCTCTGTTATGATCAATACAAGATAACATCTTCATTCTATAGATGTGTGTTGTTGTTTTTTTCTTTCTATAATTATTACTCTGGTACCCTGTGCTTCAGGAAATGAGTAGAATTGATGTACATCTCTTAACATACTGGCATTTTGTCAATGTACTATATAAGCTGTTTTTTTCGCGTACAGATATTTTCGCGATTTTGGACTAGGTAGGGAAATTCGCGAGGGTTTAATTTCGCGATTTTTGTGATGTTTTTGTTACTATAAACAGCCATATATTGAAGTGGAAATTTTCGCGAGGACCGACTCGCGAAAATCGCGAAAATAAAACCACCGCGAAAATAACCACTTATACAGTAAGATACACAGGTAGATTGACTTTACAGTGCAATAGGGTAATATCAGGTGTGTAAAAATAGCCTTTGTGGGTTTCAGTTTGTACGCTTACATGTACATGTAAGAGCTAAAAATATGATAATGACTGAAGAGCTGGCAATAAACTGTTTAATATATATATATATTTCATAGTCAAGTTAGTTTTGGCATCATCAGCATTTGTATACTAATCAATCATTTACACAGTAAAATGTACACCATAAACACTGCTCACTGATTTGATATGTTAAACAAATAAATTTTAAAAACCCAGCTGAATAGGAAAAATTAATTATCATTGACATGAGTTACAGGGGCACTAATAATATTTTTCATATGCCCTTCTCAGCAGATGACATGTGCATACATGTACATACTGATGTTTTGTTTTGCTAATGAAAATTATATTTCATCAAAATTCTAAGAGATAATTTGTAAATCCCCTGCATCAAAGGGGAACAAGATGATTTTTCCCATATTAGGGGAGGCCAGTTGAAAGAGTCGGAGAGAGCAGTTTAAATATTCCAAGCCACTAGCATTATGGCACAATAAAACATAAATCAAGCCAAAAGTTTGCGATCCAAGCAAGAAAGCTCTTGAATTCAAATCTTCATCATCCATATTAAGAAATTAAAAGAAAAAAAAATGTGGCTGCTGTCTTAATAACACATCAACCAAGCCCACATTGAGTCCTCGGTCACATTCAAGAACAGAGAAAGCCTAGCTCGTACTGACAACACGCATATACCAATCATGAATTATTCACCCTTACCATCAGCAAATGTGCCTGTAATCAATTAGCATGTTCAGGACAGTTTGTCAGCTAACCCTAGCCCAATTGCTTTAAGCTGAAGGTTGTCCCTCTGGTATGAATTAATTCATTTCATAATGAGCCCCTGTTGATAAAGCCTACTTGTAAATACTGAACACAGGCAAAGTTCTAATTACATGTAGGCCCAAATTGGGCTCTACTACTGTACTACTGCACAATGAACATTTTTTGGCTGATCAATGCATTGTATCCTTAATAATAATAATAATAATAATAATAACTAGCATTTGGTACACTCTCCATAGTACAACTACATCACAGCATTTACAAACTTAATAATACTTTTAAAACATAAAATTAAATAATATCCTTAAATTGTAACGAAAGCCTCACCCCTTCTACATGTATATCCTTTTTGGGGGAGAAAAATAGTGCCATTACAAAGCAAAGTTAATCAGCTGTAAGACCCTAAAAATCTTTCTTCCAACAGCAAAAGATGTTAATAAATTCAAATTGAAAAATAATACATTCAAAACAGCTTCTGAAAATATGGTCTGAAAAGCAAAGACATTTGAATCATTCAAAATACCATATTATATCAACACATTCTTTGACCGATAAAAAATGATATTTTTTCAAATATCTGACCAAAAAATTGTATGCATACATATTACATATTTGTCTCAGTAACATAAGTGTTGAAATGAACAACAATACAGCTCTTATTATTCATGAATAAATCTCTTTAGTACATCTATGTGTGGGTGTACGGAACAATGACTATTAAAAGTATGAGACCTAACATAAAAGGCCATGTACATTGTATTTCCTTGTTGGAAATTTAACCTTCCTATCTACTAGCTTCAATATCCGAGCACAAGCAAGCCTGGAAATTCATAAGAGAATCTTGTATTACAAGCTATCAGGTTGCATACTCATAATTATTAAAATGAATATTGTTAAACTGTTTTGTTGGGAATTATTCCAAGATCCTACAAAAATATTTATAAATATGTTTTTAAAAGCACAAAATATTTTTCAGCAAAATGCTGAGCATAATTTTGTAGTTCTTTAAAAGACCTGAGAATGGAAAAGATGGTATTACTTCTGCACATTGATATCTGCGACATACCGGTACATGTAGTAATGGATGTGATAAAATGATCACAATTATTGTTTTTCTTAGTCAAGAGCTAAATCTAGATCAAATAATCTGAATGGGCAATTCCACAAATAGTGAGACATGACCAACAAAAATTCAATCAGTATTTCTCATCTTTTATTCCCCAAGATTGTTGCAATTGGGATTATATGTCTAGATTGAATAGGGGAATAATTTTCTACCATTAAATTGATCCTGGCGTGTTAAAAAAAGGTGTTAAAACCTGATTGTTTCATGATTTTCCAAGGTGTAACATACCTGACCTGTAAAGTTACTAACCATTATTTTTAAATGTCACTTAAAATTAAAAATTAAAAGGGTTAAATGATAATTTTGTCTTATCAAAACAAAGGTCAAAATCTAGAAAATAACGGAATAAATATCTTTTCATCTAACTTTGCCTACTAGGTGTATGATGTCCGACCAAAGATGACCCTTAGTTTTTCATGTCTTTTTTTTGTTGTTGTAATGTTGCTTACCAAAATTTGAGTCCCCACTTTAGCTTCAAGCAATGCCCAATTTATTCTATTTTATTAACAAGTTAAAGGTCTACACAAGAATTACCCCTGGTTTTATAATAGAAATTGAACATCCACAAGTATTCTTTTAATGAGGAATTGAAATGATGGAATTGCCCAAATGGGTAGATTTACGTATATGAAAATGTTGACTTAAAATTATTTTCTGTAATTTATGCATTAATAACATTGCAAACAAATATCTTGTTGTAAACTGCAATATCCACCATACAAAAACAGAATATTATAATTAATATCATTATCGTTACTGTCCTTGTCATCATCATCATCATAGTTAATTTAATCATGGTCATATCATCATCCATCATCATCATGACTTATCATTATCAATATCACTAAATTAATGTTGATACATGTTCACAGAGCAGGAACAGTGCAGGAATCTGTATATAAGCAATATACATGCACATGTATGTACATGACATGTACAAGCCGGGATACATGTAGTTCAGTTTTCTACCAATGGAATGAAGCATATTTTGAGAGTGAATTGGTGAATTTAAATTAAACAGATTTCTTCAAGTTGGTGGCAGGCGAATGCATTTTAGCATATTGCCATTTTAATTTCGCATAATTTACATGTAGCACACATCTGTATAAGTTGGTAGCTACATGTACTTGTACATTAGACCAAAAAGCTCTTTACTTCATAAAGCTCTTCAGAAATAATTCACAGATCTATGTTATGATACATGTTAAATTCTTTACTCTGTAATTCCAAATTGAACATACATGCATGTTATGTACAGGTACATATACCCGTACATGGATGGGAGCATCAGTCTTGTGAGTAATACATGTGGGAAATGACATGATTAAATCGCCTCCGTACAAGTGTACCCACACTGGCGGTTGAGAAAAGAAAGGGAGACAAAACTGTGGAAGTCCATCAATCATCAGAAGGTCAAAGACACGCAGGTTCCTTCTATGGTCTTTGCAGCATGAAAACAATGATGGGTTACGCCCAATGAATAGGGTAATTCACTGGGAATTACCTCTAATTACCCATACAGGTGTGAGTATACATGTATCTAAGTCTGCTTTCTTGCAAGTTGCAACTCTATTTTGAAAACTACAGCATGGTTCTTAATCAAGGGAGATATACTCTCCCCAAAAAGTAAGTTCTCCTGTCACTTTTCAATATAAATCAAAAAATATTTGATGAAATTTGTTCATTCAAAAAGCAAAATATGCATATTTTTCTTACACAACTTTTGACTGGTTATTTGTGAACAGATGATTATGTTTTCATAATGAAATTATATTTGTTCACAGTTGGTATGAGAACAAAGTTGCACCTTGCAACCCAATGCAATGCAGAGTGTACATTGTGCTCTCCATTCATTTCTTTTGTTCATGTACAGGTGCAAACTTGTAACCGAAATTCATGAAACTGCTTTGAAACATCTTAATGTTTATTGCAGTTTCATGAATTTAAATCACAAATTATCAATCTTTACATGAACAAAAGATGAAAAGAACTGAAACAAGTACATACACAAGTAAACCCTTCACTGCATTATGAAAAGAAAAGTGCAACATTTTTCTCATACCGACTGTAATAAAAACCATAATTTCATAAGAAAAAATAAGAAAACATAATCAATCATTAGCAAATAACCAATGCTAATGTGTGTAAGAGAATTCTACATAATTTGATTTTTGAATAAACAAATTTCATCAAATATTTCTTGAGTTATATCAAAATGTGTCAGGGGGAAACTTAGCTTTTTTGGTTGAGTATCGTACATGTATGCTAGATCTATAGGAAGGCTTGGTTGCTTTGCCTTCTAAAACTTTCAAGCAATACAAATTACTGGTAACACAAAATTATTTGTGCTTGTATTGTTGAAAAACTTTGTCACTTGTTCATATGCTATCAATGTCAATTTAACTTAAAATGCTTTAAGGTACTACACAGTATACTAGGAGCTATGATTAAAGTGTACCAATCACCTGAAAAAAATAATTTGTGTACAGCTAGAAAGCATAAAATCAACCTCAAAGAACTTTGTCTGGTATTCTATAGGTCAACAGTTAATGAGTATGAAGGAAATAGAGGATAACATGAAAATGCTCGCGCAGAACCGAACTCCGAGTTTGGTTCCGCGCGAGCCTCTATCTTGGCGAACGCGTACGGGTGAGTCGAGTAGTCTACTCACAAGTCGCTTTTAAGCTTATAGAGAGTGTAATTAAAATTGCAATATCTCTTTATAGTTCAAATTAATATTTGAAGCCCATATTTTAAATATAGTATAACGACATGAAACCTCAAACATACAGAGCAAAATTGGTGAATGGTACCCTTTAAACATTCATCTACAGTGCTTGGGACTTCAAAATATCAATAAAACCGCTATCCATAACGTGTGACTAAATGAATGAGTGGTCCTTTGTAAATAGCGGCCCTTATGAATAGCAAGCAAACCATATACAAATTACCTCGCTATTCATAAGGACCGCTAGTCATAATGATCACTATTGATAAGGACCGCTATCCATAACACGTGACTAAATGAATAGCGGTCCTTATGAATAGCGAGCAGACCCCGATTTCAGCACGTTACTCGAGCTCAATCGAGCTTCGAACGAGTGCTTTGTCAACCTCGGGAGACCATGTGAGGCCGTGTTTGTGATCATATTTATGAGATATTTAGTTATTAGTTCTGAATGATATATTTACATGTATGAATGAAAATATTTCAACACTTAAAAGATAATTATATCGATAGAGATAGAGACAGGCTAACTGTAGTCCCGTCCGTTCCAATATGTGTGGTATAGACCAGGATTTTGGAGGCGGTTCATTCTTGTCTTGTTGCCGATCATATTTTGGGTGAAAATATCCTAATATTACAAGCAAATTCCAACTGACTTCATTTCCATTGAGATTGCAAATGTTTTGATTAAATTCTCAAGATTCAAAATTTTCAATATAATATCATACTACAGAGTACATTGAACTGATTATTGCTACATGTAAGTAAGTTCTGTGGAATTATGTGAAGTGAATATTGTAAATTTCACACATGTACATTGTGTATAAGCACAAGAATTCACTCTATATGTTATATGTAAATTATCCATCAAAACAATTGTATGATTTCTGCAGGGTCAGAGTCTGTTTGAAACATGATGACAGTAATAATAAATGGAAAACTTGCTAATTTTGAAATTTAATATCCTACTCTACAGAATAATTTGTATTTACTTATTTGAAAGATGAAATATATATCTTTCAAAACAAATAATACTGCCTGAAGAAAAACTTGAATCTATTTGTGTTCCGCCTTAAAATATAAATTATTTCTCACTCATCTCTTCACTTGTCAAATACTGTATACATGTACACCATATATTTCGCTGGGGTTTTATTTTCGTGAATATTGTGAATCGCGAGTTGGTCGCGGATTTAACAACACACTAAAATACTGCCAACATAAGTAGTAAGTTGAATTTGTTATCTCCTGGTCGGAAATACACATTTGCAAAAATACATCATCATTGCTGTTTGTAGATCTGAGAATTTTCTGATCACGAATTCAACCACTCGCGAAATAGTCTGGCTAGTCCAATTCGCGAAAATTTATGGTGTATACAGTACTACATCATATGTTTATAAATACGTTATTATTTTCTGGACACAGCAAAAGATGAGCTCTTTAGGAGAAAAGAAATAACTCCTGTAAAAAAGAAAATTTTTACTGGCTACTTGATGTATTTAATTTGACAAGATGTAAACTAAGACAAAAAAAGTTATCACTGGCAGCATAAAATCCAAGAAAATGAACATCAAAAGAAATTTTGCAGAGTGGTAGAATATGGCAAGTTTTATACTGCATTTTCTACTCTTATCAATATTTCTAAAATCCTTGTATATGTAGTATGTTCACAGTGCAAATACACTGACTAGCGTCATTTGGTGCAGAACACCAATGTATAACTGTGTACAACATGTAGAGCATCGAATGCATGACATTGATAAATACAAAAGATCATGTGTGCTTTCAATGCACATTCTTGTTAGTCATGTCTTCTAAGATAAAACAGAGTTCTAAACGATTTGATTGAAGGAACATTTAGGAGTGACAGATAGCACACCACTAAGCTCCTCCACTCACTGAGTCACTGGCAAGCTACATGTGCATGTTTGTCAGCAGTGGTGCAGACACCCTTTGACAACACTTGAGCATTGATAAGCTTTGGGCAACAAAGATACATGTACATAAAGTGACTGATTTCTTTTTGATACCATACGGAGAGTTGTACCTGTTTAGCCAAAGTTGAACAATTATTTTATGTTACCATTTATAACTATGGTAAAGAGAGGCATTTTAATTTATATTCATTGTTTTTTAATTTTCAGATTTCAGGCTTTCAGCTTCAGGCCCCTTTAGAAACGCACTTTTGCTAGGATCATACCCAATGAGCAAAAGTGGTCTTTCCCTCATATTTCCAATATCAAATATTTGAGTGATTTTTGAAAACTCATCTCCAGATGGATTTAATTTTTTGTCTGCTAAGTCGGGACTTGACACCATAAATATATTGCTTTCCAGCTACCCCCACACCCCCACCCCCCCCCCAAAAAAAAAGTTCATGCGAGGCCCTGCGCTGCCTACATGTACACTCAATACATTGTAGCTGCAGGTCTTTGTCATCCATTGCACATAAGAGCACTATTGAACATGGTACTATTACACAATGATAGCACTCTTAAAACTACAGATTAAACTGACCTTGAACCATAACAGGTTAAACAATGTGTGCATGTACATGTACCTGTTTCAATTTAAAACATGCACTTTATAAAATAAAGCATACATGCCTAATACCAACAGTTACTGAATTTCAAAGCATTTTTATAAGAAAATGTGCACATATAGAGGACAAAAGGTACAAACTCAATAAAAAAAAAATATTGGATACAGGCTGATTGGATACATGTATGACCTGCTGCTCTAGTTAATTAATCACATAGGCATTTAGCCCCAAATGATTAACAATTACAACACTTAATGCCCCCAAATCTGTTAATCAACTTTTTGTAATTACTAGTTCCTAAGTATGACACCAATTAAAACAATACTGAATATGACAGTAAATTTCACACAAATGCTATTATGCTATAAATTAGAACTAAAGGTATGCTATATACATTTAGCTACATGTATACTGTATTTAAGACCTGAGCAGAATCATAGATGCATAGTACATGTAATAGATTTATAATCATTTTTTTTTTTTAGCCTCACGAATGTGAAACTGTTAAAATGTTTTTTTCCCCATCTCATTGGCTGCCAAATAATAGACATATACACAAAATGTTTATTTTTAAACGAAACAGGCCTGTTAACTACAATGTATTCATTTTGATTTTGTTTTCTGTGTTCCTTTATTCGTTTAATCCAAAACAAGAGCATAAAATCCAATGATTATTTAGAGCAATATCAACTATTAGATAATTCATATAATTTAGAAAAAGAAGACATAAACTGAACTTAAAAGAGAGCTTTATCGGAACATTTTAGGCAGTCACTGACACATGGTGCATTGCAGGCCTATGTGCAAACAAAATTAGTGATTCAATTTATGAAGCCAAATTGAGAATTTCTCCTTCTCAAAACCCCCAAAAGGCCAAAGAATCTGGAGAATGACAAGGATGAGTAAGAGCATGTGAACAAATGATATTTGGCCTTAGGAATATTACAAAAGCATTTTAGTAGGAAGAAAAATTGCCCTCATCAATCATCCAAATATCTAACGCAGGGCTGGGGAGAGTGTCATTTCCAGATCACCATGTGCAGCTAGTTCTTTCCCTACTTGCCGGTGGAGCAGAGGTAACAGCGCATTTAACTAAAATAACAAAATAATCATCATTTCCATTTCTGCTCTCATTATGGTTTAATTTTATGTTTTTACCCCTAAATTTCACTAGATATGTATCTGATGTTCCTATTATCCTATTGCAATGTTCTCATTTGTGATATAATTAAAGATGGAGAGACGATGAAATAAAACAGAAAGGCCGGAGTTTCAGACTATCCCCATAGACATAACACGTACACACACTCTGCACCTCGCGCACATACATTCGCTCACTACACAATGAATGGAGATTTCCTGCGCGCAGACATTTTGAATAGTTTGCCCGAACATTGTGGATAATTTTCCCATTGATATGGAAATAGGAAGATGAAGCACCCACACTGAGTTACTACCCGCAATGTAAAGGCCTAGCTCCATAATGAGAAATTCACCGTTTTCGGCTGTTTTTTGCATCAAAATGTATGCAACAAGCGCGTAATAATGTATTCTAGTATCTATATCACACTAAGATTAAACTTCCTTAAGTTATAGGAGGAAAATAATCCATGTAATAGACTCTAGTATTATTGATGAATAAATTATTCATATTTTTACAAATACTTCATATTTTGAAAATCTGGGTAATCTATCGTAATATGACTTACAGTATACCTAAAAGAGCAAGATTCATATGTCTACTGCATCATATTTCTCACGGTATTGAATATGTATTGAATTACAAGACATGCTCTTTGCTCAAAATAGAGGAGATATCGTTATAAGAAAATATTGGTTGTGTAATTAGAAATTTACCTTCCTTTTGATGGCATTTTCTGTCAACATGTACGCAAAATATTAATTATGTAACAAGCGCGTCATACATGTACCCTAGTATCCATATTATATTAAGACTAAACTTCAATAAGTTATAGGAAGAAAAAATAATCCATAAATAGAGTAGACTCTAGTATTATTGATGAATAAAGTGTTCATATTTTAGCAAAACATTCTAAAGTTTGACATTTTTGATAATCCGTGTAATAGTTATTCACTGCATGAATGAAGGACTTGATTTGTTCAACCATTTCCAACTGGAACTGAAATTTAAGGATTTTTTGGACAGAGTTTTTTGCTAATTACAGAGGATTGCTGTGTTAGGTGTTCGTGTCAGCATTGCTGCGACTCACTGGACCAGTTGATTGACGTCATCAAAATGTATTAGTATACATGTATGACCAATCAAGAGAGGGAGAAAAATACTTATATCCAGAATTTATTACGAACATAAACAACAGGTCCATTAAAATAATAATTTTTTTTTAAAAGAAAAGGTATAAGTTATCATAATTGAATGCAGATGATATTAAACAACATTCAAAATGGTTCCAAGCAAGAAAATAGAGACATGAACGTACATGCGCAAAGCTTACATGAGTCTCATCATTCACAGTGCTTGCATTTATATATGATTTGCATATGATCAGCATACATGTACACTTAGTAAATAGGTCTATTCAAGCATAACCTGGCCGAAAGACAGTCCTACATGTAGATATTGATCTATAATTGAAAACAGATAGTTTTCATTCATGCTACAATTACTCCAAACATGTTATTCCTATTTTCAAAGAGTTAAAAATCATATCCTACATGTCTTTTGCGCAGGAAAAGTTTCATTTTTACAAGAAAAGGCAGCCATATCACTTTCACAATCTAATTGATTGTGTACTCATTTCATCTACATGTAAATACAATTCAGACTTTATTTTACAAAACTGCTGAAAAACCTTTCTCAATATCTTAAACTGTTTTTTACATAATGAAGAAATTTATCTTCTAAATTCCTAGACATATATGTACATGTACATGTACATGTATAAATAACACATAACAGAAAAATACAATAGCGTGTACATTTATGATATAATTTACATTTTGTATGATGTTGTGGAGGACATTCAAATTTACAGGTCACAGTACTTCCAGCTTATTACTACTCCAATGGCATCAAAAGTCATGTTGCTGGAAAATTTGCGTTAAAATATGATTTTATGGCAAAAACATTATTGTTTAATAATACGATTCAAACATTTTGTTATATCTTGATAATAAAGTTTTTATTTCACATATTGGAAAGGGTAAACATACCAATAAAAATGTGCAGGAGATTCCCTCTTCTGCTATATATCTAGTAAAAGGGAAGACAAGGTTCATCTGGCATAACCAAAACAATGATTAGTTGCCCAGCAGGCAACGTACACAATTTTCAAAGTTGCTAAATTTTCAATCTTTGGTCATTCACAGAACCATCCGCATTTGGGGGCTGTGGGCTTTGTTAGCAATGGCAACTGATCTCTCAGTTGCAGAGGCAGCTGTGGCAGAATAATCGGTAATTATTAGGGAAAATTCTTGCCTCTTACAAAAAAGGATGATCCAATATATTAGTCCAATTTACGCCGCGTTCAGACTAGGTCCCGATTATCGGGACTTTCCCCATAGTGTAGACGCTTGCCAGGACTTCTCCCGGTGCTCCCATCAAACATAATGGGTTCAGGGACAAAATTCTGAGGGGAGAGCGACCTTGGGCTCGCACAGCTGTTTTCATCACAAGTGCGCATGCACGAAATGTGGTGGCGAAGAACTATGCACAGTGACCTAACGCACAGCCACTTGAGCCATGATTGTCCCCTGATAGCGGGGGGCATTCGAACATAGTGTGGACGGTCCGTCGTAAAAAAGATAAGATCTCTCCAAACTGCCCCTGATAGTCGGGACCTAGTCTGCACGTAGGGATAGTCTAATTCCTTCAAATTGCTATGATCTAGATCACATGGTATTTTAAGGCTGTTTATTTATTTTTTACCCATGGTAGGCAGCAAACCCAGATCCCAGAAAACTTCATACATGTACAAGTGCATTCGGCAATAACCTACAGTAAAGTGGACAAAATTGACATGAAATAATAGCACTGACATCTTTTCAGCAGTCATCCAGGCAACAAGGTTTGGTGGTCTATGACTCTCGGGCAACCGTTCATTTTGCATGCATGACAAAACAAAGCCTGGTATATTTGTCACAAAATAAAACATGCCATGTGAACAAGTTAAACATCTTCTTCCTTCGAATGAGTCGGAGATCAGCAGCAACTTGCTGCAAGTATATTAGTAGTGAGTTAAGTTACAGTGTGTATCTAGTGTATCTAGTTATCTGTAGGATTAACTTGATATCTATTTGTTGAAACCATCCCTACATGTATGTGGGGCTGTATCGATTTCGGCTGCAGTCGACCTCTAAGTCGAAGAGGTAAAAACACCAGAATTATCAGTTACACCCTCAGAATATACTTCCTTCAAACATTTTAGGATGATAGAATATGTTATTTCCAGTCAATTCCTTGAAGTGGATCACTATCACCCTGATCAGGTGAAATTTTCAGGCTGTTTTGGGTGATATTGCTCCTTTGAAGCTCACCCATGAGCTCGAGATCACACACTCGCCTATGGGAGGCAATCCCAGTGTACAGAGTGCGAGGTTATCTATAAATTACCTTGCGTATGTGTGAGTGAGGCTAGATAATGAGGAAAGGGAAAATAATTATTCAAATGTACATTATTTTCATTTTGGAGACTCCAAACTTTTAGCAGAGTATAGTTGAAGAGGCACTGAAAGGCTGAATTAGTTAATCTAGCAAATACATTGTAGACATGTATAGACTTATAGACTTAAGTAAATCAAATCCTGCTTAGATACATTGTTCCTTTTACACTATTAAATGCAGCAGTGAATGTTCAACAAAGTCCCACCCAGGTTAGGGCCTATGAGTGTACAGAGGTGGAAATAAGTCACCATAGAATTGCAAGCAATGAACTGCTACTATGCAAAGTGAATGGATTTCATGAGAATGCCAGTTAGTTATCTCTGCAAGTTGGACTTCAGGAGTTCAACTGTGAATGGCTACTGTCATGTCAATGAGACACCATGGAACCATCACTTCGTGGGGATGTGTTAATTTCAGCAGCAGTCGACCTCTGAGTTGAAGAGGTAAAAACACCAGTATACAGCAATCGGCAAAATTCTAAGAAAATACTTCTTTTGAAATCTATTTTTAAGATGAAATGTCTGATTTCCTGACAATTTTTTTCAATTCATCACCTAGATCAAGTGTAATTTTCAGGCCTTTTTGGCCGCGAACTTGATCCTTTGAAACAGACATTTGAGATTGAGAATGCACACTCACCTACAATGTACGCCACTCACGGAGCCATTGCTGCGTTGTTGTGTACGATTTTACATACACAGATTACAGGGTACTGTGCTACCCTTTCTTTAACAATATTTACATCTAGAACGAAACTGAATTGTACTTAGCATTGGTAAATGTATTTCTTCTATGGCAATAGGCAATAGTGATTCCCCAGTGAAAAAGTAATTTTCCGACATTTGTGTTAGAACTTGCGGGCTTTGTCTTCCATATATGTTGTACATGCCCGCACGCGTATGGTACTAATTTACAAACAACCGATTCAGAATACTCAGCTCACGCTATTTGTCAACAAGTTAGAAGTTAAACTTATAAGGGAAAAAAAATCACTTACCTACAGGCAGCTTCACGCAGTAGTCTTTATATGTCTAAAGATGGTGGCGAAGTGCATTGCACAATGGGTGAGGCTATTTGTCACCAAGGCAAGCGAAGATGAAAGTACATCGTAGCCCAGTGTATACACAAATGTGTGGAATTGCCATTTTAAAAATCACACGCTACACATCACTCCATTTTGTTGTGTACGCATTACATGTACGTGCAGAGTATAGGTGATTTCCATACACTTCACATAACGCGTGCACAACGCCTAAGTAAATGGAGTTATTGTATAGATAGCATGCGATCTGTCCACTCTTTAACTTGGCAATTCCATGCATTAGCGTCTTTACGCTGAGCTACCTTCATCTTTGCATGCCTTGGTGACAAATTGCCTTTAATAACCATTGGGCAATGCACGTCGCCATCATCATTGTACATATAAAGACTACTGCATGAAGCTGCCTACAGGTAAGATGGAAAACCAGTGATTTTTTTTTCCCTTTTAAGTTTAATTTCTGACTTGTTGACAAATAGCGCAATTAGCGTGATTTTTTTTCTTCCCCTTTTATCTATATTTTTTTTTACATTCAATTTCTGTTGCTTGCCAGTGTACTAGCGTAAACATTGAACACAATTTTTTAGTCATATGCACGACAAAGAAGACGGCCAAACTGGGCTGTGAAATGGGGGCACTGTAAATATTGCCAGTTACAGCACGTCCAATGTGCGAGGTTATTATAATTAACAACCTCGCAAGTGTGAGTGGTCAATGGTAAGCAATTTTGGTGGTATGATGGAAAGCCCTACATGTATGTCTGCAGACCTAAGATTTGACTTGAATTTGAACAATTTTCTTTTATATTCCTCTAACACTTAATTACATTAGTGTTCCTAATATCATACAGAGTAATTGTGCAAAAAAATCTCATCACAATTTGGGCAAGAACAATGCCATTTTCAAAAGAAAAAACGGCCGTGTCATTTTGACATTGCAAAAACAATGATGCCCATGTCTGCGCATTCAGTTATCTACTCAGTTATCTATTCAGGCACTCATGGGCCCTTGCCTATGTGGGACTGTGTCCAACATTCACTGTTGCAGCAGTAAAAAAACAGACAACAAAATTGCTCTAAGCAAGACTTAATTTTCTTACATTTGCTAGATTACCTGATTCAGGGACTCTTCAACTCTTACTGTGCCACAAATTTGGGGATTCAGAATTGAAAGTGAAATCTTAAATAATCATTTTTGTCTCATTTATGATCTAGACTAGAAAAAGGCCTGCTGATACACACAAAAGCTATTGAAGCCTATTCACCTGTAAAAGCTAGTCTGGAGTACAAGGTTATCTTCAGATAAGCTTGTATATGTATAAGTGCTATTCAGGTTATCTACAATAACCTCGCATATATATGTATGAGTTGCGTGTGCCCGGACTTCGGCCCTCTAGCCATACATACAGATGTCTGTTGTTCAAGGTTATTTAGATCTATAATAACCGAGCAACACGGGCTTGATGTTTTATAAAATATGACATTGAACATCACATCTATGGCACACACAATGTGCTGTAGATGAATGGAGTACAAGGCAGTGCAAATCTGAGCGGTTCCGATGTGGCATGCTAAATTTGATTGTGCTAATATCTTGTACTGTCGCACGCACGGTACAGATTGCAGTACATACGCGTGCGAAATATTAGCACAATTTAACCTAGACCGATGGGATCTGTCTCTTCCTCGGAGAACTTCTCTTTTTCATTACTGACGTTTGTTGGTCAGTTCTCCTCCTTAGAGACAGATATCACCCATAGACTCGCCTGTGCGAACATTTTGCACCAATTTGAAGCAAGCAGAGGCGACCAAGTTAAATGCATTTTAACCCTATTTTAACGGGTCTAGTACCCATTTTCATGTAATAAATACAAAATAATAATTTAGAACTACGTTTTGACTTACCCCTTTCTTGAATTGGTCTATTTTGAAGCTTCTTTCAAGCTATTTTCTTCCCTAATCCAACACTTTTCCTCCGTATCGCCAATTTTGAAATGCGTGTCACCTGACTTACGCTAGTGATCGTTTTGTGGTATCGTTTTTAAAAAAAAATCTTCTTTCGTTGTATGGTATCGGCAGTCATTGCCGACACCATAAAAACGATACCACAAAACGATCACTAACGTAAGTCAGGTGACACGCATTTCAAAATTGGCGATACGGAGGAAAAGTGTTGGATTAGGGAAGAAAATAGCTTGAAAGAAGCTTCAAAATAGACTAATTCAAGAAAGGGGTAAGTCAAAACGTAGTTCTAAGTTATTATTTTGTATTTATTACATGAAAATGGGTACTAGACCCGTTAAAATAGGGTTAAAATGCATTTAACTTGGTCGCCTCTGCTTGCTTCAAATTGGTGCAAAATGTTCGCACAGGCGAGTCTATGGGTGATATCTGTCTCTAAGGAGAACTGACCAACAAACGTCAGTAATGAAAAAGAGAAGTTCTCCGAGGAAGAGACAGATCCCATCGGTCTAAATTTAACCTAGCATGCTACGTCGAAACCGCTCAATGTTGCACTGCCTTGTACTCTGTTCATCAACAGCGCACATTCCGAGCCGATCTCACCGTCTTTGTAATGCTAATCGCATAGCGAAATCTACACGTGAACAGTAAGTAAATCCACATGGATGTTGCCATAAATTGTATTTTTTTCACATTTCTCATGATCCGATCACTGAAGTGGTCAGATGACCTGAAAGAGGAAGATATTAGCAAACTCCGAAGATGGTTTGCAAGGTTCACAGTATGTGGAAATGGATGAATCTTGTCCACTGATTTTTTGTTTACTTGTCTCTCTGTAGGGGAGATTGCCTCCCGTGTATGGCTTGATGTTCAATGTCAAATTTCATTAACACATCAAGCCCGTAACGTCAGACACACACTCTCTCTCTCTCTTTGAAAACGACTCTTCTTGCATTCATCTTGTTGCGACCAGTCTCAAACATGTCAAAAATTAATGTTTATTCTTAGATCTAATCACGTCACACTCAAATCATCACAGTCACACACTCACACTGACTATCACCATGATCACTGTCTGAAGTGATGGGTCTTTGTGGATATAATTTGTTGAAACTGAAAGTGAAAATGTCTGTTTGTTACTAGGTCTACAAAATGGTCTATTTGATAACATCTGTACAGATATTGTGATGTTATTGCCAAATTCTGTAATCCCGCAGCTGACTTACTCTTTGTCTAACCATGGAGGTAACGATTTCTTTTATCAGTGGAATGGAAGGATCTCCTCCCTCTGGGGGAATCTGAAAATTTTCTCGCACAAATCCTATCTGCACGGCAAACGATACTCCGTGAACCAGACCCGGTCGGTTCGTCGGTGGCATCGGCGGTAGCTCTTCGCCCATGTTTCTCTGATTTTAACAGTTTATGCAGAGGGTCTAAGGTATGCTTAGGTTATTCCAACAAATATTCTGCCTACTAGCACTCCATTTCCACGATCAGGGTGCGGCAAAATAATGCAGAAACAAGCACAGCAGACAAGCGAACATCCATTTCAGTGTTTCCAGTGCTTGTTCCCGAGTTCCGTCATTTCGCTGAAAATAAACATGGCGCAGGTCACGTGACGTGATATGAGAGGACGACGATCTAGGGAAAGGGGTCAAGGATCGTGAAAAAAAAATGGATAAAATTAATGAAGAAGGGAAAAAAGGATAGGCCTAGCCCTAGTGAGAAAGGATCCAAACTATTAAATTCATCTAATTCTTTGATTGAATATAACCGTATTGTCTACGTGCGAGTTTAGAAAAAGGGATTTAGATTTAAATAGAAATTCCCGGAGAAAGGAACTTCTGAAATTCACGGTCTAATAATTATATCAAAATTATGTTTTGGATTAGCTAGTTATCTCATTAATTCAGGGCCTATGTGCTATTTTCTCAATCCTCGAAAATGCATGTTTATAAATTTGTATTTTTTCAAAAAACATCAACAATGAATGGAGACCCTTTGAGGGGCTCAACAGGATGGCCTTAATTCCCGGCCGGGGGGGGGGGGGGGACTGAGGCCCCACAAGGGATCTCTTGACAAAGTTAGCTCCGAAATTTAGATAAGCTTACTACTTGCATGCTGCCACCCCCTCCCACTTCGAATACGCACTTTTTTTTTCTTTCATTTTACCTTTTTTCACACAGATTATAATTTCTTATGAGCGGGGGGGGGGGGTTGGACTTTTTTTCCGAAAAGAAAGTTTATACATGATGAGTATCTGTTGTTCTGCATCATCACTCATTATGCCTTAGACGTGGGTTTACTTTGGTTCTGCTAGGTATATTATAGGTTTATACCGACCAATTAATTTGATGGTTATGAAGGGGTATCCACATATACAGTGCATCCCAGAAAAAAGTTAACAGTTGGAAAAAGTCTACCCAAATAAATATTTCAAACTATTCTATAAGCAAATTTTCATACCTGTAGATAGCTCAGGGTCTCTTCTATCAATGATACCAAAATATTAACCAGTATTCTACGCTTGAGTGAGCAAAAGCCAATTTTGATGATAGGTGCAAAATCCAGACTTGACAAGAAATGATATTGGCTATGGCTGGTATCAGCCAAGCCGAGTCATGAAAAGGCTTAGATATTTCCATATTCTGGTCAATAAAAGGCAATTTATGAAATAACAAGCTTTGTTCTATGTATGTCTTTACACATCCCATCAACCTTCTATGCCTGAGTGAGCAATTACTTTGTGTTTCAAAACTTTTGGTCAGTCTTTTAATTTCACCTATCTTGCTTACTCAACCATAAAGTTGTGATGGGATATACATATCAAGACGTACGGTGAACAAAGTTTGTTCTTTCATAAACTGTCTTTTAATGATCAGAATATAACACTTTTAAGCCTTTTCATGACTCTCAAGTTTGCTGATATACCAGCCAGAACATAGACAAACCTTTCACTGTAAAGAAAACCAAAAAAAATTACTGTAGGTATTTACAGTAAATTACTGGCAACCCGCTGCACAGTAAATTACTGTATTTTTCACGGTACTGTATACTGTTTATTCTACAGTTAAAGGTTAAACAGCGGTATATAACTGTAAAAATACAGTATATAACTGTAAAAATACAGTATTTAACTGTAAATGATACAGTATTTTACTGTGCAGCTGGGTTGCCAGTAATTTACTGTAAATACCTACCTATAAGAGACTCTAAGCTTTCCACATGTATGAACATTTCCTCCTGACAATATTTTGAAATATTTAAATGGGGAGACTTTTTTTCAACTGTCAATTTTAAATATTTCTTAACTTCGTTCTCACAAGCCAGGACAAATACCAATTCCTGTCAAGTGTGAATTTTGCACCCTTTCACAAAAGTGGTTTTTGATCACTCATGCTTAATAACAAGTCAGGGTTTTTTTGTGTTATTGCATAGGAGATACACTAAGCTATCAACAGGAATGAAAATTTTTGGAAAATATTCTAAAATATTGATTTGGGGAGACTTTTGCCAACTGTTAACTTTGGGGGGGGGGACGCACATAGGAAGTTTTGTATTTTGTAGCAAAAAGTGACTAAGTCTTAGAAATCAAGAGATTACGGCCATCCGAAGTGTTTGACCCCCCCCCCCCCGTCCCCTGTCCCCGTCAGCCGTACGGCCACATTTTCGTAACGGAGGGATGACGCTTCATTTTGCCTGAATATCAAATTTACACTTTCAAAATTAAGTTGACACTTTCTGTAGTGAAAATTACAGCAATTACATTATTCGGGCATTGAACTACCCAAATATAGCGGCTCAAATATCGGCATCGTCCTCGGGAGGGCTGCAGCCCCCCCCCCCCCCCCCAGCACCCCACGCCTCGTACGCCTATGCCTGCATGGCCCCAATTAGCTACAAAGGTTCCGGCTGGGGATAGATGCGGAAGTTGTGTGTGGTTTGCTAGCAGTGGGTCATTGAGAAAAAAGGAAAGGAGAAAGAAAGAAAGGGGAGAAATTCTTAGGAGAAAAAAAAAAAGAAATAAATAAAAAGACGAAAAGGGGAAAACCCCTAAAAACCATATGGGTATGTTAATTCTATACATCATCGGGGCAGAATTTTCAAGTGGGGAGGTGGGGTATATATCAGCATCAAGTTTACGGGAAAATAATTATTGGCGCCATCTCGTCAGGTTCTAGGGTCTTTCAGATGCATACATTAATGATGCATAACTGTTTGATTGATTTTGAATACAAAAGATGGATAAAGCAATACATTACACCCCGGATTTAAAAAAAAAATGCTCCGAGTACTAACTACGAGGTGGGGGGATGGCCTGTATTTTCATTCCCCCAATAAATAAGAATTATGATACAGTACATTAACTTAAAACTATACTGTAAAAAATTACTGTAGGAATTACATTAAATTACTGGCAACCCGGCTGCACAGTAAAATACTGTATCATTTACAGTTAAATGCTGTATTTTTACTGTTATATACCGCTGCTTACCGTTTAACTGTAGAATAAACAGTACAATACCGTGAAAATACAGTAATTTACTGTGCGGCGGGTTGCCAGTATGTTTACTGTACTTTCTACTAAGTGTGTATATATATATGAAACCTCCCACACTTCGCTTCGCTCCCTCGCCGGTCATCCCCCCCCCCCCCCCCCAAATCATGAACATGGATCGACACCCCTAGTCCTGAATGTAAGTGACTAGGATTATAATGGATGTCGGTTTATTTTTCTTAATACTCAGCAATCATTTACATGTTTTCTTTCTGGAAATTTGGCAGCTAGACGCAAATTTTATATATGGTGATATAATTATATTCAGAATTGAAAGGTTTCGGTATAGGCAGTGCAGTGAACATGCTATTGATACACATGTACTAGTATTCTTTCGCCATGTATGGGGCGTTTAGTAGAATTTAAGTATAAGGAAAGTCAGAGAAAAGGAAAGAAAAGGTAAGAGGTGATAATGGAATGAAATCAAATTAAACACGGGACTATCTTGTCTATTGATTTTCGGTGTTTGTACATTAAAAAAATAGATGAAATGAAAAGAGCAAAAAGAAAGGAAGAGTGATCGAGATTGGAATAGTTGTGAGCAGCTAGGTTACAAAAGATTTGAAGAGGATATAGTTCTCAAAGAACTGTGATCTTCAAAATATGGTCACAGTATTATATTTTATTCCCTTAGAATTCATATGATATGATTTTTACCAGAACTCAAGAGTTAACATAGATGTTCGTGGACTGACTTCAGTTGCCCGAATATCAACTTTCAAGTATTTTCATACAATCGTGCGAACATCCTTACATTTAATATTTTAAATGGGAAAATGTAATTTGTTCGTATAATATAGATATAAATTACAAATAGATCACCTCTCTGCCCTAATATGAGGTGACGGTTTGGGAATATGAGAGGGCGGTTGAATGAATGAATGAATGAATGAATGAATTAATTTATTAATTAATTAATTAATTAATTAATTAATTTATTTATTTATTTATTTATTTATTTATTTATTTATTTATTTATTAATTTATTTATTTATTTATTTATTTATTTATTTATTTATTTATTTATTTATTTATTTATTTATTTATGTATTTATTTATTTATTTATTTATTTATTTATTTATTTATTTATTTATTCATTTATTTCATAGTCCTGCAGAAATCTGCCATGAACATTACAACTGAAAGTAAACATCCTTCAAATATCGAATACAGATATCATAATCGATAACAATTTCAAAGTAATCAAAAGTGAAAATTTACATTAGTCAAGGGAAAAGCACAGCTTTTTCATTTTCATTTCATTTATTTCCACAATAACAGCAAATAATTTACAAAGACTTTCATTTTACAAAAATCATTATGAGCATAGAAAAAAAGATTAAGAATGAAATCTGGCACATAAATTCGGTTTTAAAACAAAATGAAATTTACGCTGTAATTGGTAAGTAAATAAATGCTAGCTGTATTGTGGAGGAAACCTTGGAAAGCAAAGCTTGTAATTTAGGTTGTTAAAACTAGGTTCCTCAATGAAAGGGAGAATTACAAAATATGTAATCATCTATACATTTACACATATGGCAGTAAAGAGACGAGACAAAATATGCGTGAAAAAATAAACACACATAAACATCACCAGGGGCGGCGCTACAGGGGGGGGCAAAGGGGGCGACCGCTCCCCTATGATTTTTAAAGTAGTGAAAAAAGAAAAAAAAAAGAAGAAAAGGAGGAAGAAAAGGGAAGAAAAGGGAAGAAAGAAGAAAGAGGCGTATTAAAAAGAGATGTCTTAAACATATAACTCTATATTACCCCTGCTATTTAATGGAGAAAAAATATGACGTCATCTTTAGGTCGTCTTGCCCCTCCTATCAAAATACCCTGGCGCCGCCCCTGAACATCACTAAACATCAAAATAAAAAGAAGCATATAAATGTATACTAGCAATTAATGTCAGCCTATTGGGTTATAATAGTAGAAAATCCAGATAAACATAATATGTGTAAGTATGAATGTATGATTAAAAAGATGTCTTGAAGGAAGGGTTTGTTTTTGTTATGTTTAGACACAGGCAGAAAAAACATATACAATTGTTACGGACTTATACTGTAAGAGCTAATTTGATAATGTTTAAGATTTCTTCTAAAAGATTGAAGAAAGGAAGCTTGCTTTAGATTTGAATCAAGATGATTCCAATAAAAGGACCCAGTGTAAATTAATGTTTTCTGGGCAAGGTGAGTACGAGGAAGTGGTATATGAAAGAAAGAGGATTGTCGTGTAGAATGCCTAAGTATTCCGTCATTTGTTTTGAACATTGATTGTAATACCTGAGGCAATTCATGAATTCGTGCATGCTTGATACATTAAACTGCCTAACTGGTAATAAAACAAATCGTTTAGTCTCAACACTTTATTTTCAAAGAATATTTTAGAGGAGCTAGTCTAGGCTTTTTCAAAATTATTCTCATAATATATTTGTATAACTGAGAGTCTATCCAACTGAGACTTAGTAGAGTTGCCCCAAGCAAGAATACCATTATTTATGAAGGGTAAAACCAAGGTGGAATACAACAACAGTAATATACATGTGAGGGAAACAAAAATTTCAATTTGTTTATAATACCAACATTTCTAGAGAGTAATTTGTTTAGATACACATTCACACATAATTTTAGGTCACCACTTCCCCCCACATTTTTTTTTCTTTTCATATTTCCAAAAGGAATATTACAAATTAAGCATTGATTACACAATATAATTCAACATGGCAATAAACACAATGCAAATAATATAATTCCATAACATGCCATTCATAAATAAACAACCATCGTACAATTTAACTGAACAAGGTATAGATTAAAACCTGATGGGTGTCGAATTAAAGCATACAGGGCAATTATAACAATGAATATAATTTTTTATGCCGTTTGTAATATTATCGTGTATGGCCTCTTTCAGTTCAACATTCAAATTAAGTCCATTTTTTTTTTTTTAGATGTAGACTTAATTTATTTCGAGCTATTGCTTTTTTTTCCGTGCATTATCTTTATTTTCTCAAAGTGCATTGATTTCTTTCTATAACACACACACACACGCACACCCACATACACATTATATAAACAATAAAAACATAAATATCCCATTAATTACAATCACTCGGGCAGATTTAACAGCTATGAGCTTTTCTTTTCTTTTTTTTTTCTTTTCTTTTTTTTTTTCTTTTTTTTTTCTAGTATTTTCTTTTCCTTTCTTTTCTTTTCTTTTCCTTTCTTTTCTCTTCTTTTCTTTTCTGTTCTTTTTTCCCCTCCTTTCCTTTTTTTTTTCTTTTAATTCATTTTGCTTGTTATTTTTCTTCTCAGAATATTGTGCGCTCTTTCTACATTCGGTAAAAATCCTGGATTCGCCCCTGAATCCCCTGACTGTACTTCGCTATGTACAAAACCTGCAGTGGAGCATCCACTGATCTAGCTCTACGGGGAAAAAAATCTCGTAGAGATCTGTCCATACATTCACCAGTACCCCCCCCCCCCCCCCCCCCCCCCGATATTTGGCAGCAGCGCCCGCTTTCGCCGTAAACCATACATCCCCATGACAACGTTTGCGAGATTTATGACGGAGTTTAATTCTTTTATATTCTAAATTGAAAGGAAACTGTACAGTGCGTTTGTCATAAAGAAATTACAATGGCTAAGACTGTATCTTTATCGGAAGAAGTGAGTATCTTGGTTTTCTCCTTCATTTTTCGAGTATCATACGCCGCTCAAATGACATAATAATCATCGTTGCTCAAACAGAGGTCACAGTCCTGCAGCTTCGCTGCATGCCGCAGCCCCGGCGGCGTATCATACCGCGCGCTGTCATATCGCGAGCGAACGCACACGCCATGCAAAAGATACGAAGTTGAACGCGAACTAGGGTGATTAATGTCTGTTTTCTCATGTTTATTTGCAGACATCTATAGCTACATCAGGCAAGTGGTTTTGGAAGGAAGATACACAATCTCTCGAGTTCCAGCCAAGGTAAAAAATTAGTATTGGTATTTTGAATGAGGTGACTGAAAGTTTGTACAATTTACAACTGTATTTGTATGTTATAAAAGCAATAAGAGACCCTAACTCCCGTGAATGCCTTCGTGGTGTAGTGGTTATCACGTCTGCTTTACACGCAGAAGGTCCCCGGTTCGAACCCGGGCGAAGACAACCTCTTTTGCTCATATTTTTTTACTCAGTATTTTGAATGAATAGATATTTTTGTTTAATGAAAATTATTATATTTTGTTATTGACCAAGATTTTTCACTTCAAAATTGTACGTTCTGGCAGATTCATGGAGAACCCAAGCCCTAAAAGTTAAATTAAAATAAGTTACTTTTTTAGTTTTAACTGTTGTTAATTGTAACTTGTAAGACTTGATCTATTCTAGGCCTAGAATTTTTTCTAGTTTTCATTTTTAATTGAAAAAATATCAGAGAACAGCAAAGTCAGAGAAGGAGAAGAAAAAAGATGGTTATAGGATAGGTCTAAATCTAGCTTCTTTTAGTTAAATTGCTCAGAAACTTGATCATTAATTTGTGATATTTCCTCACTTCTCATTTATTATTTTGTAGGCCTGCATTAATTTTGTTTCGAAATTATTGTTAAGAGAACAATTTGTTCTTTTTACAATAATTTTGAAACTGATTTCCTCATGCCTTTATTGATATACGGTACATGTCTTTGCATTTATAAAGTATTTTCTTACATTAACATAAAATTGAAATAGTATTTTTGATAATGAACTTTGTGCAGTTTTTTTTAAGATTTTTTTTTTTTTTTAATCAACTTGATTTTCAAATAAAGTTCCTTCTTTCATGCGGCAACATCTTATTTTTCTCTTTAGGTCTAACTATCATTACTATTCATACTTGGTATAAGAAAACTGAATAAAATGCTTTTGTATTATAACATGAAGCCTCTCTATGGAGATCCATTTTTAAGTTATGATACTGAGATTTCACTGTTGCTCATCCATGATCTATACATATTTGAATATATTAATCAGCGAACATGTTGTACAGATACTCTATAGAGGTCCTGTGATTTCTAAAAAGTAATTTATATATTTCCTACCCAGTGCTACACAACCACTCGACCAGAAGGATAAGAAGAATCAGAGGAAGAAAAATCATAATTTTGGGGAGGCTGGAAACAAGAAAGACAGGTATATGTATGTTTTTATATATATATAAATCCATTCCTTTTGAAATGTAAAATATATATTAAGATGTTTTAAGTCTGAGTTTGATTATCTCACAATCTATGTATGTTTCTTTATCGACTTGTCACTATGAAGTGTGAGATGGCTTTGATTTTATAATTATAATTTGAATGTAATTTTTAAAGTTTAAAGTACCCTATGTTAGGATGTTTTTGTAACAGTACATTGAATAGTAAATTCTTAAATGAATAGTGTCCTGTTACAGTATAAGAAATTTGAGCAAAGCTTCAGCATTCAGCAAAAAATGGCTAAATGTATGAAAGTATAATTAGCACTAGAATAGCTGACTATGTTTTATACTGAATTAAATCTTTTCCCGGATTTATACTTGTCAGTCACGTTTTTCAAGAAACGAGGAGTTCCTTAATGTTTGACATAATCTAGAATGGTTGTTTCTTGACATTAATTTTTTTTAAACTGCCAGCTTAACTCTGTATGTAATATTCCTTTGTTTTCATCGTTAAGTTTCTGTTTGATCTTTGATATTCTATTTAAAGATCAATTTGTGTTAAATTGATATAAATAATTGTTTGCAAATCATAAAAATAATGTCAGGATATATGATTAATCATTTCATAAAAATAGTTGTACAAATAAAAATAAAAATAGAGAATTTATATGAATCTGTTGCATAAAATGCTCTGAATTATTTTATTTGCCTTTTATATTCAGAGCAACACCCAACAGATTTGATGGGAAAGGTCAAGGAGGGTCAAAGGGAAATCAAGGCATTGGTGCTAGGTCAGCAAGGTCAAACAAAGTGGAAAGAGAAACAACAGTCTCATTGCAGAGAGTGAAGTGTAAGACAAAGAGAATTAAAATTTGTTTTCAGTACCAAATAGTAACTAAGTGTTGTTACTGGTTAGCAGACTTTTATCAGTGAGTCATAAAATCCTACAGTGGCTAGTAGTTAGATGGTCATAGGACTAGATCAATTATGACCAAAAAAAATCATAATCTTTATCAAATTTTATCAACAATGGTCTAGTTGTGCAGAAGGGATGATAAAGAAGGAAAATATGATACACTCTGTAAAGGAAAACTCTTGTTACATTTGCCTCCACGATATATACAAGTAGGATATTTAAAGAAAGAAAAAACTTAGTCATTGTCATTTTCTGAACCCAGTGTGGTGTAATTATCTGACTTATAAAGTTTTTTTTTTTCCTTAGAAATAATAACCTTACATTCATGTGACATGAAGATGTAGATCTGGGGGGGGGGGGCACTCAGATTTTTTTCAGATGGGGGTGTGCTGCAGCCGTCCTCGAAATGGTGGTCTGAGGAACGGACTAGAAGCGAAAAACACAGGGTCTTTGGAACGGTGGATCCATACCCAGCTGAGCGAAAAAACATGGTCTAAGGAACTACGACACTTATTGTGGGGATTCTATAGTGCATGCATATTGCGCAGCAAGTGAATGGATGTAGATGTGAATGTAGATACCCCATATTATCTTTATGCTTTTATTTGGGATTTACTCATTTCACTTCCTCAAGTCTAAGCTATACCAATATTTGTAAATAGCTTATAAATTAACTTCACATTGAATTTCATTTTTTGTCTGTCCATAGCGGTTGCCCTGTTCATGCTTAATGAAGTGAACTTCCCTACTGAATCCTTTGAGATGTGCTTGTTTGAGTAAGTTGTGATGTAAAGTACTCTAATGAAATGTGTACTTCTGAGAATGATAAAACATGTAAGGAATGTTTTTAAAAATGGTAACTGATGAAAAAAAAAATATAAATATTGTATACTTCAGTTATATATATGTGTGTGTGTGTGTGTGTGTGTGTTTTTTGTTGTTGTTGTTGTTGTTGTTGAATAGATAATAAAATACTAAGACAAATTTTGCATGGAATGTAACTGCATTGGATTAAAAAATACAAAATCCATTATTCTGCTGTGGACTAATTATGATGAATTGAATTAATATAAGGATAGTTTTCAATATGTGCAGGTTTCATCCTCTGATAATTATTGATTTTCTCAATTTCAGTATGATTAGAATGTGTTATTAGTAGTAACATTATTAGATTTCGTAATTGTAACAGGCTTAATATCATTGTTATCATTATTCTGAATTTTTTTCTGATCATCATTGTGTATTGTCTATTGATTAATAATGTTAAAATATCTTCTTTTTTTTTCTTCTCAGGCTAGACCAGTTTGATGAGTTTCTCCTTGGATTACTGAACTACTTTTCAAGCTACTTTGACAGACTTGTGTTAGAGAACAAGCCCAAGCAGATGACCACGTAAGTGCAAACTGCAAAGCTGCCCGAGAAGTAAGATGAAGGCTAATGATGTGCACATCAAGAAGTGTTTGAAATAATACTGTATGAATATTTTAGGAATTGTTTTGTCCATTGCAATTTGTATTATTGTATAGTACACAAAGTGAATTGATGGGAATAGAGAAAAGAATTTTGTACTATGTGTGGTAAATCGAAAGTTTTGTAAGTATGAAAGTTTATCCTGCATTATATACTATTGCATGTTTCGAAGCAAAAAATGCAAGATTATTTTTGATATGATGGTTGTAAAAGCAAGTACATCAGAACTCCAAATATTTTAATCTACTTCAGGGCTATGGCTTTTAGAATATAGAATATTTATGAAATTGCACTATTTCTTGTTGTGTGTGAAACAGGGAACCCAGTTTTGCAGAGCAGGCCGCTATGGCTGAAATCACAGAGCGTATGGATGTAGCCCAGAGGCATCTAGCACAGAGTTACTGTATTCTCATTCTTGGTCTTGGCTTGTGTGAACATCATCATATGGGTAGTGGAATGTAAGTGATATATATATCGCATTGTAATAAGTGACAGTCCTTTGAAAGAAAGATCCATTAATTCCATCCAGTATTTACTGTTTGCAACTCTATATACCTGCATCTACCACTACACACCATCATTGTCATCATTCACATATAATGTTCTTTCTTTCTTGATGGCCACTTTTCTATTCCCATGAATTACATGGACACACAATTTTTTTTTTCTAGGGGCACTATTGTTTGTTCTGATTCTGACTGCAATTCACTGATAAGTTATATTCTTAAAGAGATAAACTGAAAGTTTCATATGAACAAATGCCAATTATGATTTTTTTTCTATGTTTTCTATAATAGGAAGAGACAGTCATCTACATATAAAGATAGAGAAATATATGAAGTAAGTGCTAACACATGTTATAACCTTTCGTGTGAATTGAAGAAGATATAGACTGGTTTAGGGTTCATGTCTTTTAATATGCATCAACGATGCAGAACGTTCATTGTCTCATTCATTTTGTAAAGATATTTCACATGCATGGTATATAAATAAAATTTAAATTTCGTCCATCATATCAACCAAGTTTGATTCATAATATCTTTGAGAATATGTGAACATGTGTAATGGGTTTGCAGCAAGAAGGAAGGCAACAGGAAATTAAGTTCCGATTTGACAGTGGATAAAATCATCAACATTTGAAACTACTCACAAATTAAAAATATCTTTCTGAATAATCTTACAGATCACGAGTGCTGTTCACCTGTTACTTTGAGAATTGATTAATGCCATTCTTTCTATTTTCTTGATCTTGAACAGACATTGTATAAGTTTTGTGTGTACCTGGTATGGCTTGTATTCAGAAGAAAGGATCATGATCTTATCAACAAAGAACTGGGAAGGTGAGTTCCACACTTTGGTTCTCTCTAGTACTCTGAATTTGTTTTCATGGCTTTCATATTTTGGGCATCATTCAATAAAGACTTTGTTCTTAGTCAAAGTACCAGATATTTACATAATACTGAATGGCCTTGAGTGGGATACAAGGGTATATCGCACAAGCTATGAGCATATTTCACGAGTCGGCACAACAGGTGAAATATTTTGAAAGCAAGTACATTATACCCTTGTGTCCCACAAAAAAAAAAGCCATTCAATATTACTGTTATTAATTGTATGAAACCTAGTTTCTCAATTTTCACCATAATAGATATCCTTATGTTTTTGTATTGAATTCAACAAAAACACAGGTAGAAAAACATTATTTTGTCCTTACCCAAGCATCTTGCGAGGGGTGCGTGCATACATCCATTGTCTTAACC
Organism: Heliocidaris tuberculata; assembly: GCA_025618425.1. NCBI lineage: Eukaryota > Metazoa > Echinodermata > Echinoidea > Camarodonta > Echinometridae > Heliocidaris > Heliocidaris tuberculata. Next base: position 31,687,813 of record CM046834.1, on the reverse strand, counting down.
TTTGCGTATTTAAACTCGTATTCACATTTTTACTCGTCATGCACACCCAAAACCATGAGATATGGAAATATATTGCACAGTCATCCAGGTACTTTTACACAAACCATGAGATACGCCAGTGTTTCTGGTCGACTGAAAATCCTTCATACAAATAATAATTAAACATAGCTCAGGGCTTTTTCAGTAAATTGTGGTCTGCAGATTTTCATTTAAAATTTTTCTTTTTGTTTTTCAAAAGTTCTATTCATTGGCATTCATTACATTTGAATCTCCAAGTAGGAAGGTGGTGATAAGTATTCCATTATTATGTTTACTTTGTTTCAATGCATTATATGATTTTATTTCTTTATGAATATATAACTTGTATTCAATTTGATGTGAAAAGCTGTCACCAGAAGATTGATACAGAATCTAACAACTTTGGAAATTTATTGATTTGTACTTCAGGATCTTGAGGTCTGATGTGTTCAACCCTGCTCTGCGAGTAAAGAACTCTTCGGATGATGATGCTGAGAGTGAAGAAGAAGCAATCAGGGATATGTTTACCTTCACCCCAGCCATCACCCCAGCTGAAAGAAGAAGACAAAATAGGTACACAAAGTGAAATTCTGACCTCTCATTTGGTATTACTGTCTGTTTTAAGCAGGTGCTATCAATGCTGTTTTATTACATAGATCATTCCTTTTTAATTTGTATGTTAGCTTTGACTTCATTTTTTTCCTCTTGCCTCATGCCTTGCATTAATAGACAATAACATTCTACTTTACTACCATTTATATGTAGGATATTAGTTCTGTTGAACAGCAAACTAATTAGCAAATTCATATTCTTGATGCCATAATGATTTTATAAATTTTGAACCATGATACACTTGATATTTTCAGACAGAATATGTGCTTACTGCAGGCACATTGTCTAACAGATGTCAAACATGTTGCATTCTTTATTAATAAGTGTATAAATGTAATTTCTCATATGTTCTTTTCCAGAGAGAGGCCCTCAATTACAAACATAATCAAGTGAGTATAACAAGGTGATAGACAATGCAGCATGAACAGCACCAATTACATTTCTAAACAAATAATTCTGCTATGGAGAATTTTTATGAGATTTGTAATTATAAAAAAATCAATATATAAATGAGTTATAGTCATTGGATAAACTTTTAGATGCTTCTAATAAGATCATTTTTGTCATGGCCTTATACCATTTGTCCTTTTATTGTGAAGCATGAAAACTGGAGAGTGATGTTTTCAGATGTTTCATATACATGTATGTAATATTTGTCACAGTGATGTATATTTAAAATGGTTTCCCACTCATTTCTATTAGGACCAGATCACCTGTTCTCAAGTCATTACTCCCTACTCCTAAAGAGGCTAATGAATACCTCTTCAGCAAGATGACATTAGATGCTTCAGGGTAAGAAACATGATTTATATCTTGGAGATAAGAGAAGTCAGAGAATATTTGTGGGGATCGATGCTTCAAAAGGATGCTCTGTGAATCCATATACTTTCCCTGCCGCCATACTGTCTAATTTGTTATTTGTTATACATTTTTAAAAGTTGTATTGTATTGCTTGTATGCTTGTACTTGGATGCCCTCTGGAAGAGTTAGAATATTCTATTCAGTTATATTAAAGATTTTTATCACAATGATTTCAGAGGGTAGGAATATGAGAAACAGAAATATAATTTTATCTGTAAGCTAAATAATCATGCTTAAGTCTGTTTTGTATAGTACAAATTGAAATAATTCAGATAATTTTAATCTTTCTGAATTGACCTTTTCCTCTTTTTACAGAAAATCTCAAACTCCAGATAGTTCACCAGCTGGGAAAGGAAGACCTTCATTCTTCAAGAAAAAGTGGGTAGAGATTATTTTAAAATATGCATTCTTAGTTATCGGATCATTTACAGTTGCAGTGGAAATCTTTTAAACAATATGAATCCAAGGTTTGGAAATTGTGCATCAAATGATTGATGTTTTGAACAAAGTTCTGACTTACTGTGAGATTATTTTGAAGATTGGGTGTGAAGTGCCAGCTAATGGATAGGTGATGTGTAAATGTTATACCTTTTAGCATCTGAAGATGGTGGATTATGTCTCGTGACCTTCGGATAGCCAATATATCTCAATCTAATCAATTTATCAGCACACAGTAATTTTTTCATTGATTCACTGCATGGATATATGTGTGCTTCATGATTGATATCTGTTAACTTTGCTTGATATGATACTTAACAAAATTTTGTTTCCATCTTTTCAACAGTATTGGCATCATTGGTGAACCCCTCAACCAGTTTAACCCTCAGACTCTAGCACCTGTTGGGTCAGAACAGGATGAAGAAACAGAAGAAGATCAGGCAAAGAGAGAGTAAGTTTTCCTGATTTTTTTTTTTTTTTTTTTTTTTTCATAATTTGGAGTGTATACTCTTTTGATGGCTTCCATTCATTGTATTTTATTTGGGTTCTTTTTTTTTTAAATGCCAAAATGTAAATATAATTTTAAATTCATGTTAAATAATATTTATCATCTCACTCCCTCCTAAAAGTTTATTTGAGGTTCAGATATGAGAACCCTTCTTCTGGTCTGGTACATGTATAACAACATGGAAAATATGAAGAACCCTCTGGGTAGCCAGGCTTGTGTTCTGTAAGGCTCTAAAGCATCATTCATGAACATAGGTTGAGTGAACCATTTAGTGAAAAAAAGCTTTCTATTATCTCATCTTTATAAACAAGAAACATACATTTTTTTACTAAATTCTGTGTTTCTATAACAATAGATAAAGAGTTAATGCAAAGTCATCATTCATCATCCATTTTACATTTCTTGAGTTTCAATATTATCTTTATTACACATATCTCTTCATTATTAAATAAATTATAACATGCATTATTATTTTTCAATCTAATTCATATCTTAAGATACTCATCTAATAATCTGATCCATTTTATTTTACTTTATTCCCTCTCACATTTTTCTTCCATTTCATTCTTTTCTTTTCATTTTTTTTTTCTATCTTCTTCTTGTGATATACTCATTCTATCGTGTGATATACTCATTCATTGTTGTTTGTGATTTGATTTCTAATTACTTTCATTGGTTTCTGATTACTTTGATATTTCTTTGCTTTTCTATTGATAGTTGGTATGTTTACTAGACCTCATGCTCATTATTGCAATGTTGAGTAATGTCGATCTAGCTTGTTAATTGAAACCTAAATAATGGTGACAGGATACAGTTTTGATCATGAAAAATGATACGATAAACCGTAAAACATTCTCACATTTTAATTTAGTGTACTTTATATCTGAACTGGGAAACAATGATATGAAAATTCACCAACTACCATACCCTTTAAAGAAATTTAAAAAGCAGAAAGACAGAAGTGAAATGAATTAAAATATTGAGCTGACAGATTCTACTGATATTATGATGAGATTAAGTGATGTCCCTTAGTTTTGCTTCATATTTCTCAGGTGAAACCAAAATTATATGATTTTTTTTTATTTCCATCAGTGCTCATAATCCAGTGAATATCATATTGCCTAACACTGTGATTTATGTTGTAGTTTTATATTATTCCTTAAGATCAAAATCTTTCAAAGAAGTATCATTAAAAGGGGAATAAAAGCATTTAATAGTCGTGCATGGTGTGCCAGTTCCTGCTCTTTTCATACCATCAATATTTAGTAGACATTATTTTGTTGTTGAATAGTAAATAAGTCCATGTACAGTAATGGTAACATCACAGTGAGAAAGAGAGAGAAAGAAATCCTTGTGTTGATTAATTTCATTTGAAAAACTTTAAGTGTAGATTTTGTACTGAAGTTACAAAAACAAGGTAAAACAAAGGTTAATCTATGTAGCAACCAAGTAATTCGAACAATTATTGCATCATCTGATTTTCATACTAGTATATTACTCCAGTTAAGGTTTTAAAATCTGCATGATTTTTTAATCCCCAACACTGTACATGGCCTTTGACATAAATTTGATAGTGCATTTTATATTCACTATTTAGTAGCTAACATTTTTAATAGATCTAGCAAGCTATTGTGTTGTTGTTGATTTTCTCTGACTCATATTTGCTCTCAGTATCCAGTAGACCATTAGCATGTGTCTTTCTTGCATTTTTAGTTTAATGCTCCTCACCGTTTCTCTATGCGCATACTTTTATTTTCTTATAATCAGAGGTTTTGCCGGGACGCCTACCAAGGCAGCACCAGTGCAAGGTATTTAATGTGTATATTCTTACTTTAATATACATATTTAAATCAAACAATGGAAAAATAGTCCTGTAAATTTTTATTTTATAAAATATACACAAAAGTTACTCTTGATTGTAATAATTCACACATGGTATTAGATTCCCACAATTGAAATTAATTTGTATGTATTCATTTTACTTTCCAAGCAAAGAATACATAATGATATTAATATGTCAGTATATCAAGTTTTGTTTTGATAAGCATTCAAATGGCCAGATCTATGTCTAAGTACATTGAATTAAATTCTAACCCGCATACTTCACACTTGTTTCAATTACCGATACTTTTCTTTTTCAGCTGGATTGAGTCGCCAGATGACCTCCTTATCACAAGCTACAGATGTTTTCTCAGATGACGAAGACTGAGGGACATACATCTCTATTTGTTTTTGTAATGTTATTGTCATGATCCGTCCTTTCACATAAAAGATGCAATACCCTTTATCCTATTATATTTGATATGACAAATCCACCTTGAGTAATCTGTCTAATTTCTTGCAAAGAAATGTATGATGAAGCTCCCTGTATTGTATGACATTAAATGGTTCAATTTGCATTTTTTCTGTGTAGGCTGTATAGGCTAAGTTTGCAATTCTCTTTAGCCTTTATTGAGGGTATAATTCATATTTCTTATTACCGGTATGTATTCATTGTATTACCAATATGTAAGCTTATAACTTTATTGGCAGTAATTTGAGTCAATTTGCAGCAAGTTTAAAGAAGAAACTGAAGCACAAAGTGTAATGGCTTTATGAAACTAAACTGACCCTAATAAACACTTTTAATTTGAAGTGGCTGGAAAAGAAAGAGATTTAGCTTAATATTGATGACTATTCTATATGATCAATATTGCTATTGAAACGTGAAATGTGAGTATCTTTTCTAGGTTACTTATGCATTTCGATACCACCTGCTTTTGATAGTTTTGATATTGTTTTAAAACTGTTACATGGAGCTGTATGGAGGTTGGTATCAAACTATCAATTTGGCTTTTGATAGTTTTGATATTGTTTTAAAACTGTTACATGGAGATTGGTATCAAACTATCTATTTGGTTTACCTGTATTCTCTCTTATATCTTATCTATGGAAATTTGTTTTCATTGCTAAGATTAAATTCTGTGGAACTTTTCAATCTGAAATAGAGTACAAATATTATGTAAATACTGAATACTTTACAAAAAAATTGATGTCATGTATCTCACTTTAGCATTTGCAGAATGTCAAAAACAAAAGATATAAATATTCTTATGGTTATACTATTCTTTGTTCAGTGTAATGAATAGTCTTTTCACATTTGATAATTTCTGAATTTGTCAAGATATGTAATAGTAAGTATATCGGTTCACTCGGTCAGAGCACTACTATAGGGAAAAAATGACTATGTTTGGTGACAATAATATTTATGTGATGCACAAGTAAAAGAAACACATGGAAGTTTATGTGTAAACATGAATAACATGTTTATTATTTGAACTCACTTCTTATTAACATTCATCAATTTTAAACAATATAGTGAAATGAACTTATTGTGGTTTGATTCCTGAAAAATCCTTCAAACAGATTTACTTGCTTATATTAAATTAAATTCAATATGTTTATTTCACACAAATGCAGTCTGTTTGACATTTACATTGAAAGTAAAGAAATATTTGAATAAGTACATGTATGTGATTCAAAATAATGGGAATGAGCTAAATTTACAGGAAATAATCCAAGTTGTCTCCAGTCTACTCTCGTATCATCCAAAGACATTATTTTTAATGGATTTAAGGATACAAGTCAATTGAATGTGAGAATAAATAGTGCATAAGATCTAGTGTGAAATCATTTCCTACCTCTCAGAAATGGCTTATTAGACTTTGATTGAAGAATGGAAACTATGCAGAAAATGCAATGACATAAATGTATGGTTTTTAATGTACCAAATTTTGATGTATTCGTTCAGGAAAAATGTTTGGAACTGATTACTTCATTTTATGTGTTCATTTTGTTTATTTGATGAACATTTTGTAAAGACACAAAACATCAAAGTGATGAATTTTGAACACTCTAGCCTAGGTGTCTTATGTAGAATACGACTTGTATCTCCTATTATTAACATCTCTGTTTTACAGAGTAGAAAGAAAACAGAAGTTTGAGATATAGTACAGGAAATTAAATCAAAGAAGTGGAGATGGGCAGGTTATGTAGCCAGAAGCAATGATGATAGACGAACACACAAACTTACAGACTTGGACCCCTAGAGCTTACACCAGAAGAGGATGATATCAGAGAATATGGTAGCGTTACATGGAAGAGGATGGCACAAGATAGAATGAAATGGAGATTTGATGAGCCCGGAGGGCATGTCTCATTGAGACCTGTACATCATCCTCATAAATCACTTCTGAAAAGCACCCTAAACAGGATTACAGTGAAACAGGGAAACACACCTAACATCTCTGATTTTTATATATCTTTGGTGGTATTTTACATCCTATTTGAGGATTACATCATCATCATCATCAACCTATAGCCAAAAAGGAACCGTAAAAGAAATTTAACCTAATTTGGAACACTTTACCAAACTATATCCCCCCCCCCCCCTACCTTTCTGTGAATCTTCTTCTTATCACCTCAGAATTTGATACCCTTTTCCTGATTTTTGCTGTTTTTGATATCCTAAACGCGTAACCCAGGTTACGCGCCTAATGCTGAAAAAGTACCCTTTTTATCCGTTTTCGTGTATGCGGATGATGTACAGGCCACAATGAGACATGCTCCCCACCCCCCAGATTGATTAGGAGGCCTTCCTTCAGTTAGTAGTGGAGTGAAATAGGCTAGATAGATATTTTACAGAGTTATTTATATATGATATATTGCTTTAAATAATAAATGTATCAAGTAATGTTAGTGAATACATGTACATGTATTTGGTATTGTCAGGCATGAGACTAGGATATACTGAAAGATTACTTAGAAACAAGGAGATAGAGAGAGAGAAAGAAAGAAAGAAAGAGAGAGAAGGAGAGCAAGGAGAGGGGAAATTAAGGAGAAAGAGAGAGAGAGAGAGGAGGGAGTTGCAGGGGTTGACACCTTGGGTTTGGGTTTACCCGGGAGGCGGGCATGTATGTTTGATGAGAGGGGGGGGGGGGGGGCACTCAAATTTTTTTCAGACGGCGGGTGTGCCGCAGAGGCCCTCGAAACGGGTGTCTTAGGAACGGACTTAAAAGGCAAATACAGGATCTTGGGAACTACGGAACTCACCAGCCGAATGAAAAATAGGGTCTTGGGAACTGCATATCTAACAGCAGTAAGTAGGTCCGTATGCGTATATTTCAAAGCACTCGGGATCCAGAACGGATCAGAGCGTGAACGGGGCATTGCGTTCCCTATCGAGGGTCTTCGGAACGGCAGTTAAAAGAAATCGGGTATCTTGAGTACGGCGATCGGCCGTTGAAAAAGGAGGTCGTCAAAGCAGCACATAACCATCTGACCAACATATTGAGTACCCCCCCCCCCCCTTCCTCCCCGGGGGAAGAGGAGGGAGTTGCAAGGGTTGAAACCTTCAGCCGGGAGGCGGGAATATTACCTAATTCTTATTTGAGGAGGAATGTTGATTAATAAGAAGTGACGAAAGGGGAAGGTGCCGGTGTGTATGTAAATGCATAGTATGATGGGGAAGAAGGAGACGATTGAATGTTCGTGACTTCAAGGAAAGAGGAGGGTTCTCCACTGTGTACTGATCAATGATGAAGATTGAGAGAATTAACAAGAGAGGCTCGAGCATGGTAAGCAGGAATCAATAAGTATCTCTAGGTTGAGATTTGAGTTTAAGAAAAGAAAAAAAGAAAGCTGGAGCTAGAAATTTGGAGATACAAAGCAGTGGCGGATTGAGGGGGGAAGGGGCTATCCTGGCCCGTGCCCCCCCCCCCTTTGAAAGAAAACAATGCATTGTGCCCCCTCTTTTTTTATTGTGCCCCCTTTTAGAATGGAAAACTTTTTTTTTCTTTTTTTTTTTTTTTGCTTGTCAGAGAATTATGGATCGAGGAAACTGGACGCCTCCCCCCCCCCCCCCCTCCCCCACGGAGCCACTTTTGGAGGGCTGGCGAAATTTTTTTTTGTCGCCCCCCCCCCCCCCATCCTGGATTTGTGTGCCCCCCCCCCCTTATACAAAATCCTGGATCCGCCCCTGATATACAAAGGAAGTGGGAGGGGCCTTCAAAGAGCTTGCCAAAGCACCGGCCCACTGAAGATCAGTGCAAAGCACCGTATACGTACGGTATAATTCTCGACGCATTGAGCAGAGACTAAAGGGGAAAAAAATGGAAAACGACGATAGCCGTAACGATTTTGCATTTGGAAAAGTAAGCAAAGAATGGAGAGAAAATCACGAACTTTCTTTTGAGGATGATTTTTCACCGATAAACAGCAATGTTAGTACTTTAAATAACCAAAATCAAGAAAGTGAGACGTGGCGAGCAGACGGTTATTTGCAGTCTTTAGGTGAGCGTTCTGTGTTCATTATTGTCCCACCTATTGATATCTATGTACCGATACTAGTCGTGATTGTCCTGTAGATCTCCACTCATGGGCCCTTGCCTATGTGGGACTGTGTCCAACATTCACTGTTGCAGCAGTCAGAAACAGACAACAAAATTGCTCTAAGCAAGATTTTATTTTCTTAAATTTGCTAGATTACCTGATTCATGGACTCTTCCACTCTTACTGTGCCACAAATTAGGGGATTCAGAATTGAAAGTGAAATTTTAAATAATTATTTTCCTCTCCTGTATGAATGATCTAGCCTGGAAAAGGGAGTGCTGATACACACAATAGCTATTGAAGCCTATTCACCCATAAAAGAGCTAGTCTGAGTACAAGGTTATCTTCAGATAAGCTTGTACATGTATAAGTGGTAGATCTCCTGTAATCAGTGTAAATAATCCAAATTTCATTAAAAAGTTAAAACTTCCCGAGAACTCATCAGAGTAAATATTTACGAATGATATCTTTAAATCATATTCGTGCTAGTGAGGAAAATAATTATTTAGAATTTCACCTTCAACTCTGAAACCCCAAATTTGTAGCATAATAAGAGTTGAAGAGTCCCTGAATCAGATGAATCTAGCAAATTTAAGAAAATCAGATCTTGCTAAGAGCAATTTTGTTGTCTGTTTTTGACTACTCCAACAGCGAATGTTTGACACAGTCCGACCAACATTGGCATGGACCTATGAGTGTTAACATCTGTTATTCAATTAGATTACACTCCGACAAATAAAATTTTCTATTTTAATCTTTTTCTACAGAGGCAAAGCTGCAAAGACTAAAAGGAAAAACAAATACAGGTCAAGCATCCAACAAGAAAATTACTTCCAGAGATATCCTCAGAACCCTCGATGAGGCCAGGCATGATTCTGCCAGACATCTCGTTTCCTCTGACTCTGCTCATGACTTCTTTGATAGCGACTGTGATGCAAGTGGTGATACTCAGGTAGCAGCCTTGAAAAGGCGAATGTTCCCCGAACAAGCCTTAACGGCTGAGGAACTGCAAGAGTTGTTGAGGAGAGACGTCCTACAAGCAGTAACCCAAGAAACTGCGGAGGAAGAAGCTGATGAGGAGACCTCTGGAAGTAGATGATACTGAAACCAGGGACTATTAAATAATGGACTGAAGAGAATACCTCAATCTATATCCGTAGAGCATAGTAAGGAATGGGTTGTTCTTGCTGCCGTTGATGAATACTGGAAACTTCTTCCTCTAAAGTATTTTTGGACGTTGATAAATCAAAGTGCAGATCTCAAGACCAAGCATATTTGCATGAAACACAGGGGAAGCCATACATGTAGCCTTGCAAATTGCAATACAAATTTTGCTTTGAAAGTAATTTTTATGTACACAGAAATTATATGTACTTGCATTGGCTTGTGAAAATTTTGATGATATGAAGATAAATTAAAATCATGGCCATCACATGATCCATCTTCAATATTTCATGTATTTAAAGAGATAGTTGAGTTCTGGGAAAGGTGAAAAATAATTTGTGAGCTTTCTCATCCTTTTCTGTGGGTTTGGAAGAATATTGTAGTAGGAATGTACATTGAAATAGATTGCTCTTCAAATGCCCTCATATTTGAAATATGATGAGAAATAGCTGAAGTGTTCAGGCCGAACATTCATGCCACATGTGTGGGCAGTCCCATATACCCATTTCTGTGTGCGGTACATGTGCGTTTTAGCAAGATTAGGTCAATTTCTTATCATTTTCATGATTCCAAAACCTCACTCACAGTATACACCAATTCTTATGTAGATATGATCAACCTTTCCCAATTACTTTGAGACAATTTCTTTCACAATCTTAATGTCATCGCAACTAGAACTGTACTTCAACTTTAAAGCATGTAAAATTCTTAAAAGTTAATCATAGCATTTTTAAAAGTCACAGATGTGATAGAGATTATGCTGAATTTTAAGATTTGATAGAGAAATCTTTTGTGTGTTATAGTGGGCTTGATTTCCCATGCTGAAATTTTTTTTTTGTAACAAGTGAATCACATCCAAAGGGGCGGAGATGGAGGACTAAGTGCTAAAGTGCTTGTAAACATTATACATGTATATTGTCTTGGAAATGTTTTACATGAATATGACTTCCAGTATGGACCATTCCTGTATGTTGTTCTTGGTGGTCAGTTCTGTATTGTTTCTTAGACTCTTTATGAGACTTCCTCCCAAAATCAACCAGAACACTGTTATAACAAACTCTTGTTATAACAAGGTAATTTTGCTGGTCCCACTTCTTTGTATTCTATTGTTTTTTAGCTCTGATATAACAAGGTTTCGATATAAAGAGATAATTTCCTTGGTCCCATGGAGCTTGTTATAATGAGGTTCCACTGTATGATGTATTCTAAATGGTTTTGGAAGAAAATGTTCAATAGCTGAGAAAGAAACAAAGAAAGATAAAGAAATCAAGGTAGTTGTCTTGACAGTGTGCATGATATACTGTCTTTTGGGCAATTGTAAAAACTTTGTGCTTTATTGTCATCTTAGTCATAGTTAGATTGTATCTTCATGATGGCCGTCATCATCATCATCATCATCAATAATAGAGTGTTAGGGTTGTGACTTGCACACTAGAATTGAGATGTTAAGATTTATCTTTACAATCGAATCAGAGATGAACAATGACCTTGTTAATTCAGTAATACATGTAATTAATAGACTATTATTTATCATGTACTTAGGTATTATATACCTTGTGTTGCTTTCTCTTTTTTTTTTCTTTCTCTCATCTTCACTCCCCCCCCCCCCCCCGTTACTTTTTTTTCTGTCTTTTTATATCTACTTCTGGTAATACCGACATTTCTCTCTCTTTCTCTCTCTTTCTCTCTCTCTGTCTCCCCTTTCTTTATCTCGCTATGTATTATTTTCCTGTCAATATTTCATATTATGAATATATCACATTCACAGTCAGTAATCAGTCATTAATATGTGATTGTTTCAGTTTATTAGCAATAAAATCTGTAAGATACACATTCAGAAATTCAGTATAAAAATGTGCAATGTCCTTATTTTTTTTTTCTTCTTATCACTATTCAGCATTGTATATTGCAACAAAACACTTAATTGCATAGGTGAGAACTTTGAGAAATTGAGAAGACAATTTAAAGAATTCTTTCACAAATTGCAAATCAGATATCAAAAGCTATAACATTGGAATCATGTTCTCATCACATTTACCTTGCGATGTTGTAAGTAAACGCAAATACATGTAAGTCTATGAATAAGTAGTATTATGAACCATTAATCAAACTTGACATTTTCCAAGATGTAGAAAGTGTTATTGCAATTGGTTATTCTTTTCAGGCTATCTAACGTATTATGAATATATTCTTAAACATATTCTTCTATAAAATTAATAATAGATTAATGAAAATTTTTGTAAAGATCATGGACGGAGTGCATAGTTTGATGAAACCTAATGCTTTGTTTGCAAACATGGTACACGTGATGTGAAATATTTGTTACCTTTTTGTTGCAGTTTCAATTTCATGAAAAATTTAAATATGTACTGTATATGGAGACTTCTTGAATGAATTTTGATATTGTGGAAAACCATATTTTCTGATGCCTTTCAGAATCTGCCTCAAATTTAGACTAATTTTATTTTAATATGACTCGTTTTGAACAATGGGCATGAAATTATGACTTTTACAAATATTTTCGCTGTAACGTACTTCTTTTAAAGTATAGGGCATTGCCGCTCATATTTTGGCCCGTTTTCTATTCATTTTTTTAACAATGCGTTTTCAAACTACACACAATCACTTCAACGCAGTATACATGATGCTATGGTATTATAATACCTTAACTGTTATGCTGAAAGAAAGACTATAGAAAACCAACAGTTAAGTGTCGGAAAAAATATCAACATTTTGTTTAAATACGGACTTCGTTTCCAAGCGATGTACAATTCATATTGGGAATGTAAAATCTTACACATTGTGATAAACGACTGTAATATCTACTGCTCCTAAAATTACTAACTGCATATTGCAAACTTATAAGCTCGAGGGCACATTGCACCCGATATGGAAGCATATGAACAATAGAAATTGCAAATAAGATAATATTGATTCCACATTGTGAACTAATTTTTACTATGCAAGTCGAATGGAAGTTCTGAGGGTGCAACGTTCACCCAAGCAGATATATATGTATAGAGAGAGAGAGAGGGGGGGGGGGGGGGGGGGGGAACAGCGTGTGATTTTGTAATGTAGTATATACATACACAATACTACTAGTATATTAAAAATTCAATTTGCGCCTTATTGCATATTTCTTCTAACAATGAGCATGCATGTGCGTCGTAATTAGAAGAATGCCTCTAAAGGCTCAAAATAGTCCTTTTGCAATACCTGCACCACTTATTTTAGACTTTTGTATTTCGTTATAATACAAGGATGGATCCAGGATTGTCAGAAAAGGGGCGGAGCGTCATATATTTTCTAACCCCAGGAATGTGATTTGGAGAACCCCAATGGCTCTTTCCAGGCTCTTTCGGGGGGGGGGGGGGGGGGGGGGGGGCGGTGGGGAGGGAAGGTAGGAGAAAAAAATCCCCTCAAATTTGCCCGCGATTATTTTCACGAAGTTCATGAATCCTGTCGGTTCTCCGAATGCCCGAAAGGGGGAAGGAGCGGGATTTTTCCCCCGAGACTGTGTTAAACCCTAACAACACTGTTCCCGAGCTGTTTGCAGCACATTTCATCATCGATCACTTTATAGACGTTTTAGCTGTATGAAAGTGAAAGTTCTAATATAGCACACGCCAAGACTTAGTTACTGTAAGTTAGTATCGCCTGGCTTGTTCAGGAATTTCTGTTCAACAAGTCCATCCAAATTTATATTTTGACCCACAGCACGTCCATGTGAGGTATATATGTCCACCCAATCTGGCACCGTGGATACATAGTTCAAAGTTCAGCCATGAAAGTCGTGAATGTCTTCATATGTTATCTCTTTCATCGAAGTCGATTATCTTTTCTCCTTCTTGCATTCTTCCTCTCATCAGAAAAGTCACGTTCCATAAGTAGTCTCTTTGATCGAGAGTCCATTATAGGATCAAACACTGAAAGCGCTTGTGAAGAAAAGACCATGATTTCGACCCATTTTGGAGATCGTAGCTGGCATTGGTGACTGATATGTCTTCTCATATGAACCGGGACCAGGAACTTTCTGTAATTAACATGATAAACCAGACACAAATTAGATATATCATCCACATTTTGGTTTTCCTCAGTTATGGTTTGTTTTACTATTAGAGCACAGTGATATTGTAATATATTTCAATAGAAATTAGCGTAAAAGAGAATTTTCATAATCATAATATAAATCTACAAATTGACATGAATTCATATGCATCTGTATTTATATTGATGATATCCTTTGCGCGTGTAACACAAGTTTTAAAATAGGATATGATTGACATTTAATTTATAAGCCTGGGTGAAATGCTTTGATGATCATCCATTCGATCTGAAATGTGTGTAATATTTTCAAGTTCAAGTCTATAAAAAAAGTGAATTCACCATCTTCTGAACTACATGAAATATTAATTTCAGTCCTCAAATAATACTCACCGTATGTGATGTGGCAAATCTTGGCGTACGTGATTTGAAGCTAGATGAAATCTGATGTAATGCTGGTGGTTCTTTGTACTCGTAATGACACGGAGGTGGATTTTTCGTCTGAAAAAAGAAGGAAGGAGATGACATGATTTCTTACCAAAAAAAAGTATTTTTCTTTTGCGAAAACAGCAGTTGCATTTGACATGTCGATTAATTATTGACTTTGTGCATACTAAATAGTAAAGAAATTAGAGAGGGAATATTGAAAGGAAATTTGATTTTTAGAATCTTTTTGGCGTCGTTTGGATTACTACATTTCACTTTTTTCTCTTTATTCGTCGGATGCAGTGTATCTCTAAAAGGGCATATCTTTATTCTTTCCGGGGGATATCGGATGATTTAATCTGAAGTGGATTTGTTCACCCATCAGTAATCTCTATTTATATCTTCAACCTTTGGCCCTCTTCAAATCAGCATTAAACAACACTATAATACTCACCCCTTTGAAATAGATAGTTGGAAATCGCTGCGAATTTGACTTGAAGACCATATGTCTAAAAAGAGAAAGAGAAAATATGGACATAATAGCAAAATCATGTAAAACAATTATTTCACAATATAGCATACTCTTTTCTATTTCACTGCACGGGCCTGGCCTTTCATTTTCTGTTCAGCTAATATCTTTAATCTTATTTTCATTTATCAATATATTCATTCTGGTTCTTCCTCTTGCTCATTTGTAAATGTATTTGATGTTTCAAGTCTTTATTTCACCTGCATGAAATACAGATATTATACGAGACCATAGTGCCGTGGAAATAGCATGAAAATATCTATTATTTTTCTTCCCTCCTTCATCCTTCTCGGTATACGCACATCAATTTTTCCTAAACTAATTATTCATAATGGTATGAGTAACTGTATTGAGAGTGCACCTTGGCATTATCCACTTAAATATTATGATCCTTTAAACACTACCGCACTGAATCTATCTACTATGAAAACACGACTTACTTTGACGGTGACTTCTCGACAGCACAAGAAAGAACATTTTCCATTTTGTATGCCGTGGGACAAACGTTGATATGCTGAAAGAATAATGAAAACAATGACAATGCACATCAATATTTCATTAACACACAAGGACGTTATACTTGTCAACGATCGGTTAATGAAAAGAAGTCAGTTTGTGCTAACAAGTTGGGAACGCAATCTATACCAGACACAAACAGGTAAATAATCGATAGTAACATGGCTCCGAAACTTATTAACATGAATCAGTTCCATACATGATGAAATGATGAAGTAAGTTAGAAAGAAACATTTTTACCAACTCGGACGTGAATATGAGTTCGTGAAAATGATTATAGTCTTTCATAGGCTGATCACAATGGCGGGGGTGAGGGCTCCCCCCCCCCAGAAGAAACCTTAATTAAACAAAAATAAGATAAAATAAAGGGGCTCCTACATCACACCCCTCCCCAGCTACTCTGGAAAAGCTGGCTGAAAATTCAAATTTCATATGCCATATTTCTGGAGATATTTCAACCCTCTCTTTATGACAACCATGGGCTCGCCTCTACACTTTAAGACATGACTCCTTTTAAAATATTAATTTGAATTTTGATTAATAATTCACGTTTTCCACGACATAACAACCTTGATATACGTACAAGTGTGCTTTTTAATTACAAAGTGATATAGACTAGGTGTGCAATATGTGCACTAATAATTTTGTGATAACAGCCATCTGTACCTATACAGGCAGGTGCTACTGGCATGAAATAATGAGAAAGCACGTGTACAATATCGCTCTCCGTTTAGAATTACATCTGGAAATTCTAAGGGCAATTCTTGTATTAACGATCACGAATACAGTACAATATCCTGAGAATTTCGCATTACTGAACTACAGCATAATACTGTATTCATTCTTTTCATTTAGCGGCCATCTTTCAGTTTCCAGCTGGTTCGACGTACAGGATTTGTTCCTATACATGTACTCATGAAAAATAATTAATGACGTCAAATGCCATGAAAGCTTAATATTCACAATAACCTATTTTTCAATAATTTGAAGAAAAAAAAGTCCACGTTTAGTAGATGCTACGACATTTTTCTCATTATTTTGTTATTACTGAGCCATATCGAGAAGAGAATGAAAGTGTGGGAGAAAGGAAAGAAATAGAAAGCATTGAGCTAATCCCACATGCAGGAGAGAAAGACAGAGAAAGGGAGCGAGAGAGAGAGAGAGAGAGAGAGAGAGAGAGAGAGAGAGAGAGAGGAGACGGAAGAGAGAGAGAGAGAGAGAAGGGGTGGGGTGTGGAATGACGTCATCTGTTCCTTATATTTGCAACAGAAATAGAGGATCCCTAACTGATTGTTCAGAAAAGATTATGCTTTCGTCTTCCTTTCTTAATACAGTTAAAGAGAAAAGTAATCTGCTTACCTTATCTTTAATGATGGGTAAATCTTTTGATCTCGATGTATTCTTGAAGGTGTATGTATACCTCGTCCCTTCTAATATGTACATGTTGTCCTTTGCTTCGTACGCCCCTGGTAAGAGAACTGCCCCTTTGCCCTGGTTAGCAGCATCTTTCTTCCGCCCCTCCCCTTTGAAGCAGTAAGTAGCTGGGCGGGTCTCGAAATCCTCCAAGAAGGGCTTAAAATCGTAAGCACCTGGCGCTGGAGTCTCCCGAATTTCTTTTCTCCACCATCCCTCGCGACCACTCTTCGGTGTTTCGTAGTTTTCTGCAAGAGCCGTTCGATTCTAAAGAATGAATACACACAAACAAATTTTATGAGGATACAGTCCATGGATTTTGAACAAGTGAATGGAGTAGCGCCGGAGCCAGGGGCAGATCCTGGATTTTGTAAAAGAAGGATGGGGTACATTCCGAAAAATTACACGATCAATGGGGAAATTTTTTGTATGACAGAAATATTTCAAATGAGGGGCACGGTCTTCCCTAAATCCGCCTCTTCACCGGGGGTATGTGCCACTCCAATCAAATTAAAACAAAACATTACACGGATGAGAAGAAAGTGTGTGTGTGTGTGAGAGAGAGAGAGAGAGAACGTAAGAAGAAAATGATAATGAAAGGAAGAAAAAAAATACGTAAAAAAGATTACAAGACCCCCGATCTCTCAGACCCATCGTTTAAGCCCCCCCCCCCCCCCCCCCGTCCTCACCACCACCATCACAACGACTGGTTCCATGCTACTCCGCTAACATGACAAAATCATGATAATTTATAAAACGCAGTATATAGACACAGACAAATTGGTAAAAAAAGAACAAAATAGCATAATACCCTACTATGACTTTAAACCTGACTTAAAATAGCGTACCATGATTTTATTACACGATGGCCTGAAGACTTCAACTGCAGTCTATATCGAGATGCTTTTTGCAACCAAATTGCAAACATTCAAGTAAATTTCATTGCTTGTAAAAAAAAATGGGGACCTTTGGACTATTTTATAGACAATAGACATGCAGGCTTCGACATTGCCTTAATGGAACATACACTCTGAAAAGAGTTGGGTAAAATGTTACCTTGTAGTTGTAAAAAAGGGAACATGTATGTTTGTGGGTAAAATTCAACCCAAGATTGCATGGGTAAAATTTCACTCAACAAACATGCGGGTAAATTTCAACCCAAGATTGGTTAATATGTTTTCCCAACAAACATGCATGTTCCCTATTTTATCCAATGGTAGGTAAATTTTACCCAACTTTCTTTCAGAGTGTACTAATTAATTTGAAGGGGAAAATGGTTCACATATCTACCATCTCCAAAGTTCGACACAAAAAAGAAAGAAAGAAGAAGAAAAAAAGAAGGTATAAAGAAAAATATTTTGTAAGAGCAAAGAAAGAACGAAAAGATGAATGGAGAATGAATATATTAAGGACACATTAAGTTTACGGTTAAATAGTCTACATCACAATATTTTGGAATGCTTATCATTATCTCGAATTAATTGCTTAGAAATCAGCTGTATTACTTTGCTTTGTTGATGATATTACGATTATGATTATTGGCCAATATAATACACTCTACATTACCTCTCGACATTGTGGTCTTTGGTCTGGGAGCAAACAATTATGATTGGGAGCTTTATCACAGAAAAGCAGGCATTGACATTAGTTTATCCATTGGATTACAATGGTGTGTACAGAGTAAAAAAAAAGACACTAGCGATAATCAGACTGTGACCAGTATACAAACTATTAAAGGGTTTTCATTGCGATCTACAATATAGACCTACTTATAATGACTCTTTTCCGTATGGATAATTTTAAAAATCACTTATTACCGATCCCTAATCCCAAAATAAGTATTGATGTAGTCAGACAAAATTATGCAATTTAGTTATAAGAATACAAAATTGCTATGCAAAACTGAAAGAAAAAAATGAGAACTTCAAAGCATGATGAATTCACCTTAAAAAAAAAACGTAATCCTTATCGTGCATTAAATTTTGCCACAACACACCGAAAAAATAAATTCCTCGAAATGGAACAATATTAATATCAATGGAATAGTCAGAAGAAAATATTAATGTATTGAATATTGTAAACATGTCGCATATTATCAGCATATATGGTATCCATGTTGGTTTTCTTTCAGTCTGTAAATGTGCGAAATCAAGGTTCATAAAATGATTGACCAAACATACCTTGAAGGGGGTTGGACGGGTATAGAGACTTCGCCTGTCAGCGCTCGAAGCGCTTCGTGTCCGACCGTGTCCCGGCCTTCTCGCTCCCGGTGACTTCTCACTGTCCCCGTTCGGCACAACAGCGGCTCCTCCCGAAGCCATGGTTTAAAAACAGAATCCTTCAAAATTACTACCAAGTTTCTTAACGAAATGGAAATGATGTCACAGACAAATCAAAATCCTGCGTATGTCACGGTACTTGTGTAACGAGAAACATAATACATATATGTTTCGGATGTGTTGATATATCCGTATACCACTTTATATTATTATCACGATCCCGTCTGCGGTCCACGCAACGCGGGTGGACTCAGTGTAACCTCGCAGCCATGGTTACCGTAAACGCTACATACACGTGTAAATACGGTACGATACGCCCTGCTGCTTCGACGGGGTATATTGAGCGAAGAGACAACTTGAGTGTTTATGTTCTAGTCTGTGATAGAAGGTATTCTCTGTTTAATAAATGTATGCTTTATATAGAAGTGTATCCAAGCAAACCAATCAAAGCTTAAATACACAGAAAGAATATTATACAACAAGTGTCACTATGGTCTGTCTTATTATACGATGTCTATGATCTCGATGTAGACGGGGGGGGGGGGGGGGGGGGAGTAAGGAAGGGATCTGTAAATGGAAACGGATCACAAACCATTGATCCTTTGTGGTATTTTATTGGTTTTAATAAATGTATATTTGAGTTGTGTATTTAAGACGTGATCCGATTTTATACTTGTTAATATTTCTAACATATTCTTTTTTTGTATTGTTCTGTTATCTTATTGTTCTGAAACTGTTCTACATTGTATTTTAATTGTTTTATGTAATACGGGGCTCTCTTGCAAAGCAGTTTTTATGTACTGAAGAGACTACCCTGCATAAACAACACAGAATAAATAAATGAATTGTGTTGATGATTTGCTCGTGTAGGATAGTTATCCCTCTTTCTTTTCCCTGCATTGAAATATTCTGAATTTTAAAAATGTTCCAAACTAGAAGTGACGTTCAAAATGCAAAATGATGCATATCTAAATGGCCTGTCAGCCTTATGTTTGTAAATAAGGAGTGGCTAGGTTCCTGTCATGTTTCCCATCTGCTGTAGTAATCCTTCTACAACACGAACTTAAGTGCAGTGTAGTAACTAGAGAAGAAGAACCTCAAGGAAATTTGTTAAAATGTTTTAAAACTAAGACTATCCCTGCCCATCGATTGACTGTCAATATACATGTAGATCAATGATTCGAGACGATTTCTCTCGAGTTTGCACTGAGCACTCTCTTGAACGCCTCTCAGCCTATTGTCCAGTGCCCTCTTTTCAGGAAGATGACTGTTAATCCGTCAGACCTTCATACCTAATAATGGATTGGTTTATGTTGATTGTTGAAGAAAGTTGTTTACAGAACTAAAAAGTTATTTTATGTTTTGTTTCTATTTAAGCAGTTAGAAAAGAAAGAATATATTAATGTTCGGATGCGTACTCAAAATGCAAGTAGATTAGTCGTTCTTGTGCTCGATTTGATCTTGATTATAATAATATTATTACAGTTATCATTTTATCATCTTCAAGCATTTATCATTCCTGTCAAGGAGAAAATCCAGAATTTTCAGAGAGAGAGAGAGAGGGAGAGGGGGGGGGGGTATTAGGATGACTTTAGTGACATGATTATTTTTTTTCATGCAGGAATACATGATTTTTAAATTCTAACTTGCCCTATCGGATATAAGGGGTGGGGTACACTGCACAAATTTTCCCCATAAAAACCTTTCCTCTTCTTTTTCTTTTTCAGTGGGGGCTGGGATGCCCCTTCAGCTACCCATTCCCCCCCCCCCCCCCTTGATCCGCTACCGAATTTAATCACTATGTCATCGTCATAAGCAGTGATATAGGCTGGGATTTATCTAAAGTTAGAAGAAGGGTATAAAAGTTCCAAACATTCACTTTAGAGCATGGTTTTTGAGGTGGCTCTGATAAAATCCATTTATCTTGATATACATGATATAAACGGATGAGTACAAAATTATGTTATTGTTAATAGGAGAAAGGTACCTCTTGCTTGCATTTCTTTTTATAATTAGTGTATGTCAATTCTTATGGTTATCCATAGCTGTCTCTCATCCTCTCTCACCCTCTCTCACCTTCTCTTTCTTTCTCTCTCTCTCTCTCTTTCTTTCTTTCTCTCGCCCTCTCCAATCCCCCTCTCCCTCTCCCTACTTTCTCCTTTCTCTCGATCTCTTCTGTCTTTTCTCTATTTTTCTCAATCTCTCTTTAAACTCCCTCTCTTAATATTCTCTCGTTCTTTCTATGCCATTTCCTCGCAATTTTTTTTTTCTCTCTCTCTCACACACAATCTCTCTCCCTCTTTTATTCTTTCTCTCTACATGTGTATTTATGCTTGTTTGTACAAGATGTTACAGCCTAAATAGCATGCACATCAGCTTATTATACGTCAAGTTATTTGTGTAACCATTATTTAATGAATAACGTTAGCTATTTATTTGTAAAACTTACCAAAGCTTAGCATAGCATAAAACCTGCATAGGGAATTAACACTTTACCAAAATTTACAGTTTACCCTAGAAAATCATTTAGATTTAGAAAAGAAAAGACGGCTAAATTGTGGCTGAGCTGAAAAAGAAGATTTTCAGAAGATATGGGAACCACAAACTTTTTAAAAACAATTGTTATTACTTCAATTTAATCCTTTTAATGAAGCTCGTGATGAACTTTTTTTTTCATTCTAGTTGTTATTTTGAAATAAATTTTGTTTGCTTATGTATATTGTCTTATTCAGATTCACTGTGGATACTATTATTTTTAAGCGGAAGACAAGTTTAGATACCTATTAGTATCATCACAAAATGCAGAACATCATCTCAATAATTATAATAATTATAATCATATTCTTTTAATCGTCAGCTATTATGTCTGTTTAACATGAATTTCAAAATTTTACATTTTTCTACAGTTTCTTTTTATTGTTTATCCGTTATGTTTGCAAAGTTACCGACGAATTTGTGATGCATGCGCAGATGCAAACGGCTGATAAATTCAGGCAATAATAACGGCAAATGAGAGGTAAATGACATTCAAAATGTTTAATATTTTCATAATTATATTCTTAACAAAATATTACATTGAAACATTCATATACTCTACTCTAAATGAAGAGTGCCGTAGTCAAACCGGGTTTAGCGACCACCTGTGACACAGTCGTTTGAATCATGTGTCTAAGAGAACCATTGTGTCTGTTTTGGGCAGTTCGTCTGCGCAGAATTTACTGTAGTAATGAATAACGAAGACGTGCAGTTGCCTAGGATACTTGCTTACTATTACATATTGTTTACATTTTGTTAAAAATATTCACATTACGGAATATGACACTAAGCTAAATTAGCACTAATACATGTAGTTTGTTTGGTTGCTATAACACTACTGATACATATTTATAGAAAGAGATTATCAAAATCGAAATTTGACTGTCAATAAGGGGTGGGCAACTGTTTTGATATAGATTTTGTGTAAGGCGCCAGACGGGATAAAAGTGTCTAAGCGGAAATGGTTAAGTTATCTCATCTTTTCAACAATAATGCTTGCAACTAAAGTTTTGCTCCTTTTTGGCATATTAAAGAAAGTAATTTTTTACACAAATATAGAATATTTAACACTTACATATTTCTCGTAGGTTTTCATCTCGAGAAGTGATTATTATTATCATTTTCAATATAGGGCTTCCAACATATAAAATGTTAGCTTTCAGTTGAACCAAACAGGTCGTTTCATCAATATTTGTATCAACATTTTGCTCTCTCTCTCCACCCTCGACACTCTCGCCCCCTTAGCGCTGTCTCCCTCTACGATAACATCGAGGATAGTGACAGAGAAATCTCTTCCTATAGGAAATGGCAAAAATGTTATTTATATTGAAGTTGAGCTCTTTGCCTTTGTTTATTTTTGTACAACTACATTTTACACTTAGTATAACACTGACGTCATGAGCACCTATCAGGCTTATATGAAAACAAAACTGTTATTAGAAATATGCTTCGTCATTGCTTTCACATACTAATTTTACATCTTTTACCAATCATTAAAGGGGAAGTCCACCTTGATATCAAGTTGGTTTTAAAAGAAGGAGACAAATAAAAAAAAAAGAACAAAAACAGGTCAATGAAAGTTTGAGGAAATTCCGATAAGAAATAAGAAAGTTATGATTTTTTGAAATTGTAATCAATCAATTACAAATTGGCAACTCCGTGACGCATCTTGCGGGGTCCTCTCCCATTACATGCATTAGCTCTGTACTTTAATTTTTAAAAAATCATAAATTTACACTTTTACTAAAGAAAATATTTCATCATACATGCAAACTGGATATAATCATTGCACATTTTTACAAAAATACTTGTATGAAACAAATGTATTCCTTCATCAACCGTAGAATGAAAATTTATGAAATTTTCTGTACAGACCAGAGCTCGCAAGATACGTCACCGAGTAGCTAATTTGTGTCTGATTGATTACAACTTCAAAAATTCATAACTTTCTAATATTTCTTGTCGGATTTAGCTCAAACTTTCACTAATCTGTTTCTCTCATTTTTCTGCTTTTATTCAAATCAACTAAATACCATGGTAGACTTCCCCTTTAACTTACTAAAGCATGTCCACATGACAAATGGTCTTCTTTGGTCAATTACAATGATAATTATAATTGGAGTATAAACAGGAACCTCTACCATATATATTGTATCATATCTTTTAAATCATATTGATTATGAATGACCATTAAATTTTTAC
Organism: Heliocidaris tuberculata; assembly: GCA_025618425.1. Taxonomy (NCBI): domain Eukaryota; kingdom Metazoa; phylum Echinodermata; class Echinoidea; order Camarodonta; family Echinometridae; genus Heliocidaris; species Heliocidaris tuberculata. The sequence continues at coordinate 31,663,899 of CM046834.1, read as the reverse complement.
TATATCGTAGAAATTATTTACTTGAAACTAAAGTTTGTCGCATTGACTATCAAGCGCAATTATGATTTAACTTAGCTTGACCTACTAACGTAATAATGTTAATATCTTTAAAATACAAATAAAATATTCAATTCTAACTAATATTGTATAGTACATTGACTAATATTTCTTTTTTTTTTCTGATTTACGTTTAAAATTAACCAGCACTAACTATGACATCATTTTTAACATGCAATTTTACTTCTTACAAAAAAGGGTTACTAAAAGGATGTTGCATTTTACCGTGATGTCATCATCGTGACGAATTCTGCAAATGAAGAGAAATGACATGAAGGACCAACAGTTTAAGAAAATGTGATGGAAGAATTGTCACTATTATGGAATTTTTACGTTAGGCTGAAGTCATTTAAAAACATATGGAGTACATCAAATGAATCATTGTTTTCGAAATTAATATATATAATATCAAGAATACATACACCGTAAGGTTCACAAGACTTTGAAATCATGATCTAAAAACGATCAAATAAACAAGAAGAAGAATATGATCACGGGCTAGGGTCAATTGAGTTCCAGCCATGGATGGGGGCAGCGTCGGTCTAACTAGGCGGATGAAATTATTATTAATAAATTAACCGATCAAGGGGAAGATGTGGTAGGGGTCCTATCATCTTTTTCATGATCCTTTTCGTTCTCTCCCTTCCTTTTCTCTTTGTTCTCTTTTTCGGGGGGGGGGGGGGGCACGTGCCCCCGCGCCCTCCCGTAGCCCCAGCGGTCACGTGACTGCAAAGCGATAGTTTTTTTTATATTCAAACAATTACAGGCAATCTATCTTTCCGTTGTATCTAACCAACATTTTGAAAATTATTCAAATTATTCTATGGTGTTCAAAACATACCTTCATAATTGACTTGTCCGTCGCCGTCGATGTCGGCTTCCCTGATCATCTCATCCACCTCCTCGTCTGTCAGCTTTTCACCGAGGTTCGTCATCACGTGACGGAGCTCTGCAGCACTTATTTCCAAAGAGAAGGAATAAAATGCACTGTTTATAATATCACAACAGAAGTATTGATAAGTTACTGCAGAGGTAGTAAAAATGGACACACTGTTCATAGCTTTGACGCAGTTCCAATGACCTTGGGAAAAATACTTTATGCTCTTCGGAAATTAAGCGAAATAGTTCGACCTCATGAATATCAAATGAATAGAATATCATTATGACCTATTTTAATAGTGATTCTATAAATTCCTATCGTAATTTTCGTCATAGTATTACCACAATCAATGAAACTTCAAGGTCATCATCATCACCATTTTCATCATCACTATCATCACCAACATCACCATCATCACCAACATCACCATCATCATTATAATCATCATCATCATATTCATCATCATCATCGTCGTCGTCATCATCACCATAATCATTCTCATCATCGTCATCATCATCTTCACCATACCATCACATCATCATCAGCAGCACCATCATCAACATCATCATCTTCTTCATCATCATCGTTATCATCTTCATCAACATTTCTCATCTATTCCCTTAGACTCCGTCATCATTCTCTTCAATTGTTTCACTATTCCAAACGACATACCTGATGAATCCATTACCATCTTTGTCAAAGACCCTGAAAGCTTCCCTGATCTCCTCTTCGCTGTCAGTCTCCTTCATTTTCCTCGCCATCATCGTCAGGAATTCTGGGAAGTCGATCGTTCCATTACCTGCAAAAAATATATGCAATCAGTGTATCTGTTTCATTTCATTTGATTCTATTCTACTGAGGTAAATAGAATGAGAGCGCAGTTAAGATACATAATACATAATTCGTTTTCACCAGCTATATCAACTAAGGCATCATTTTTCCATTGCTAAAACAAAAATTGTTAGTTGTTGATCTCCTCTCGAATATAAACACACAATAATTACCGTTTGTTGATTTATACGAAACCCAGTGATTATAGAGGCATAGCGTCGGGGGTGAGGAGGGGTGAGCACGAGCCAATTCGAATGGTCAGGAAAAGACAAAAGGAACAAAAGGAACAAAAGGAAGGACATTTGTTATTGTCCTAATTAAAAGATTTGCTGACAGTAAATTATTTTAGTTTAGTTTTTTATGTATATATCATAAAGGAATAAAATCCTGTGATAGTCAACTTTTTTCCGCTAATCTATTCAAATTCATTATTTTTCTTTATATAGGTGTTATTTTAGAACAGTGTCACCCCTCTCTGTGGGTGAACTTGGCCACGCCAATTGTATTGACTGTGTTCCTCTCAATGTCCGAGTCCCCACAAAGTTCATTCCAGCTAAGTTTAGCGATTATCGCCCTCTTCGTTCAAATGCTGAATAACTCTTTTCCGAGGTTATCATGTACCTCCGAACAGGTCTGGAAGTATATATAGAGTGATCCTGTATCAAAAACATTTCTGCGCTAAAATGATAGCTTAGAGTAAAATCCTCAATAAACCTGATACTATGATAATTTCATATGATATAAGAAAATAAAACTGAATTAGGAAGCTTACGGGCTGTAGTAATGAACTCTTGTAAATATGATATGTCACACAGGTTTGTTATGCTTTGAGGAAAACAGAATAAAATAGTCGAAAATACCAAATCTTTGTTGGTATGTTAAAATATAATTATATGAAAGAAGGGCATACATAGCAACTTCATTCCGAGAGTCATTATGAATAGGGGGAAGAAAACATAACCAGAGGGATAACGTGAGAGAGGACGCTTGCTGATAAATAATCGTACAAATGGATTTTAGATAGGGGTATGAGCTAGAAAGATGGAAATATAGATTTCCAAGCATGATATTATTTTCCCCCGAAGGGACAGTACATGAATACATCTACAGGGACACGGGCAGGTGAGCAAGAAAAGTTCAACCGCACATTCGGAAAATCATCTTGGTCGATGCATTAACCAGTATAATAATTCATCTCGCCTCTGCATCGCTCTTGTCACATCGCATATGAGTGTACTTGAAAAGCGCATGCCCCGGTGTGAAATAAGCGCCAAAGTACATCGAGGATAAGGGTGTGGGATGGGTAAAGAGAAAGAGAGAGAGGAAGAGAGAGAGGGGGAATGAGGGAGGGGTGCGGGGCTAAGAAGGAATAGATAAAGGGAGAAAGGAGAGAGGGTGAAGAGCTGAGAAATGGAGGAGAAAAGGGGAAAGGAGGAGATAAGAAGAAAGAAAGAGAGAAAGAGAGAGAGAGAGAGACCAATAAGGAAGTTAAAGGAACAGAACGAATAAACAAAATACAAGATATGGAGAGGATAGAGGAGGGAATGGGAGGAGTAAATATGACAGAGAAAGGGAAAAAGCGAGAACGAGACGAAAGGTTTGATCAACAGACGAGAAACATCATCATCATCAACCGTACTTTGTTTCCATGGTGATAAGGGATTGCTAAGAGATCTTCAGTAATGCTCCTCCTATTCTCCCCAAATGAACGCTCCTCTTGACTAAAGAGACATGATCCGCTTATTCCCCTCATATTCAAGCCCCATTGAGTGATATACATTATCTGGTGAGTAAGCATATACACGAGTAAGCAAATACACGAAAATATTCAGCTTTTCTCCATGTACAGAGAGCAAAGGCATTTACGCATTCACATAGGGATAATCGACCTCCCCTTTTGAAAAAAAGAAACTTATAGTATTCATATCCAGGGACTACCACCCCCTCCCCCTGCCAGTTTTCTGGCAATCTTGGACCAGCCATTGAACAGCGGAAGTGAAATTATAATTTTTCACAGTTTAAAAGGATATCGAATGCATGTGTTGTAAATTCTGTATTCATTTTCTTTGAGAAGTTGATATTAGTTGATCAGTTCAGGATTTATTTGTATAGGATTTCTTCTTCTTAATAAAAAGAACTTTAGACAGGAATTCCCCGTAAATGGGGATAAGGTAACATAATCATAATTCAGATTTACCTGAAAAATACACCCATTTAAAGACCTTTCCTGAAATGTATGTCCTGTTCATTGTTAGTTTGTCTACAAAACAACACTCTAATAGTGCTTGGATAGATTTTTATATAACATTGGTTAAAAAGGGAACATGCATGTTTATTGGGTAAATTTCACCCAACATTGAGTAAAATGTACCCCAGATTGGGTGAGATTTTATTCACCAAACTGGCATGTTCCCTTTTTACCCATTATTGGGAAATTTTTACCAAACCTTTTTTAGAGTGAAACGACAGAGTGCGCCTCATTCGGAAGACAGTATATTCATGTGTCACACCTTCAATGCATGCAATCATGCGTGTGGTCGTGACAAGACGAACCCCCCCCCCCCGTAATAATTATGCAAATTCTGTGACATTGGGCTTTGCAAGCCTGGTTATATGCACATAATTATTTCGATTGCGGTTATAGAATAGCAGTCTGCTGAAGATAATTTTGTTGCGTTGTAGGTTTTCTTGTGTCTCGAATCCAGGAAACAACTTGGCATAAATATGAGCGTTGTCAGAATAAAAAAGATAGCGCTACCTTTAAGCACTCAACAAGGAAATATAATGTTAGATGGCAATAAAATTCATGTAAATCTGAAATTATAATGTCTTTGCTCTCAAGTGATACAGCATTACATTTTTTAGATTTTCAGGCATCATGCTTCATTGAGTATATTGCCTTGTAAATGTGGTGCAAATTTCCGTTTTTTATATTTTTTTTTACAATATCTAATTTTGATAGAACACAGTAAAGAGGTGGCGATTGTCAATAGGTCTTTCCTAGCGATCAGTCAGTTGAGCAAATCTTTAAATTATAGATGATTTTTGTGTGAGTGTGTGGGTGTGTGTACGTGTGTGTGTGTACGTGTGTGTTTGTGGGTGTGTGTGGGTGTGCGCGTGGGTGTGTGTGTGTGTGTGTGTGTGTGTGTGTGTGTGTGTGTGTGTGTGTGTGTGTGTAGGGTGATGAAATATTAAACAAAAATTATCCACCCATAAACCACAGGGACCATTTGGAAAAACAAAACAATTAAGACAGGAAACTTTTTGTAAAGTAAACTGTCTGGGCGAATGTTAAGAAAATTAGTTTGCAAATTAAGGAACCAATCATGATCCAAAAAGAACAAACCTCAGAGCACTGCAAATGATAGAACAGCGTGAAAGCGAAAGAAAAAGGAAACTATAACATTTGTGTTTTAAAAGACTATACTTTATTGATCATCACAAATATTTGTCTTTGTTTTCCCAAAATGACCGACGGAGAGCCTGCAACATCCGAAATAAATGAACACATGTAGTAGGTAATTGTGACAGAAGCTATACCGTCTAAACGACCCTCGGTCTGGGGCGCCACGCTTTGCGTTCAGCTTGAAAATCCGCTAAAGGTTTTAGTTTTTCCGATCCCAGAGAAGGTTAAGACAACACATGAGTGGTATGGGAAGAGAAACAATCGATAAGAAGGGCGGGAAGAGTCCAGGCGGAGGAATTTTCGCCCGTCAGAATATTGAAGCAAACACCATGGTGATGCCATGATTGTACATTCAATGTAAAACAAAAAAAGAGAGATGCACATGCTCTTTCCGGATTAAATGAAGCGTGTGATATTTTTTCTTAAGAAAAAAGGGCTTAGGACGTGGAGTAAGAATAGGCCTACAGGAAAGAAGATATCAGAATGTGTCCTCTCCCCCTCCCCACAGCCACTATTTCTATCGACAAGTTGAAAGATGCTATAACTTTTTTTGTGCACTTGTCCGAATAATTCATAAAATATAACGACATTCTTCTTTCTTGTTTGTTGAAAATTTTGCCCTTTGTCGGCATATTTGATTCGATAACCCCCCCCCCCCCCATCCAGAATGTTTTAGTGACGCCCAGGTTAAAAAAAAAACAACAACAAAACAAAAATAAAAACAAAAAAAAAACGTTTGACACTATTGATCGTTAATAACTCAAAGGTGACAACTCGTATCAGACTGAGGTTTTCTAAATGGAAAATTGAAGGATGTCAAATTTCTTTGGAATAAGTTTTGTTAAATTTTCTACATTAATATTCTTAAGATAGTGCTCTGAATATTCAATTAGAATTTCACTTTTTGAAAAACTGAGACAACAAAATCTGTGTGTTTCAGTAATTAATTCAGAAAAAAACAATTGACATTGCATCGCAACTGTCATTTCTGCCAGAACTCATTTCGCTCTCCAGTGTCATTAATGATTAATGACTCCGGGTTAAAATAGGTGCTCTGGAATTTCCGCTGCAATGTACAATGGCAATTGTTGCGGTCTGAATTAATCATCTACACACACACACACACACAGATTTTGTGGCCTCAATTTTTCAAATAGTGGAAATCTAATTAAATATTCAGAGCTTTATTTTAAGAATATTAATGAAGGGATTTTTACAAAACTTACTCCAAATAATTTGACATCCTCCAACTTTACAATGTGAAAACCTCAGTCCGATACAAGTTATCACTTGTGAGTTATTAACGATCAAAAAGGTCAAATGATTGTTTTTTTTTACACCTAGTATAACATTGCATACAGTCATGTTGGATAGTTTGTGATTTTATTCCAGAACTAAAAGTTTTCGACGCTGTTTCTTACAGGGATGATAAGAGCAAATATTTCAAGATGATAGTGGCATGCATGAAAACTAGTAAAGACTGATGTCTTGCTGTTAACATTGTGACAAAATAGATTTTGTTTAAAGTAGAAAAGAGAGACGCGTTAATAAATACGAAATAAAGAAAAGAGGAGAAGAATGACAGAGGGTTAGAGCAACAACAAAAAACAAAAAAAAAAGAAGAAAGAAAGTAAGGATTTTTTTTATTTATTTTGAAAGGTGAAAGGGGGACAAACATGTGTGATAAGAAAAGGAATCCTATAGAAAAAGTCAAAGGGGATAGATGAATTAAAAGATATAGATAGCATATTTCTATATTTTGAATTCAGTAGCTAAACATGCTTAATTAAGATGAATAAAGGGCAATATATGAAAGAGAATGACCAGTACAGGCTATGCAATTCAAATCTTCCTGTGTTGACCTTCAGAGTGTGATAAAGTAGAGAAATTAGACAGAATGATAGTAACAGTGCAGGTTTGACATCACAAGGTTGATTCTGCTGACGATGGCTCACGAAGGCAAACGAGCACAAGAAAGCGTTACCATAGCAACGAAAATTACGCATTATATCGAATTCAAGGTCATGAATTTTGTCGTACCCTTGAAGTTACCAAGAATAGTAGAAGATAATTCTCCTGGGAGGAAGTAAGCTCTTTCATCTTGTTGAGATCATGGAAAGGGCAAGCTTATGCGAAATTGCTCTTATATTATGGAGAGGCAACACCAGCTGGATATAGATCTATTCCAATCGACAAAATAGGTACTTGACTCTCAGAGAGGTATTGATTCGATCCTCGCTCGGAGCTTACATCGTGAACGAGGTGTTTCACCCACATTTGTCCCTCTTGACCCATGTGTACTCTCCCCTCCCCCCTCCACCCCCTCCCCCTCCCCGGGATCGCCGCCCATGTGTGTACTAACTGGCAAATGGGGTTAATAATAACTGCAGGGCACTCATGAAGGAAAAGCAATGTTGATAATGATGAGGCTTTATACCCTCGGTAAATAACAATAAATAAATGAAGAAATAAATTCAATTGTAATAGTATTGTTATTAGGTGAGAAACCATAAGATAGAAATGAGCTTATGATGGACTTTATAGGGAGAATAAGGCAAGATTTTGCTGTACCTATCAAATCAAAGGGGTAACATAAATGATTGAATCTGTAAGGATACATTTTCTACTGTGCCCATCTAATTCTTTATTAGTTTCATTGTGCTTTTGTGTGTAAGTTCATATTACCACAGTAGTATGGTAATAGCAAAATAACGAGGAAAAGGCGTTTCACAATTTTTTGCGGGGGGGGGGGGGCGGGTGGACAAAATATAATCAAGAAAAAACACAGAAGAGAATCATCTTTTCTACAAAATCACCTGAGGAAATCTTTCTCGCATCCGAGATTTGCCACTTTACATCATGAAATTGGTTGCTGGCATTTTCTTCCGTCTATAATCGTCAATTTTGGCATCTTCCCGGTAGCCAATGATAACGTGATAAACTCGAAGCATTGTGACATTATATTAGTAAATGCTCTATTCAGTGGTGTGTATACATGTAGGACCATAGTCGGTTCATCCTCGCCAGGTATATAGGCCATGTTGTTGTTTCATTATCTTGTCACAAGCCATTACGCTCCCATCTCCCGCAGACTATTTTCCCACTAGGGACACCATAGAAATGCTACCCCCATCGCACGACGACTAAAATAGAGAAGGGGGAAAGTTCAGTGCACCAGACAGCTTTAATACATTCTCATGACATGGTAAATGACAATACATGAACGGATGGGGATTGGAATGGATAAGGTTTGTCTGGATGGCACCCGACACCATGCATGTTGAGTTATAGCCCAATCTTAGAAAAAGGTATAAAGGGAGACGGGTTGTGACAGAATAAACTCACATAGTCCCATATATATAAAAGATGATTTTTTTTTTATCATCTCGTTCACAGGTTAATCAGTTTCAGTTGTCTCATTCATACCAGATGAAAATACATGTGTAACAGTATCTTTCAAAATGTCTCTGCTTATTTCATGCCCTAATATCCCCAAACTAGCAGCCATAATGCATTTTCAGTCGACATTCAAAAGAAAGGAATAAATTTTGTTGAAAACTCAATTAAAGTTTCTCCCCCTTTTTTTCGATATCGTTCTTTGACGAAAGAGATTTATTATTTTCACATTTTTATAGGGGGAAACGAAATGGCGTTTAAATGCAGTCGAGTTCACCGTATCACTAAAATGATACGCAAATAAATAGTTCGCAATCAAGTCATATTACTGAGAGTTCTCAGTTATCATAAAATGTGAACAGAGGCATTATAGATATTGATTCTAAAGTCTTTTCAGGCTGTATTTATAATATGGAACGATATCATAAATTCATAATTACATCAATTTTGTCCTCAATCTATCTTTCATTCCACCTGTAGCTTACACTATGACGTCATGATGACGCTATGCTTACTGCCAATAGCAATGACCTAGATCGCGTGAGCATTCTCCATTTTGACATATCTGGCCGTTCTTTTACAAGATAATAATTGTGTTAACGTCCAATTATACAAAATTTCGATGTCAAATATTATGAAGTCCTTGTTCAATGTAGGCCAGAAAACCATCTATATGGCGATCCAATCCGTTCGCATTCTCAGATCGTGACAATAAATTTTACTCGACAATTTTGATCCGCATCCATAATCGTGTTGCACTTTATTCATTGGGCAAGGGCAGTTGATAGAGTCATGGAAATACTTTGTTTATAAAGTTTAGACCGTTATATCCACTTTGTCCCTCTAGTTATACCCACTGGTGAGAGCTTTCTGCAAAGAAAATGAGTTCCAACATCAAGCTTTTTAACTGATTAAGTTTCAGAGTTAGTTAACCGGTTTGAAAGAGTGAATAAAGTTAGAGCTTTTAAGGGACGGGTTTTGGTGTAGGATACGGGTTTTTTATTACATCTGTGGGCTAAAAACACATTTTCTGCCTATTTCAGCTACCTTTATTACTATCATCATAATAAATTGTCGCACACATACATGTAGAATACGTTTGAAAATCGCGAGATTTATATTTTAAAATGGATTGATAAAGAATGTGAACAAAAGGCTCGCAGACGACATAATAATGTTTACTGCATGTATTAAGCATTATAACGCCCATACTGGTTTTGTATGACCCCTCTCAAAATCTATCATTCTTATGTACCTTTAATCTCGCTAATTATACGTTTGAGTCGAGGGGTATACATGGATGATTGGAAGACGTAATGATGTGTCCTACATCACTCTTACTGTATCTCCCATGGGATAGAGGAGAGATGGAGACGTAAGCAGGTGTCTTATTTGTGAGATATCAATGCAATCAGTTGATGAATAGAATAAAGGGCGTAGTTTTATAATAGAAAAGATCTCTTCTATGTACTACTCCTATTTTTGCATAAAAATGATCATTTTCATATCAGTGAATTTAAAAAAAAAAATTTTATCGTGCAATATTATTTCAAGGAATACTGTTTACCGCAGAAGCCATCATCCATGTGAACCCTAGTACCTTCTTGGTTATGCTGACAATTAAGTGACAAAGATAGTTGCATAATAATATGAAGCCATTTCATGATTTTATTATGAACTTAAATAGCCTCTACCATATGTGTTTGTAATGTTTATATGTTGTGATTTGGAATATGAGTACAATACAACACAATCCATAATATCATATAAACATGAAAACATTTTTTATCACTGAGAAAACCTAGATGTAGCTTTAAAGAAACATTTGGTGTTTGTATTACGCAGACTATAAGGAAAGAAATCACCAATCGAGTGCGTAAGCATCGTTCATCCGCACTGACACGCATCAAATCCTCCATAACAAGCATACATATAGAGGCACCGCCCAATCTTCAATTAATTCGCATCAATTCACAGACACCTCTTATAATACAGGAAAACAATCAAGACGTGACGCCTAAAGAGAGGAACGGATAGAGGGGAAGGGATGGTGGAATGATGCAGACCAAGAATAATTACAGAGGCACCAAACTGACAGTACCATCTATTCACAATCTTCCCCTTTCGGCCTTAGACTTATAGATGTTTTGATTTATTTTGGTCGTTTCTGATTGTTTCCCGATAATCACTTTGATTATAATCCATCATCTTAAGTGTCGCTTCATACTGACCGTCCTGTCCGTTCGCATAAACAATGTAGGAAGAAGGGCAAGGGTCCAAACCCCTAACTTTTTGCAGGTTTGTCGGGACATGCACAAATTCATTTATTTCCATAAATGTGTATCTTGTATTTCTTTAATTGAATTGTGGAATTAAATGAATTTGAAGCTCCTTCATTTTTGTCGAAAGCCTACGTTATGGTTGAGTACAACCTTAATGGCTATATGGGTGTGTGTATTCAGACATGTACATCTTTTATTCAATCACCCCCTCTCCCCCCCCCCCCTTCTCTCTCTCTCTCTCTCTTCCTCTCTTTCTCTCATATCACATGAATTATTGATGAATCATGTTTTGCATACTAGTAGAGGTCCCTTTTGTAGGGGAAGAAGTAGCTGTCTGTCTGTTTCCTTTAATTATCTCTCTCTCTCTCTATGTCTATTTATCTCTCTCTCTGTAACGCTTTGTTATACCTTCTCAAGAGATTATCTTTCCTGCCACCCTTCTTTCGTTTTATCGTTTCTTCTCGAATGTTCTTATGTATGTTCATTTCTCTTTTTTCTTTAAAATGCATTATATTTTCCAGGGGCGGATCCAGGATTTCGTTTAAGGGGGGGGGGGCACACAAATGCAGGATTGTCAACTTTGGGAAACTGCTTGGAGGGAGACCCATATTTTTTTGGTCTCGCCAGCCCTCCAAAAGTCGCTCAGTGGGGGGGGGGGGGGGGGGGGGGGGGGGCGGGGGTGGGGTGGCGACCCCCCCAAAAAAAAATTTCGCCAGCCCTCCAAAAGTCGCTCAGTGGGGGGGGGGGGGGGGGTTATGGGGGTCCAGTTCCCCTCCATAATTCTCTGACAAGCAAAAAAAAAAAAAAAGTTTTCTGGTCGAAAAGGGGGGGGGGGCACAATCGCAAATAGGAGGGGCACAATGCATTGTTTTCCCTCAAAATGGGGGGCAGGATTGCCCCCCCCCCCTAAATCCGCCACTGATATTTTCCATTTGCATGTTTATACTTTAAATAGGCCTACTCCGTCCCCTTCCTCCTCACTCCCCCACTCCACAACCTCCTCGTCATTAACATACCATCAGCATCGACTTCATTGATCATATCCTGTAGTTCAGCCTCTGTAGGGTTCTGTCCAAGTGATCTCATGACGGTTCCCAACTCTTTGGTAGTGATCGTACCATCTCCGTCCTTGTCAAACAAGGAGAAAGCCTCCTTGAACTCTAAAAGACAGTAAAACGATGGGGGAAGTTAGAATCCAATATTACTTGGTTACGGTGCGGTGATTCGGTCACGATGTATATTCCGATAAAACCAGAAAATTCAGTTGCATTCACTGGCTGTTATAAAAGTTACATGAAAAAACGTTAATTGAAAAGACAGAGTGTGGTGTGCGCTATAAACTTTGAACTATCATGTTGTAACATCGCGAGAGTGTGCGAATAGACGAAGATGACGTAATCTATATTAGATATGAAGTCTTCCAGTACATGAACCAACTAAAATACAATTTCTTGCTTGCCAAAGATACATGAATCTGATCGAAGTAGGACAGTGATTCGATCAGGTTTACATGAAAAGGTGTTTCTTCGTCCTATTTCTAAAATGTCACTTACATTGTGACTTTCGCCATTTCATTGGTGAAACTATTTTTAAACATTTATTGAAGGTCTTCATGTGGAAGGCGAGAAGCATGTCTTTGAATGTTAGGAAAAAAGGTGTTAAATCTCTCCTTCCAGGCAAAGAATGGACGATGCGGAGGTATTATCAAGCGTATATACTTCAAAATAATCATAAGTCAATCATATTTTGGAAATAACACTGAGTTATGGGTACTGTATAAAACAGACAGTGTAATCTGAGAGGTTTGGAATTTTTTTGTATAATCAATCCGCTTAAAAACCGCAACTTTGTGCCGAATGAAAAATAAGAGGTATCATTCGTTTATACAATTTAACTTGAAAATAGGAATCCCGGAGACAAAGCCAAATTGTTTTTAAAGTTGATGTTTGGTGATTACTTTTCCCTTTTTAAAATTCAGGCGATCCCCCCCCCCCCCCCTCCCGGCTTCATGATTTATTTCTTCTGAGGATGTGAGCTATACCTTACTGATTGGATACGTTCATATAAACATGACTGATAATAGGCCCTAATACTACAGTGTATTTTGTTATCATTTAACTTACCAGAATTTTTTTTTTAAAGTATTATGTTATTGAATAACATCAAGGATTATTCAGTCTACTCCTGGGGAGCGTTTCATCAAGCGTTTTGTCAGTGATTTTTACCGACAACTGTTATAAGCTACTGAAATCCTTGCATCTGATTGGATTGGCTGAGAGGGCTGAGAGTAAATTTGTCAGTAAAAATCACTGACAAAACGCTTGATGAAACGCTCCCCAGGTAAGGTAAGGATGGTGAGTACAACACCTGCATGGAAACAGGCGAGAGCGTTATAGAGTTCGTGCTGTAACGTCATTAAAACTAGGTAAGTTTCCTCAGTCGAAATGCAAATAATTATTGTAAATCCTTGTGTTACAGATGAAATAAGGACCCCAAATCAAACAGAACACTGTTTGGCTTGCTTCAAGTCGCAAAAATGAGGGAGGGAGATAGGTGGGAACAGAAAGAGAGAATGGGGGAGAGAGGGGGAGAGGAAGAGACAGAGAGAGATAAAGACAGAGAGAGAGAGAGAGAGGTGGAGAGAGAAAGAGAAAGAGAGGCCAAATTAATCAACCTGCACATTCCATGTACACAACCTTCACCTTCCTCTCCCAATCTGGCGGGGGAAAAGTAGGTCGGAGTTTACATCGAGTTTATTGTATGTGAACACCTTGTACATGCTTACCTGTGAGGAAATCTACCAAAATTTGAACGGAATACAAAACATTTCCTTATACTTGAAAACTCCACCACAGTAAATCATAGTTGTAAACGAATGAAGTCAATCAAATATTAATGACTATTTCTGAACATTTCCATTATTTTGTACAATATCCATAAAAAGGACATGAAAATGTCAGTCAGATGGATAACGAAAAAGGAAATGGATAATTGTTCTATCCTCCATTAATTTTATCCAGATGTTTCCCATCCATGTGCAACATGATAAGAAACTAAGATAAATTTTATACAAGTGTTCGATGGAAAATGATTTATCACTCTTTGCAGAGCTAAAGGTGCACTATATTCTAAAAGGGGAAGACACACATTGATTTCATTGCGTGTGAAGTTTATTGACCAGACAATTCATACCAATTCGATGTTTCATTATATATCATGCAAGTCACTTTTTATTATAACATACCTGCAATTTGCTCCTCGGTAAGTTGATCTGCCTGTGAAAAAAGAAGAAAAAAGTAAATAATTCTCAGACATTCCGATATACCTTCTGCAAAACTATCAACACCAATTTTGAATTTAAAAAGACTTTTTTCATGTTTCTTGAGATCGTTCTATATTTCCATTATACCATGATCTTTTGTCCGGTTACGTTTAGATAAGAATAACAGTGAAAAGGAGGGAGATAGATTGAGAGAGAGAGAAAGAGAGGAAGAAAGAGAAAAGAAGAGAAGGGAAGAAAGAGAACAGAGAGAGAGAAAAAAAAGAGGGAAGAAAGAGAGAAATTTAAATTGAAATTATATATTCAATATCAAAATAAAATACATTCATGTTTTTTAATAATCTTTTTTTATCGAAATGATTCATTTGAATAATCGAATCTTTTAACAAAAACAAAAACTTTGATAAAATACAAGAATATTGTGTTATGATAAACAAGGGATGTCATTATTAAAATGGGTATTCACCTTCACTTCTCAATTATAATGAAATCATCGGCGCGTTCGAGGAGGGGGTCAGCTCTAAAGCATCAAAACTTCGCCATTAGAAGTCAACTTATCAAATGATTTGCTAGTATTTAGATAACAATGGAGGAAATTAGGGCATGGTAACATGTTGGACTCTAGTCAAATGAGAAATAAAAAATGATAAAACACTACTGAAATTTGATCTGAGGAGACGGATCACTTGCTTGTCTGCAGGCGACGGGTTGAAAAGTGTCTATTTCCTCTTATTTTAGCAAGGTATTTTCTCAACTTTAAAGAAAAATAAATCATTCATATAAACTAATTCCTGTTTATTTCCTACCAATGTCCTCAGTAAACATTTGAATTATGAATAAACATATGTACACCGGTTAGGGTACACGTATATATTCGAATACTATAATTGTAAAGATATTCATTTACGAATCCGGGTGCCTCAAATTTTTACACATATATAATTTCGCATGATATAATAGCCAACATCTAAAGCTCATTTACACTGTTGGTAAGTCCCTAAAAACGTTTTGAAGTAAAACATATCTATTCTGGGGCCTCTAACATAAAGAGATACAATTAAATCTTGATCAATAATTGATATCAGTCGTAAGATTGATTGTATCTCTTTATGTTACAGGCCACTGATATCATTACTCTGACAAATAGTAGATTATCACAATGATGTATGTGGCTGTGAAAATAAAGGTGCTTTCAAAGTGCATGGAGTAATGAGCAAATGAGCAGTGAGCAAAAAATAAGATACCGTGACAATATTAGATTGAGTTGTTGTTGTTGTTTATTGGGTTTTTACAGACAACACGATAAAAACTACTTTCGAAAAATAAACTCAAGGGCAATTTCACAAGCCTATTGTACTGCCCATAGAAATCTTGTTCGGATTACGTAATACGTCATTGTAATGTTGGCACATTTCTGAAGGTGATAGACAGGGCTATTGAAATTGTCTTGAGTTTATTTTTCGAAAGTAGTTTTTATCGTGTTAGACGTGTATCATTCAAATATAATTATTTACGTCTGGGACCGACCTTAAACGTCACCATATCCTAAAGACGTGACTGAGATTCGAACCTGGGTCCGATCAGAGTCAGTATGTAGGCAGTGCAGAACGCTGACCTATAGACGTTACCCCTAGACCAACTCCTGATACCCTAGAGCGTATTCCCTCTTGAGCTGATTCCCTTTTGGTTTTGTATTCCTTGTTAATGTTTACGCAGCAGTGAGCAGTGAAAAGTAAACAATTTTGTTTTAAATTTGTCTTCATGTATTTCCAGAAGATGAACATCATAGCTACACTGCATTTCATCATCACTGATAATCTTGCCTTTATAGCGTAGTCATGGTAGTTGGCCTTTAAGCGAACCAGAACATACGGTGCATTAAACCAGATCTCGGTGGAATATAGGAAGAAGCAATTTCATAATAAATATTGATCGATGCAGAGAGGGAAAGAAGCTTCTCTGTGAGACTGAAATCTTGGATTACTTGTGTTTCTATTTTCTCTCCCGTACCATTCGTCTTCGAGGACAACTGGAAACACAATCTTTGATATTTATTAGGGTTAAGCTTCGTCTCCAGTCAGAAATGGCGAAATAAAAGGGTGTCGAAATGAAGGAGGCAAAAGAGCTCTATTCAACACATATCCATCACCTCTAACATCAAACCATTCTCTGAATTTATTCTAACCGACCCCCTCCCCCCCCCCCTCTCTCTCTCTCTCTCTCTCTCTCTTTCTCTCTCTAACTTCCATTCTCTTTTGGTTCTCTCTAGTTGAAGATGAAATGTAGAGGAGGTTCATTTATCCCCATCCCATCCGAAGCGTATACCAATACACCTTATTTTAGATTCAATCGCTAGTTTCGCATATAATTGAAAGTACATCTTGCAATCCAAACGCATTATAATAATGTGTGTATATGATTTCATGCAGGAAAACAACATCTCTGCCAAAATTGAATCCATAAGAAATCCATTTATTTTAAAAATGTAACTGCATTCTTTAAAATCTATATAAAAAGTAGAAACTGACATTTGTATCGGGTTGAGTTGACCGTTATACGGCTCTATTATTTTTCCAATGTGTAAACTATTCAACTATCATTACTCTGATTCAACCCATGATATGTTATTAAAGCGATTTTGAAATCGGGTCAGTACATAGTATCCTTTCTTTAAGTTGGGCACGCCGGAATAACTTGTATGACAATCAACTTTGGAAGGGTTAGAATGGTGTATTATATGTTTTGTTGGCTAGATCCTCATTAGACATGTTAGATGGGCAAATGAATCTCATTATTAAATTTTTGATTGAAAGAGCGAGAGAAGCTACAGTCATAATTAGATTAGGGTACACGCTTTGTCATCTTGAACTTATATCAGGGACAACACGTATGTGATCGCTTGGCTGGCGAGTAGATTGGAGATAGATAGGGCCGAGAGAGGGGTGGGGTAGTCTCAGAAAACTGAATCCCTTTAAAACTGCTCTCAAGATATACAGAAAATAAAAAAACGAAATATCTATATTTGAACAAACTAAGGAAATGTAAATCCCCTAAGCGAGGAGATTTTCTGAAATAGATAATGTTGATAACGCAATCTGCCTATACCTAAACAAATTCAAATAAGGGAAAAAACGGTGATGAATGAAAAAGAAGAATTGAGAAAGAAGAATATGAGTGCTGAAGAAGAAGCAATTACAAAACGGAGGAAAAGGTGGGAAAAGTAGAAGTTTAAAGAAGATCAGGAAGAAGCATAAGAAGAAGAATTAGGAAGGGGGACGACTGGAGGAAGAAGGAAAAGGAAAGAATAAGTGGAAAGATATCGAAACAACATAAATCGCTCATCTAAAAGATAAAATGATTACATCATTAGACTTATGAAATGGCGACGGAAGGTCTATACATCATTGTTGCAAATCACATGCGTACGAATGGTATAAAGCCACCCCCTTTCAAAACCAAAGTCTCCATAATCTCCCCAGGGTCTAATTATGATAATTACTTCAGAACATGATCCTTCAAGCTCTGTTCCTGAATCTATGAATAGAAACACAACATGTCAAAATAAATCTTTATTCGTCATCTCCGCCAAGTAAAAATAATTCATTGTGAGATGTTATATTAATGTGAATGGAATAAGCATGCATAGGAACCTTTAAAAAAAATATTTAAAAAAAAACTATAAAAAAAGATCTTCAGCTGATACTACATGTATTATAAAAATTATTTTGTTTCTGAGGAGGTAAAAATAAAACGAGAGCTATTTGCACTTGGCATACTTCTAATCTCAAGATATAAACGTAATTCATCACAATAACTCTAGTTTTACAGCTCATTGTGGTTGATTCAACAAATATGAATAATTTATCACAGTATACGAGTGCATTGGGTTGAAATTACATAGGTGTGTGCCTCACCTTCTCTTTCTCTCTCTCTCTCTCTCAAAGACAAAACAATATAAAGCTCTGACCTCACTCATGATACTATCAACTGGCGGTTCAGAATTAGAACTAGAGCATGAATTATAAGCTTTCTTTGTTGGAGTTGCTGTCTGGTATAATATATGCGAAGTCTTCCCCAGCTGTTACGTGGAATATTGATTAGATGCAATAGACAGTAAACATGATTCTCATGTTACAAACGACTGTTTGGGGGAGAAAAGTGCAACTAAATTCAATCATTTTAATCTTTACCATTAATCAATATATCTCTTTGCATCCAAATCAATTTAATTCAATTCAATTTCCGTTTATGATATACAACGTGGATGTCCAAGGATTAATTTAGTCCAATGTTTGTGAAATGGACATTAAAAAATCAATATTGATTTTTTTTCATAGTTATTACAAAAAAGTACAGATTTCAAATATGCCTAACACATGCTTAATAAAATGATAAAATTTGTGTCCGCACGCAAATTAAATGAATAAGGTAACACCTTTTAAAGAATACTAATCTATTTTTTTCTCTCTCTCTCTCCTCTCCCTCCCACACAGCTGTCCGATTTAACCTTGTATTAATCGAGAGTTAGTGTGTCATAAGTATCATTTAGGTCTTATCTCAAACATACCGGTGCTTTTCCACGACAAACAATTTTCAGTTAATGATTATTTCGTCATATATAAATATATATATATATAAGCCCTGATGCATAACTTGACCTATTATGAATCCTTCAGAATAATTTTATACCAAGCCCACTCATAAAACGAGATGATATAATGATTCAAACGATGAATAATCTCAAAGAGAGAAATCAAGATTATACCTCCAGCGTTGCAAGTATACAGGCTTAAGCAAAGTGCATATGCTTTATAACTGTTACATTTTAATATTAAAAGTACAAAGTTTCATTAATAGAGATGGTTTTTAAAAGAAAGAAGTGAAGGCTTCATCTATCTGTCCCTATCATCAATTGACCCATATTCGACTTTCAACATCCTTTCATCTTTAAGAGCATTCGAAGAATATCAGAGAGTGCATTCTGACTTGTAATAAGCACGAGAAATACCCAAAAGACCTCACATCTAAATATGATTTGCAGTTAAATAGTACGAAGTTCTTACAAAACAAGCGACGAAAAAAGCTTTGTAGGTTTGCCTTTCTTCACTGAAGAGGAAAACAAATCTTGGTTGAAATTGATCCGAGGAGTTTTATTACAAGCCCATTCGATGAAGTTTACTGAAGAAAATATTCCCATGACATCGAACCGATGGTTAGAAACCTAATATGAGTGTTTCTTTATACTATGAACGAGAAAGAAAATGTTCACACTGTAGTCCTTCTTCTCCGTTGGTCACTAACATAGGGACATGTAAAAGAGAGAGAAATGGAACAAGCAGACTTACCATATCTCCCTATTGAATTACCGTGAAGGCAAGCTGATATGAAGAATAAACCTGACAAGTATAATAACTCTGCTTCTTCTGAAGAGACGGAGAGAGAGAGAGTGTATATATGAGAATTACGGGTTGTGATAAAGAAGCCTTTTCTACCTTGCAATGGAAAGCAACAAATTACGTCCGCTTCAATTACTCTTTCGGCTGGTGCATCTTCTACAGGAGAAGTGACAAAATCTTCCATAGGTACACATCGCCATTTCTTCCCCTCCCGCTCCTACTCTTGAAGCATTATCTTTCGCAAGTGCTTGCTTATTGGTCGTTATGTTCTGGCTTGCTTACCCTATTTTCGAATGAATGACTTTCTATATTTATTCGTTACTTTCCCCTATAACCTACATGCATCTTCTTTTCGTTTCCCCCTCCCATTCCTTTGACTTTTTTTGTTGAAATTTATTCCAAGAGCATCTTTCGATCTCTTTTCTTTCGCATATTCTCTCTGTCTCCTTCTCGTTCTGTTTCTATTTATCTCATATTCTTAACTTTTACCTTGTAAGCACCATTCAGTAATGTCTTAAATTCTTCATCTTTTCATTTCCATGAATCTATTCAATGACCTCGCATCTCCCTTTTTTTTTTTTTTTTTTTTTACATTGCTTGTTTTAATTTGAGAAAATTCTTCTTATAATTTGACTGCAGATTTAGATAAAAAATAATTCACCTATCCTATCTACATCCAATTCTGTCTTGTTTGCTGTCCCGAATCTACTTTCCCTTTTCAATCTCGACCTTTGTTTGATTTTCTTTTACACGAATCTCCTCTTTCTCTTTATCTTTGTCGATTTCTCTTCTTCTTTTTTTCCCCCTTCTTTTTTCTCCTTCGATACCCTTTCTTCTTCATTTCCAGTGGTCCCTTTTTGCTTTTTTTTGTGTGTGATGTGTCTGCTTGTTGCCACCAATTAAGTCATCAAGTATTTAGCGATCATGCAAAGTTCATGCACGGCTTGGGAGCACGAGACCTCTTTGATGCCATTTAACATTGAAACCTTGTGAAATTTTTATGACTCTGCCCGAATCGCTGAATCATGTGTACAAGGGAAAGAAAAAAGGATCGACTCATTAGGCCCTTTATTTTCTTCGTTTTAAGCAACACTGCATGTGTTGTTAGAGCTTCTAAATTTTAGTTTGGATTGTAATTGAAATATCTCGACAGTCCACTAGACACTTGCTTGTAATTCAAGAACATAATTCTTCAAGTTCATGTGAAGTATCATGAAGTGTGAACTTTTCAGATAAGTTTCAAAAACTTGGGCTTGAAAGTGAAATTTCTTCAAATTAATAAATAGTGATACAAATACTCCTATTATTGCCATGGATTTAGCCGAGTTACCATGAACATTAGCAAGACAGACCGCTCTCCAGGTTGAAATAACTCTTCTGTAGCTGTGTAGTAGAAAGTTATATTGTAGTAATACGTTATTTCTTTATGCAACCTTCTCCAAATACTTTCAGTCATGTTCATTGATACATATGTTTTTCATATACATACTTCAAGAAGGCACGCCAATATTATTGCACGGTATGAGTTCATGTTATAAAAAATTAATGATACAACGCCTTTCCTGCAGTTCGAAATGCAGGTTTATGCATTTTATGCATTCGGTTTGTATTAATTTTTGATCATGCAAATGTCTTTATAAGTATAATTATGTATTATTTTGACTTTCTGTAAATGAAGTACATTATTATCGTAGATCACTTCAAATTAGTAAAAGAAATGAAGGCCCATGCTGTTGCAGAAGATTTATCTTTCCTTTGGTTTCCTCTCCCCTCCGGTAGAAGATCATGTGAACATCACGAAGACTTCAATGTCACGTGATTATTTGAGTGATAGAGTTACCGTCGTCTGTCAACCGATGGCAATTGCCCTACATTTCTATTAAAAGACTGCCTTATACAGAATATTTTTCTCTCCCATATCACCCCCTCCCTCTCTCTCTCTCTCTCTCTCTCTCTCTCTCTCTTTCTCTCTCTCTCTTTCTCTCTCTTGCTCTCTTTCTCTCTCTCTCCCTCTGTCACACTCACACACTCACTCTACCCCCAGCCCTATCTCTCTCATTATCTTTCTTTTTCTCTCTACCTATGAAACTGACTAAGAAATATCACAACTGTTCCTTTCAGGCTATTTCGCACTTAGTAACCGTCAGAGGGAGAATATACATCATTTCGATTCAGCATGTAATATAAGACAAACCTTTTTG
The DNA here is from genome assembly GCA_025618425.1 of Heliocidaris tuberculata. Lineage (NCBI taxonomy): Eukaryota > Metazoa > Echinodermata > Echinoidea > Camarodonta > Echinometridae > Heliocidaris > Heliocidaris tuberculata. The sequence continues at coordinate 31,642,170 of CM046834.1, read as the reverse complement.
TTATCGTGTAGTAGTTTCATAAAAACAGGATTTTATATTTTAGAATATGAGCTTTGTGGAATGCTTTAAAGCTATCTCTCTCATGTGACGTTTTTAACAATATTTGTTGAAAGACTTACACAACGCTTTCATATTTTATGTATGTAAAATGTATAAGCAACTGGGTCATTAATAAAAGTGATTGTATAGTGATTTTTTTTGTTTGTATTAGTCAACTGATTTGTTAAAATAAAGAAGTTTAAGGTACAACAACATTTTTCAAGAACAGGTAAACTTTAGACATTAAACCACACTCCCTTGACCTTTGACAAGGATTTTTTCGAAATTCAGTGAACGAATCAAAAGTAACGCACATGTAGATTTATGAATCTAGACACTTTCGGAAAATACTATACGACTTGAGTTCAGACTGCGGCATGCATATTAGTGATTTGCTAGTCCAGAAAGGTGTCAACCTTAATTGAGTGTAATCACGTCACATGAATAAGATAACTCCCTTTCGATTCTTAATTTGATATGGACTTACCGATGGTTAATTTATTATTGAATATACCTTGCAATGCAGAATCACCTTCACTATATACATCGTTTGAATTGGAAGATACAAGATTCGTGTAGAATGGTAAAATATGCAAAAAGTTTGGGGTCATTGACTTTATGGCATTTTATTATTTGTTATAGTAGCATGAATAGTACTGTATTAACCCTTTTATATCTATTGACTCGGTGTGTCATGTCATTATATCTTCATTTCAGATAAAACCTCTTTGTCGGAATATGAGAGACTGGTATGAAAAAAGTCTTAATAATCAAGCCCTTTCTGATAGACCAAATAATCCCAAATCATTCCTTTATAGAAACCATAATTCAATTTTTCATTATTATTTTTCTCCATGTTTCTAGTATCTATCTTTATGGAAGCAAATTCATAAAACGTATTTGTTAATCATAAGCAAGAAGCAAAACCCTCTGTCATGTAGAATTGAGGTTGTCTGTTATTGTTCCTTCCCCAGTTGTCCTCTATATACCATGTCTACATGTCTACTGCCTCTACCAAGGAGTTATCACAGAACTCCTTGCCTCTACTAACACACATTTGTCTTGACCCACATCCTGCAAAAGCTGAATACTCACGTTTCGACAACGTGTTTTTTGTGCTCACCAGACGTTCCTTCTTAAACTTCTTCATCACATAATTTACCTCGATTCAATCAAGCGATGCCATTCATTCATCATCATATGGAAGACAAGACAAAAAGGTCATGCGTGTGTTAATTTTATTACAGATTTTGTAAATCTCGAAAGAGACATCCAAGCTTCATATGAATATTATCTGTGTCCATCGCCAGCATCAATTCCTACATCAAGTACAAATTTGACTATTATATTCACAAGAGTTTAAATTGTCCTTTCAATTTTTTCATCTTATGTGAATAATTACTGCCTTAAGATGAGCCACAACTACCATCATCATCATCATCATCATCATCATCATCATCATGGTTATCATCATCATAATCATCAATCATCATCATAATCATTATTATCTTCATCACCGTCGTCGTCACCATTACCATAATGAAAATGTTTATTTTAAAAAATGACAAGAAAAAAATGCTATAATGCTGATATTTCAGGCAAATTAATTAAGTTAATTTATAGATTTTGCATTTGACCACAGCAAAATTTGTGATAACCCACCACCATGACCACCAAAGAAAATTATTATTTTACCAAAAAAATATTTCATATCATAATCAATATCTTTTGTAATAACAGTGTTCTTCATGCTGCATGGAAGGCCTGAATTCATACGCAAAGTTTTAGACAATAAATACTGTACATCATAAGCAAAAGCGACCCTTCACTCACATACTAGGTCCCTGGTAGATAAACATTCCCTGCAAAGCGAACATTCTAGATATTATATCACCTATAATACAGGACAGTGTCAAGTATGCCATACATCTTTTTGATATGATTCCAACCATATGTCTTTCGTCCTTTCGTGTATTTGTGATTCTTTTCAAGTTCGTTCAGGGTTTTTTGATCGATTCCATCTGCGGTAAACACCTGTCGTTGACTCACAGTCGATTGAAGCAAAAGCAGCGTATCTCTGGGGCAAAGACTCTGCCATAACCCGATGATCAAACACCCTTCAATAACGGCATGCACGTTCACATAAAGCAACATACTTTTACTCTTAATCCTACGTCTTATAGTTATAAGGGGCACATTGTATTAAAGAATATTTTGCAGAAAGTGTAAAAGGGACTTCCAGTATTTCTCAGGAAAAATCTTTCCTCATATAGCCTAACAGAAGTCAGCCAAAATGAAATTTTACTAGGCAAGCTTGCCTACTTCAAGCGACCCTTGGTATTACTCATGATTTCCTTTAGATTATGAGGTAGCAGACGGTTTGTCAATAATGATCTGAAACTAAATATGCACTATCCTATATATGCAAAGAGGAATTTTGATTATCTTTTATATTTGAAATATATTTTCATCTTACCTGTTAATGATAACAATCTAATAAAGGACAAGAATGATTGATCTAACTAAGATGTGAAAGAACCAAATCTCAAAAAGGCATCTTTCATCAATCTACCAAGTACATGTAGATTATCTATGCCGACCGCATGTGCCACTCACAACACTTTTGTATCCATTTATTCCGTTTTCTCCCTTATTCTAGTGTATTTAACTTTCGTTTATATCCGTTGAATGATAGGGATGATCAGGGCTTTGTCTAGGTATACCTACCGCATTATTCAAAATTATAATAATTTCATTCTCTTTGTACCTGACTATGTTTATTTATATTCCACATACTAAGAATCTTGTTGTTAGATTGGTCAAAAGGTAATCACGTGATAAAGCGTAGTTTTTCCCAGCAATCGACCCGAGAAGAAAAGTTCGTGACCTTGACGGAATAGTACTTAAAGGGCAATCCAACCTTGATAATAAGATGATTTGTGTGAAAGCAGAAAAATAAGAAAAACAGGATGGCGAAAGTTTGAAAGAAATCGGACAAGGACTAAGAAAGTTATGGATGTTTGAAAAATGAGATCACTACATCTATGCGAATCTCAAATTGGCAATTTGGTGAGTCAAATGTGACCTTTTTGTGGACAACTCTCCCTTTTCTCGTACACAAAAATATCAATAATTTGCGGTTTTCTTCGAGGCGCTTTTACCCTCGGGGCAGTACTCAAAATATATTGGAGAAAGCATATTGTTATAGGTCCTCATGAACGAAAAGATCCTACTGAGTAATGCATTTTGAAAAAAAGTGACATTTTAGTCATTTTGTGTGTTAGAGTGAATGGGGGAGTTGTCCACAGCTACATCACAGTGACATTACCTATTCGGCCAATTTGAAATTCTCATATGCATAGTGATTACAACTTTCAAAAATTCATAACTTTCTTATTGCTTGTCCGATTTCGTTCAAACTTTCACCAAACTGCTTCTCTGATTTTTCCTCTTTCTTTCAAAGCAACTTGCTATAAAGGTTGGATTTCCCTTTAATATGTGTTTCGCTGATCTCTTCAGTCCATTTACGAATAGTCAGAATAAAAAGTGCGTGACCTTTACGAATAGCGTACTAAATAAGCTTAAAGAAGCGCGCATTGCCCATTTGCGCGCTTTAACTCACGTGCCCATTCGAATTCAGGAGGGGGTTATGTAATAGTTTAAACTTCTTTTGTGAATTTGGGCCTAAATGTCTTTTTCGAGAAGTAGACAATAATTGTCTTTCTCGTACCAGTTAAATGTTTCAGATGTGGAATATAAAGCAAATAATCACCTTTTGGTTTCAGGTGATGAGACGTACTATCACTTCCTCGGCGATCTGAATTGCTTCGGAAAGATAGCTACATCCAGATCGCCTCGGACTCAGTGATAGTTTGTCCCATCACCTTCACCAACGGTAATTATTTGCTTACTAACACTCTTTTAATTAACTAACGCATCATTTGGGTTTATACGAGTTCGACGGTCTATTCATTTATCAAAGGATGCAAAATTATTATTCATACTGGTTAAATTTAATAAAATGGTTTGGGGTTCAATAAATTTTAAACAGTTCAGTGATCTTAATTCATTATTATTATAGATCATTGTCTCCCACAAATTTACCTTCTGCCCACCAAACCCATCTCTTCTTTGGCTCCAACATCCACCCTTCTCCTATGAACATCCCATAATCATCATCATCATTATAGTACCCCCCCCCCCCCCTCCAGCTATCGGCAACATTCCATTTTCTCACCCTCTTCACCATCAACTCCGCTTCATCATCAGCAGGCTTGGTGGTAAACTCATTACGTAACCATGAGGTTAGTCCATCATCATCACCATCACTTTCACTCCCATCATCTTCGGTGACACACTATGCACACAATTCGATTGTTTGCGTACGGACATTATGCGTGCTATACAACTACTTCCTTATCTTCTCAAAGCTCGTCTAATAAAAGGAGAACTTAAAGGCAGTGTGGACCATTCGGCATAGCTGCGTGGCATGAATGCTAAATGTCATTGAAACCAGGTGTATAAAAAATAGATGAATACAAATGTTTAAGATATTGACAGGAAATATCTAGCGTGGGAATCCAGGGATTGAATTTTGTTTACAAGGCGCAATTTGTTATAGATCTTAAAAGCATTGTGTAAAAGGGATCTTAATTAGCCATTTTATTATCATGACTCCATAGGACAACGTTTAATAGGGGGGGGGGGAAGAATAACACTGGACATCATCTCATATTTTTCGGATCATCATCTTAAAACAGAATAAAATGTTATATCACGTATTTAGTATCTACGTGAATCGACATAAACATACCATTTTTAAACACAGTAATAGTTTCTTTTTCAAATATTGCGTTTGATACCTTGTGCAGTCTGAATTACAAAGATCTGAAAATTCATGAAATGCATCGATTTCCAGAATGAAATGAATATTCCTTTGGCGACACATTTCTCATGTTATAGCAATCAGCTGAAAACAATTAATTCTGATTGTCATGGCCATTACTACTTCCATCAACATACTCGCTCTCATCCAATCGTTCATTTATTTCACAGCTTTCAATTACTTTCAAAGCCTAAAATCTTGGTAAACCCCCAAAATTAATTTATCACATTCTTCAATTTTATGTGAAAATTCGTCCTAACATTTCAATGCAGCTAATATTATTTTTCTTTAAAAGTGAATTGATAAACAAATGAGTGATGAACAATAATTTGGGCCCTAGAGCCAGATTATTGATCACGATTTTCCCTTTCTTTTTGTTTTCCATGTAAAAAATAAGGAGTGAAATCTAAATAAACAGCTTATTGGAATACACGCACGCACACATGCATGCACACCCACACTCACACACACACACACACACACACACACACCCCCACACCCCCACACACACACATATATATATATGTATATATATATATATATATATATATATATATATATATATATATATATATATAAATATAAAGTAAAATAATTAAATATAAATATAAATATATATATATATACACATACATATATACATCCCAGTAAAAACGAAACCTAAATACAAACGGTTCTTGTGACCACACTATGTGCTCTTTGACAATAATTATCTATTTTCCATAAACTAGAAGTATTATACTTCTGAATGATACCTTAATTGATGACATCCATCCGTACATGCTTTACCGAGCAGCAGCATTTTGAAAATGAAAAACAAAAATTGTGCCGGATTTGAGTAATAACATTGAAGTCGTTAGTATTACATACGAAAATGACTGAAGGGAAATACCTGCTTTCAGAGTTAATTATGGTACGTGAAATTCCCTTGTGTGATGGCATGCATTCAATCAGAAATTAATTCATAAAACACGGGTCAATACCACTTTCCAGTGGTGGCAGGGGCATACGCCCCCAAATTTCCAAAATCAATAAATACCCCTCAAAGGATGAAAAAAGTGCCCTTGCTGAGGTGAGAAACTGCCAAAACCTTGATATTTTTCTACCTTATATGCTCTTTCTACCTTTTACATCCGTTTACATCCGCACTGGAAAGTGCCACTTACTTTACTTTTATGAAAAATATCATCTTTCTTAATAGAAACTTCAGTTCAGAAAAATGCAAATAATTGCTTTTCATATCGATTGTAGGTACCATTTCACTACAAAACATGCCTTACAAAACATGTCAATACATTGACCATCCTTTAGTTTATGATGAGGGCATTATCCGTTCCCTCATTGAGAGAAACAGATGAAAACAGTCTTCTCATTATGTTTTAAAAGTCATGTTACATTTGGGTCTTGTTCGTGGTGTGATGTGATCCTAACATGTGATCCTAACTGAGTTTTTACATGACATTTTCAAAATGCTGCTGCTCGGTAAAGCATGTACGGATGAATGCTATCAAGTTATCATTTAACAAGCATAATACTTCTAGTTTATTGAAAATAGATAATTATTGTCATGGAGCACATAGTGTGGTCACAATAACCCTTTGTTTTAGGGTTTCGCGTTTTTTCTGGGACGCACTGTATAACGTTGTAAAATCCACTTATTGTCGTATTGCATAGCTTAAATCAAATTTCCCCAGCTGTCTTCCCTATTTGAAAAGGTTGCAAAAATTTCTCCGCCGGGAATCGAACCTGGGTCACTGGCTTAGAACTCTAATGCCTCAACCACTAGACCACGGAGACGGGCCGGTGGTTTTGGATGCGCAAGACACAATATTGACCGACAGATTGACAAATCTTCAACCTCATTAATTGATTCCTTTGTCGGGGGAAGATGAGTTTTGATCAATGACAAGCCGCGTGCCTCAGCTGGATCCAAGCTTATGCTTTAAAATACACGTACATATTAGAATAATATATAGAAGTAGTTAAGGCATTGGCGTTCTATGCCAGTGACCCGGGTTCGATTCCCGGCGGAGACATTTTCTCAATCTTTGCAAAAATTTCAAAAAGAGAGGGCGGCTATGGGGAACTTTAAATTAAGATACGCAACAATTCTCTCATTTTCATTTCTTACAATTGTATTTATTTCCACGAGAATTGCCAGAGCTGTTGTATATGTTATTTCCTAACCCTATTTTCAGTGTAGCCAATAATTATTTGGACACAAAGAAATTCACAAATAAAACAAGCAAATTAACACCATTTTAAGTTCAGATTTTTGAAATACTCTCAAATGAAATACAATAAATTGTACATCAAACTAAACAACAATGATATCGTCGTTAAAGATGGGCATAGTAACAAGTCATGTTCGTTGAGGCATGACGAGTTACGTCACAAGAATGCTCATTTTTATACCTTGTTGTGATTAATGGACCATAGTTTGTCATGCTTCAACGAACATGACTTATAACTATGACAATTTTAAGACAATATACTCATATTTAATTTGACGTACAATTAATTATATTTCATTCAGAATTATACATTTTGTACAATCATTTTTCTTGAATGCATTTCAAGACACTTGGATACACTGGAAATACCTGTGGACACTAGATTAGAATCATGTCTCCAAAGTTCATATGTTATTAACAACAATATGTTAATATTGTTTTAAACATATATTATTTTTTTTTGTTAAACATATATTATTGTATCATTATTCGATTAGGGGGTCTATATCACACAAGCTAAGCTTTTTAGTAGATCCCTCCACATATCATTTTGTCACCTTTCTATGTCATATTCATGTATTCTCTGTTTTTGCAGTGTTTGTAATTTATACATATTGTTGTAATTTCATTGTAAATGTGGAATCTGAATAAATCAAATCAATCAATCAATCAATATGTAATACAAAGAATTTTACATCAAATTAAACATAAATACATCACCTATAAAATGGGCAAATTAGAACATAATTATCATTGAGGCACGACGAGTTCAGTCCATTAATCACGGCAAAGTCTGAAAATGAACGTTGTTGAGATGGACCGTAACTCGTCATGCCTCAACGATCATGACTTCTTACTATACCCATCTTAACGACGATATAATTTTCTTTTAGTTGATGTACAATTTAGTGTATTTCGTTTGATAGTTTTTCAAAAGTCTGAACTCAAAAGGGTGTTAATTTGCTTGTTTTATGTATGAATCTCTCAATGTGTCCAAATAATTATTGGCTACACTGTATACATATAATTATGTGCGTGTATTTGTGCTACCTGAATATGATCACATCCCATTGGCCACTATCTATCCATCAATACCATGTACCTATATATACCTCGAACCTTAACCCTATCACCTCTGATGACTCACAAATGATATTTTAAAATGATATTTGATGATAATCACCTGAAAGCTTCCAAGCTATATAATTCCTGTCTATTGCTGGACAAAGTCCAGTACTTCCTATACAGCTGATATTCTCATCGATCTTGAATTACTTGATCTTGATGAAATACACCGCAACAAAGTAAAGAACTCCATGACACCGTGGGGGTAATTACGTTCTTTATTTAACCAGAAATTGAGATTATTACGAGGCCTAATGTTTATTTTCATCTTTAGATATAAATGCTATTCTACGTCGTTCCTCATATAGCCTTAAAATAAGCATTATGAGCATGACACTCACTACCATTATTTTCAACAAAACTCGACAAAGCATTGTATTTTGAAGTAACTGTGGAATATGTTGAAATATTGACTATTAAGTGAAATATGTTGAAAAGTGATGATTGGTAAAATCCATACTTGATTTTAAGGTGATTTGTTAGAAAGTATAAATAACTATTAAATCATAGTCGACGTCAAATGGTCTCTGCTACTGATATTAAAGAGTTGATAGTATGATCAATGATCGACTCTTTTGTCTTTTTTCTTTTTTACCAGGAAACTAGTTTTAAAAATTCATGAAAAGAATCAGACGTCAGACGTTTTTTTTTTTAATTGCAAATTTGTTTAAAGTAATTGTTCATTTTTGGAAATTTTAATTTTTGTTTCTACAATTACAATATTTGTAATGAATACGGGAAACCTGTTCAATTAAACGTTATTTATAGAATGTAAAAGGAAATAATTGTTGCTAATATTTTAATTTTTCTGAGAATTTACCCGAAGGTATTGATTGAGGTCTTCTTCACATCAAACTCTCATCATCAAACATTTCACCAAAATGAATAAGAATGAGTTTTATATTGTTTCTCTACCTCAAGGCTAAGTGTCATACGTAGTCCATTTCAAATTGAATACACACAGACATCAGAACAATCAGAACTCACACACATAAACACACACACACACCAAACCCACTCTCTTCTGTAAGCACTGGGCAATTTTATTGTCAAGTGGAGGTATATGTTAGTCACAAGACAGGTTTTTTTTTAATCTAATATTTTAGGGAAATGATTCAGGTTTCGTTTCTTGTGTCAAATGAAATGTTTTCATACACCAGAGGAAAGAACTTGATTCCCTTGATTAATAAAAACAAAACCGTGTTGATAGCATTTTAGAATTTGTATTTTCTATAAATCAATCAGATCCTTAGAAAAAAATATATATGATTTCAAAAAGTGAAACTGAAAGACCAACCTGAATAAAAAATAATGGTTAAACGAGAACATTTCAAACATTCCTTTTTATTCCAAAATTGATGATTTTTTTTTTTACTAACAACATGGAATGAGTAAATTTCATGAGTATAAGGTGCACCTTAGTCTACATGATAAATTGTTCCTGTTACTTTATTAAAATAAATCAGCTCAAGTTTCTGCAATGAAGCTGGTATCGGTATTTGCAGTAAGGCCTTGTCTGCTTTCAATTGATGGCGATAACAGTTGTTCTATAGCTCAATATGGGCTCACTAATTTATAAAAAAAATTATCTTTGAAAAATAACATTAAATAATTATAATCAATATCTGAAATATTGGGATCGATCTTCAAATAAATAGTAAGGTTTTCAGCTTAATAAACTCAGCATTAACGTAATCACTAACGTCTGTCTGTTGAGATTATTTAAACGAAGTAGGATTCCTTTAAAAAAACGTAAACGCACAATGTGATACAGTAATTTACATGAGTCCTCATTGTATAATACATCTCTGCCACTTTATATAATCACGAGGATGTGAACGCGGTCGATTGTCTATGTACATATTCTGCTTCGGGCCAACGTTGGTGCACTCGGCGCTGTTCACACTCAAGTTCCAGTTCCGTGATTTGGTAGATAAAAATCTTTTATGAAAACCCGTGTAGACCAATAAGGTAAGCATTGGGTTCCTTGATAATTTGTGGTTTCTTCCAATGATAAAACGGCAATAGAATAGGGAAAAGTTTCAATATTTTCGTGATACAGTTTGTCAGTCAAAGATGAAAGCCCTCCGCAAAATGGCAACACCGATGTCACGCTGGTGCTGGTTGACAAACGGCCGGAAGTGACGGTGACGTCATATCTGACCAACTTCACTTTGATGTCATCATGGTGACAAATTCTGAAATGTAGAAGAATGAAAATTTAGTATCTAATTCTAATATTTCTGAATCAGTAGCTTTTATCGTGAAATTGCGTCCAACAATATAAAGGATAGTGAGATTTGTTGTCATATATTTTGTCATACAATATTATCTTTGAATACATTCAAAGTACTTTGAAAACTACCCGAATTGGATAAATAAACACATGCATTCAGTTTCAGACTATCTATAAAAAGAGAGAGAGAGAGAAAAAAAAAGACACCATTCAGATACAGAAAATACAAAGAATTTCTTCCACATACTGATGGAAACAAAGAGAGAGAAAAGGAAGAAGCCAAATAAAGTCAGACGGACGAAGAGAAGGTTATTCAAATGAAGAAAATAATCAATGATTAATTGCAATAATATATATTTGGACTGATGTCAGATTACTAATTATTCTGGCTCTGACAAAGCAGATCGTAAATCTCACTTTCTATTTTCATTTTGATTACTGTCTACCATGAATTACTTTTTGATGAAAACATGTCCACGAATTTCTTCCCTGAAGACAACACATTTTTAATAAAACCTTTCATTGTTTGGAAAGAGATTACATTATGTATATGACTTAAAATCTGCAAGTTGTATCTGTTTTATAACGTTATTTTGTCTTCACATAGTTTGACGCATAATGATCACAAGTAGGCCTATCTCGGGTTTTTAAATTTTGCTTAATACTATTTTCTTTATATTATCATCTGACATATACCCTTTAATTTCTAAGTGAGATCGGTAACTATTATTAAATTATTAACGACACAATAATTTGTGATATGATAGGTTTAGTATATGTTGTAAGCGTTATGCGAATCGAATCCCCTTTTCCACCGATTTATTGACCAAATTAGGAATTCAAAATTATCGATATGAAATTAATTTTTTCATTTGTTTCATGTTTTATATTTATAAGCTACTAATTTTCAGATATTTTTATTTCAAGGGCAGATTTTTCGCGAGATTCTGCATTATGTATACACTCACAATAACATATAAGTATTGCGAACAATCATAACAATCTTGAAAGCGGAATTACCTCAAACCATCTGACAATTTAACCTTTCGATTTATGAAAGCATCCCTTTCCCTCTAAACAAGGTAACTAATTTTCATGTTCACCTTCATAATTGACTTGTCCGTCGCCGTCGATGTCGGCTTCCCTGATCATCTCATCCACCTCCTCGTCTGTCAGCTTCTCACCAAGGTTCGTCATCACGTGACGCAGCTCTGCAGCACTGATAAGAAAACAAGCAAGAAGGAAAGTTTTGACGGCATGTAGTAGATTATATGAATTATTATGCAAAAGGAATTTCTATTTGTTATGTTTACACCATTTGGGCTGCAATTTTGGCATAGCATTATCAGATTATGCTTATGTGATGTCAAGACCATACGTTACTTTCTTCTTGTAATTTTTCGTCTTCATTTTTGTTGTTGTTGTTGGTACTGTTGTCTTTGAAACTAATACAGTAAAAAGGTTGTTCACAGTGATTTCTGTAAAGCTATAATTTGAAATCAATAACCACAATCATACAAATCCAACAAATCTCTTCTGTAAGTCCTTCCTCTAATATACGTATACTGTTCTTCATGTTTAATATTATTTTCCGAGGTTTCCTTCTTTATTGTCTTCTTTATTATAAAATACTTCCGTCTAAATCGACCGAAATTCGTTACGGAAGCAGAATTTACGTGTAATCGCGGGAGGATTCAAATATTCTTTATGGGTAAATCCATTCCTCCGGCGTTGGGAAATCCGGATAAAGGAATTACGATTACTTCACTGACTTGCCTGACTCCATAAAACTAAAAGTTATATTTGGAAAGGATTAATTTGCAAAAACTCAATTTCCATGATAATACACAATCGCGGGTATAAAATTGACAAGAAACCATCTCAAAAAACATCAGAAACAAGATTTCCTCTAAGAAATGTGATAAATATTGAATGATGATATCAACTGTAGAGAGGAGTTACGGTATAATAGCCATCAATTTGTTCCAGTTTTCTGCTTCCTGAATAACAAAAATATGTATTTTCAAGTTTCCACACGCGTATCACACATGTGGACTTACGAAGTTATACATTAAATCAGATTCTGTAAAAGAATAAAGGAGCATTATGATTACTGTTAAACTTCACGACAAACTTTTTTGACTGCTGTTTCTTACCTTGATCTGTACATTACATGAAAATTATTTTACCATTAAATATAATTTTCCAGTCAAATTACGAATACCTCAACCAAAATAATACAGTCATGTCGGATGAAGCGCTCTATTATTATCATAGTTCATAAAATTATTATTGTTGTACTCCCTCAAGAAATTGTTTAGTAAGAGTGGTGATGATCTACCTGATATAACCATTACCGTCCTTGTCGAAGACCCTGAAAGCTTCCCTGATCTCCTCTTCGCTATCAGTCTCCTTCATCTTCCGCGCCATCATCGTCAGGAATTCTGGGAAGTCAATCGTTCCATTACCTGGGGAGAGGGGGAGAGAGAGATAAAAAGGGGTAGACAATCAGTTACCATTTGTAATAGGAGAAATGATAATGATTCTCGAGTATATATATATTTTGCTTTATGATAAAAGTATGTTGATGAATAAAAACACAGCAGATAATGTGCTTAAAACATACATGATACCTTTCAGCCTCTGATTAGGTCTTACAATATGGAATTGGAGGGTCCCAGGTTTATTGCTATACAAGAGGGAGTAAAAGTATTTCTTTTCCTTGATCTCTCCAAGGAGTTAACTCCTTGATTTCTCATACATCATTTTTTAACGTATATCATGGCAACGATTTCTACACAAAGAAAAGGAATTCAGTTCCGATTTGAAATCCCCCCCCCCCCCCTTATGTAAGAATATTGATGATTTGCATGTCTTAGATTTCGTTAATAGGGGTGTCATGGTTTATGCATTTGCCCTTGCGTTTGGACGATCGAACTTGGTCGGATTTAGTAAGTAAAAACAAAACTATTGATCGCTGATTTCAACACGAAATTGGCATTTGAGAAGAGAGTGAATAAAAGGGTAAGCATAAAAGGGTTTGGGCAGCCAGCCTGATGCATGTATGACTGGCTGAGCATTTTCATGATTGATTTGTCAAGGTGAGGAAACAATTTACAACGCTTGGTTTGATGTTGTTCTGGTTATACCCAGCTTTTTAATATCAAATTCATAGGATAGAGGCCAAAAGCGTGAAAGCGTGAAAGCACAAAAGATTACATATCAATGAAATGGAACTATTTCTGCAGCACAAAGAAAAATAGATATTTGAAATTCATGATGTGTTTAGTCGACTCCGTGTTACATAGTTTCAGTTTCAGTTTATTGTTTCATATTTCAGTTTATTACAGTATAAATGGTACAAACAAAATAAATGGTACAAACAAACATAAAATACATTGTCAGAGAAAATAAAATAAGGTGAGTACCTCATATCTATACGTTTGCATGCAGTATTAATTGCAAAGAATGGGCTAGAATAAAAGTGAAATATTGAGGAGCCTAAGAAGAAAGCTATACGCTTGTGAGTTATAGGCTCCAAAGAGTAATACGATTTATAATAGCCTTTAAAAATAGTGGGAACGAGCAATGCATGATACAGTAATATGAGTATATAAATACAATTATTGTGTCGCAGTAATCAAAATCGCATTCAAAGAAATAGTAATAAATGGTTTCATTTTCACTTTCATTACAGCAATAATATAACACACAATAATATCAACATTTTTAGACTAAATAAGCATTTCCTGTACGCGTGGCAATTTCTGAAGCATATACCGATTAGACATACCTACACTTAAACTTAAACACGGTTTATGTATACGAAGTTTAAATGCTCAGGCGCCTGAGAAATGTTTATATGTATGTGTGTGTGCGCGAGTGTGCGTGTGTATATCGGGTTATGTGATTTACAAGTTACAATGATTAAGGAGTATGTGATAACTCCTTGAAATGATAAGTGTGGGAAGAGTATATTCTGTGTCTTTTGTATTCATACATCAGGAATATTTTTGCCTGAATTTGGAATGAAAATATAGAAAAACAGAAGAGAAAATGCTAATGGACATGAATAATACAAAAGGTATGAAGATGAGATATCAGAGACAGACATGAAATTTTTAATGCATTTATAACGTTGAGTTCAGTTCTATCAACTTCGTACCATCAGCATCGACCTCATTGATCATATCCTGTAGTTCAGCCTCGGTAGGGTTCTGTCCAAGTGATCTCATGACGGTTCCCAACTCTTTGGTAGTGATCGTGCCATCTCCGTCCTTGTCAAACAGGGAGAAGGCCTCCTTGAACTCTGAAAAACATAAAGACGATGGGGGGGGGGGGATGTTGAGAGCACGTACACTTTAGACAGAAGAATGTCAACTTTAGTTGTTACAAGCTACACACAAATGTAACTGCATGAGGATAGTCAAAAAGGAAAACCCTAGAAAAAAAATTAGGGAAACATATGCAGTAACCGAACGACTCTCGGAGTATAGTTGTACAAGTATTTGATAGCACAATCAAATTATCTTTCGTTTAATGCATTCTTTGTTTTTCTGCCTCTGTAACAGAGTGCAAGGAAACTTGACAATACTCTCTTCATTGTCCCCCAGAAACTATTCTATTTTCATTTCGTGTTTGTACCTCTGGCTATGTGAACAGCCTTCTGAGTCGATGATATACCGCAGTCGCTGAGGAGACGGTTAGTACTTGGGAAAGAAATTTCATGTTTGCTTACTCCTCATCACCATGCTTCCACTTCTAGCTTGGTCAAGAGCCTCGAGTAATAAATGTGTTCAAACTCATTTCATTTGTAATCAAGTGACTTCACCTCTCCAGCTCTACCCGTTCCCCTATTATCCCCTTTCTCCTCTGGATCCTCCCTCCCTTTCTCTCTCTCTCTCTCTCTCTCTCTCTCTCTCTCCCTCTCTCTCTCTCTCTCGCTTTCTTCATGTGTTTCACTTTCCTCTTCTTTTCTGTCTATCTCTGTTTTCTGTTATTTCTTCCATCTTCAGTTTCCAGTCTGTTCAAGTCGCTTACATGTCATTTTCAACCTTATCTGTTCTATAGAATTCTAGCCTTCATATGTACATCTCTATTTCTTTCTTTCTCTCCCCTTCTCCACCCCCTCTCTCTCTCTCTCTCTCTCTCTCTCTCTCTCTCTCTTTCTCTCTCTCTCTCTTTTTCTCTCTCTTTCTTGGTTTCGGTTATGAATTTACATGCCATGGACCGATTCTTGTTTGTCATGCACGCATATAGTTCGATCCAGTATTTGCCAAGCAAAGCAAGCTATCTGTATTTACCCGTATTTCATCTCATCTCAGCTAATTTTGACATTAGGTATGTACACAATACTTTAATGACGGCCCGTAAAAATATCATACGACTTTGGGCAATGGATAAATAGGAAATATTTAATTTTCTTCTATAAGTTCTGCAATTCTGAAGAGTAAAATCACTTATCCTTCACCGTTCTTCTTCTTACGAAATGACACAGAATAAATTATATATCACAATATGATTCCATTATCTTTTGCATGGCCATGCAGAACACATGCGTCACCTGCCACAAAACCAACTCCATCTTTCTTGGCAGAGGGGACGTGCGCGATGGTGTCTGGAAGTTATAATCTATCTTGGCGGAGATGGGCTGAGACGAGAAGAGTTAAAGGATGTATTGGAGATCTGAAGGCCCATGCTTTATCTTGACAAATCACCCCTGTTACTCGTGGAGACAGAATAATGAAAAATAGGCTGGCTCAGAGACGGTTTCTTTGACGACTCCTTTTTCAATTTCCGAGTCTGGATGGGAAGGTTAAACTGGGGTGTGACATTTTGGATGGCATCAGCTGCTCACAAACTTGCCCACATCTATTCTGGTTGGAGTCAATAGTTTATTGGATGATGATCACTTTCAAAAGATCCAGGCTTCAATTAACTGCCAAACCGGCATAACACAGCTGAATAACTAATCTATAGGGATGCAATTCTAGCATCCTATAATGTAGATATACTTTGTCAATACAATAAGGGATTTTAATCCATAGTGATCAGAACATTCCTGTTGAAAACGAGAATATTTGCATTTGTCCTGATTTATGGAATGTCCCCTGACAGTTTTGTATTCAGCAAAATGGAAATAGATACTTGTGCTTATTGAAAAAATAATTTGCTTTTACGATACGTACATCCTGAAGATGACAACAAGATATTCATTGCTATTTGTGACAGAGCGGCGTCAATTATGACAATTCCGACCTCGGTTTCTAAACCAGGACGACTGAAATTTTGAAATGACTAAATGAAATGGCCCCTGTGAAGTCCTCGAAACACGTCCTGATTTCTTTTGGTAATTAGTAACTAGACCTATACATTTAATATCATCATAAATAAATCAGATGTTCCTCTATAATAATATTGGATAAAGTGGAAGTAAAGTGCCACAGCACATTTAATTTTTACAACGATATTAATGGGCCTTAGTTATTTTTTTCACTTTTTCATTAACTACAAAGTCAGTAGATGTCAAACCCTATGTCACTGCAATATAAATATTTTACCTAAAATGTGTGAGAAAAAAAAAATTATCGAGAGTCTCTTGAAAATACATTATGTAATATCCTTGTCGTCATTGATGTTATCTCACATGACTGAATTTATAGCTATCTAAAGGTCCTTCCTTATTTATTCCACCTTCTTCATTCTTTTACCCTCTCATTTCTGGTCCTCTTTCTCACGTTCACCGATAACATCTCCTAGCTATTATTTCTAATTTCCTTTCATCGGTAGTTTCCTGCTAGGGTTTTCTTTACATCAACTTTTTCAAGAGGTTTAAATGTGATCAAAATAGCCTTACAACAAACAAAGCATACACTTTTAAATGTTTATAAGGATGGAGAAGGGGAGAGAGTGTTATTATTGTTTGTAGATCTAATAGTGCTGTAGTGACAATGAGATTAGTGCAAGTTCTAGAACTTGTTGCGTCACTTGCGTGACATTATTTAATCGATTTACTGGATGACATTATCAAATAAATTGAGTTCACATAAAATAACTGACACGACAAGCAACAGGGTCGTGGAGAGGTAGGATTCCTGTCAGCCTGATCACATCATTACTTTGGAAAGACGCCATTCTTTCTATTCACCTGTAGGAAAATATCGGTGAATCCATCATCTGCGTCATATGAAAGATAAATTGTATTACAGAACCTACCCACTCCGATGATTTGCCTGAGGATAAATGCTATTTTTGTCGGAAAAAGAAAAACTCAACACGGAAAAACAACTCCACTGCGTTTTCTTGTAAGCCATTGTAAGCTCGTGTTTTTCGTAAATTCTCCGGAGCCGAATCTGGCAGCAGAAATTTTTCTTAATTTTGTCGTTTAAATGTCATCTCCAAAAGTTATATGGTGACATTAAGAGGCAAGACATGCTCATTTCACCGAGACACTCAGATAAATTAATGGGGAGTATTTTGTAAATAGGGAATATATAAATAGATATAATTCTGATATTCTAATTTGCCTTTATTTTCATCATCATATTGAAGGAAAATATTAAAGCGGAACAGAAGAGTCATGACAACGGGGTTAAAGAGAATCGAGCGATATCGAAAAAGACGGAGCTGCCTTACCTAAATTTTTAACGAGAGAAGGGAAGATATCTCATGATACTCCCTTTCAGTAAAAACCAGAAAGTAAACCTGATTGAGGTGTATGTAATGTTATGAAAAGGAAGCTCACAGATTTATGACGCCAGTATTGAGGATCACTTTTTCAATACCGGATCTTATTTGTACAATTGTTTCACAATAAGTTCCTATAGATATGACTGATTTCCAATTGGACAATAACGACCACATTTATTGTTTTGATATTTTCATTGAAAATGAATACTATCTCGTTATGGAATCGGTGACAAATCGGTCTCAAATAACACTTGAATAATTATTGTTTATATCTGAAGAAAGCTTAATTCCATGAAACTTCCTTTTTAGATATAGTACTGGAAGAGGTACCAGGTAGAGGTATTGAAAGAAAAATCGTTGGCACGTACTTCTAATCCATAAAAAACTCTCCGTATCGAACTGAGCAAAGGCAATTGTCAAAGCAATAAAGCGAATTAGGTTAATGCAAATATTACATGTGGGCCTTTTCTAGCTTTCACTTCTCACCATACCGTCTGAATCTACGAAAGATGATAACTTAGTCATAACGTCCAGGTCTTAAGGAGGATTCACACCGAACACGACAAACGACAAACGACACGACAAAATGAAAAAAATTGAAAAATTTCTCTAATGCAAGCCCTATGGTGCCGTGTACACTGCCACGATAACTTTCGAAACGTCGTGCACGACGTTTTTAGCCGTTTCAGAAAATCGCACAGCGAGCGATTTTCCCAGCACGACAAAACGATATTTTGGCCATCAACCAATTAGCGTGGAGGATTTACAGTGACGTCATATTTAACCACTGCTGCTTACTTTTCATTTCTCTAGCTCAAATCTCTATGTAATTTTACGTGTATAAAATTATGTTATCGCACCGCTCAAAAAGTGTCATGTAATTCCTTTAGTGGGGACTTTAACTTAAATTTCTCTATTTTAAAATTCAATTATGGTTAATGTCATTAAAATTAACTTACTTTTTTTTTCTTGACACAGCCATTCAGCCTTTGCAGATTTAATCTCGGGAGGTGCATTTTATTAGCAACATGTATGTTTGTTTTTTATTTGTTTGTTTGTGTGTGTGTTTGTTTGTTTTTTTTGTTTGTTGTTTTTGTTGTTTTTGTTGTTGTTGTTGTTTTTGTTGTTGGTTTTTTTTTTTTTTTTTTGGGGGGGGGGGTTGTCCCTCACAATACCAGTCATAAGATATTTAGTTTAATTGATTTCATATTTGCATGATTTTTTATTCAAATGTACTATAAGAAGAAAAATTCCATACTGGTCTATTTATTAAAGGTGTTGTATTATTAGTTATCTCACTTAAGTTTTTAATTGCAATATTAGATACCTTTGTTTATTCTTTTAGATATCATTGGTTTAGTATTGTTTTGAAAGCACTCATGAACAGAATACATTGAGCAAAGAACTAGTTATAATTTTTCAAAGAGAGAGAGGGGGTGGAGATAGAAAGAAGGAGAAAAGGAAAAATATATTGGGAAATACATTTAAATTCTTTTTTTTATTTCGATGCGACTTTGAAAAGGGATTTCTTTTAGTTGTTTTAAGATTTTCCCTAATAATGTGGTAAAGAATTGCTTTTCCTTTGTTGACAAATATCATGAGTATATTTTGAGATAACTTTTACATTAGAAAGAAAGAAAAGAATTTGAGTGTATGCGGTTGTGATGGAGATTTTATTTCAAATTCATTGTATGTGTATGTGTGTGGGGGGATGTTTTTACAGACGTGTATCAATCAGATATGATTATTCACGTCTAAGGACCGACCTTTAACATCACCATCCGAAAGACGTGACTCAGTCTCGAACCTGGGTCCGCTGAATCAGTTTATAATTTCCACTGTTACAGGCGCACGCCACAGAGAGTAGGTAATGAAATATTCAACATTACATTTCAGTTCGAAGGATTGGTGCTCTCAATTACAACATAAAGCCAATGATGAATGTTGGTTAGGATGTGTTAGAGTGTGGGTAAACAACAGGTGGTTGTTAGTTAAGTGGCATTGATGACACAACTATGAACAGATGGGACTTATAAGAAATTCTTAGCCAGACAGGAAAATGACATTGATTTATCATTGTGTATGTATAAAAGTTACCTGTCTACAATCTTAATCAGTCGAACTCTAGGTACATGTATATGTGCATTTTAGAATGTCTGTTTCTATATAAGCGGTGGCTCAGTGGTAGAGCAGTGGTTTCGTAAATGGGAGGACCCGTGTTCGATACCAAATGGATGCGCTAGTGCCCTTTGGTTGGGCATTAATCCCTGACCAATTCCCTCGGTGAAGACGTTAAGCCGTCGGTCCCCTGGCTGCTTATTTACAAGCAAATACATGCTTTCTTCTCAGTCAGGTAAAATAAACCAAACCATTTTGTTTCAGGTCTAAAGCTTACTCAAAAGCGAAATCTAAGAAATTTGCTCTGTGGTCCCACCATTGGGGGGTCTTACTTGATAGATGGAATGTAAAGTAATAAGACCAAGGGGAGGATGTGTGAGGGGCCCTATCATCTTATTTTCACGTTCCTTTTCAACTCCCCTTTCTTTTGCCCCCTCCCCATGTAGTTACACCATGTGAGTTAAGTGATCGCAGAAAGAAGATTTTTTTTATTAATGGGGGGAATTGTGCGTAAATTATTATGCCAGAGAATAGGTTAAATGAGAGGCCACCATCGGTTATGTGTTAGGACTATCTACTCGTATTAAAGGAAAAACAAAAATGTACCTATTTCCTAATAAGAAATGCAAGTACTCTCCAAATGTCTGCAGGTACCCATATTGATTGTAAAGTACAGGCCTGCACAACTATTTTCAATTATAAGAAAATATATTTTTCAGATCATTTTGTAAATAAAACAAATGGTAAGCAGTGAGTGTATAAAACAAAACCACTGGAATTATTCCGAATAGACAACAACAAAGGTCATTATTTTTTATGTAATTATTCAGCATCTTCACATGTTGAAGAATCACATAAAAAATAATCATATTTATAGGTATGTGTAATTCTTCAACATAGTCACATGACCATATGAAAAAAAAAACAGCTGTAATTATTCTGAAAAGACAACAAAGATCACTTATGTAATTCTTCAACATATTCACGTGACCAAAAAAATAATTTTTAGAAAACCCAAATAAAGAATAATGATTTCAAAATTTAAAAAAACATAAAACGTCCGTCTTTATTTTTGCAATTATTGATGACATGATGGATTTTAAATGAATTCTATCACCGACATTCTCATCATCAAAGACGACATCACCATCTCTCCAGCAAGACTTTTCAGCGAATGTCGTGTGCGGTGCGCGCTGGGTTTTTTTTTTTTTTTTTTTTTTTTTTTTTTTGCCGTTTGCATGCGGTGGTGTCGTGTCGTCTGTCGTTTGTCGTGTTTGGTGTGAATCCGCCTTTATGCTTTTATTACTGTTCTGTGATGAGTTCTGCGTTCATGCATCTTATATATACACTCGAATCATTTTCCCTTTTCTCCAAATATAACTCGCTTCCCCCTCTTACCCTGTGTGTATGTGTGTGGGTGTGTATGTGTTTGTGTTTGTGCGGGAGTTGTATGGGTGTGTTTCTCTCTCCTTCTTTCTCTCTCTCTCTCTCTCTTTGAATATAATAATGCATGCCTATTTCAATGACATTGGGCCTATTCTATACCTTCCTTCACAAGGGTACACAGGATCAATTTCCATTTTACGGAACAACTTCATTTATTTAATATCAATGTTAAACTGGTGCAAGAGAATACTGCAGGTCTATTATTATTATTATTGATACTACCCCTATACATTCCCTCACTCGATGGCATTGTATTCGCATGACACTCGCCAGTGTCCCCTCAATGGCTGGACCCGCTCTACACCACTTGTATTATGGGTGTATCGTTTACATAAGAAATGAAAATCTTTTACATTTGTTATTATGTCAGTATACACTATAAACCCACTTCGTTTCAGTGTTCCTTTCAAAAGCGTGTTCTAAAGAAAACCCAATACTCACACCAAGTTATGTCACATAATCACTCTCTATTATTAATTACGAAAGTAGCGTGCAATAGCACAATAGAAATTTGAGCCGAACATGGTGTTTGCAAAGTAAAATTTAAATAGAAGCTCTGAATCTGAATCTTCGTCATACATATACAATAAAAGTGTTTGCAGCATACTAAAAGATGAATTTATTGTATCATCCGAGCACGTGCATGAAATAGCCTTTTGAAACAGATGTTTTTTTTTTAATTTTGGACACATTCAATTAAATTTAAGGTCCAAATTTCAAATACTAATGCTTGCTGACTGCAAGCCGTTAATATTTGAGGAAAAGGCGTCAGAATTGTTTGGAAAAAGTCATTCATTCCTTTGAAGATCCTTTCCATGCCAGAATTCTTTAATAGATAATTATTATTACAATTAAGTATTTGGCGTCACCTGTGCCTGGGAGGGGAAAAGCGAACTGAATCACTGTAACCCTCGGGTCTCTCCTCCCGATATAACTGATTGGGATGTACAGGTGTACCACTACACCGGGGTTTCCCCTACTCTTCATCGAATAGTGCGGTGGGTTCTTAACGTGCAAAGGTGGTGACTCTCCTTTACACGGGGCCTCCATTTAACGTCCTATCCGAGGGACGGAGTATTTTCCACTGTAACATAGCCTGCGTCTATGAAACAGGGGAGGGGCACGTTAACACACAACGCAGGCTTCAGTCATCTGTCCGGGGTGGATTCGAACCCACGATCTTTGGTTCGACAGGCAGACGCTTTACCGACTGAGCCAACTCGCCTGTCATGTATAACTCTAGAAATTAAAAAAAAAAAAAAAATACCCGGAGGAAAATATAAATAAAATGGTTGCATGACTCTGGTACGTATTCAATTCTGCACAAAGAAATGTAATGCGAAGCAAAATGAAAAGTGTCACGAACCACCTACCGTGCAATAATAGCCGGAAAATCCATATTCCATATCTGTGCCACCGGTATGTACCTAATTGGGGATAGACTGTTTTTTGCGTCCGACCCCTGAGTTTATTAAGCTTTAACTCTTTCCTGATTGACAGCCATCTAAGGGAGTGTGCAGTGCCCCGCTAATTCTGTTTATTTATACCTCTCGCAATCAACGCTGATACCATCTTTAAAGCTGCTAATGCGTTACGAATTAACTGGGGAGTCAAGAAGCTTGGTCATGACGTCATAATGGATCACCCTTGATATTTCTCAAGCCTTTCTCTCTTTAGCCGCTTCTCACTTTCTAACCTCAATACTCTTACATTTATCCCTTCTCCCATTCTCTCTCTCTCTCTCTCTCTCTCTCTCTCTTTTACTGTCCTTTGTCGTCTCCCAATGTCCTCTTTCTGATTTACTTTGGTAATATATGATAGTCACTAAAATTTTAACAATATTTTTAGCCGTAGTCACTTCTCTCTCTCTCTCTCTCTCTCTTTCTCTCTTTAATCTTTCTATTTATTTGAGCTTTGTAAAATATCTATATTTATTTCTTGCAAGTCATTTAAACTTTTGTGTCGATTCTAAATCCTTCAATATGATTTCTTACGTCATGTGTTCAAAACTTACTGCGTTAAATTGAACCTATTCGTTGACTTGTTTCTAGACCCGTTGTTTACAAGCAATTTAACCAACATAACCAGAGCTCTCTTTAAACATGAGTCGGAGCTTTAGGTGAAAAGTTAAAGTGTCCCATTTTCCATCTCATTCAATTTGTATGTTGGGGGCGGCTACCAAAGTGCACCTGTCCTTTGCATGACCCATGCAGGCAATTTATGATAAATTGATTCGGCTTTGTTTGGTTGGTGTAGATGAATGTTGTCTACAAGTCATTCCCTTGTAAGACTATCCAATTATTCCAAGAACTTGAACTTATACCATTAATATAACAGAATAGCGTTTCAAATCTCTTACAATATTTTCTGGTTTTTTTGCTTTTGTTTTTGTTTGTTTGTTTGGTTGGTTATTGCTCTTGTTGTCTTTTTGGGGGTGGATTGCTATAACAATATCAAAACAGCAACAATATTCGTGCTATCTTCAGTAGATATGTAATGGAGATTTGAAAAGGGTTCGTGCTTGACTGGCATACAGATGTATGCTATTCATTAAATTCTGAAATCCTTTGAAAGCCTATTTGAAACTCCGTTACGTTCTGTGAAACTTTGAGGAACTTCGCCTTTAAAATACCATTATTACTGCCCAACAATAATATGGTGAAATCAAGAATAAAAATTACTGGGGGGGGGGGGGGGGGAGTTCTCATCAAGAGAGACTCTTCCAAAATTAGTCAGTTATCGTGCTTTATTTTCTTTCATAAAATGTTTATTGCTCATTTTTTTAGTCTTGCATATCAATTTATCAAAATTGAGCGCCTGTCAACTATTTTTGACTTCCTCTCTATAATTTCATTATGCTGTTTTCCGCGTACCTATCAATGATACAACCATTTAGTGGGTGACAAGAAACAACATATTAGATCCTTATATCGTTTTCATTTCAAAATCAGCCGTAGCAGACTGTAATGTATTCAAATTATCGTCTGGTGCAATGTGACTAGAGTGCTTCCCACACTAGGGCTGTCAAAACATATTAATTCACCACCTACACGCTGTCGAGAAGCACAGACATGAGTGCCGAAAGCCTCAAGCCAAATTTTCTTCGCTTTGATCAACTAGGCGAATCCATTAGTTTCCTCCTTATGCAACCATAGTTGCCCAGAGGAATGGAAATATATTTTTGATCAGCGAGTTAGGGAATTTTGAACACTTGAACTCGTTTACGCATGTCATTGCATCTTAATTGACTTCTGCATATTGTGCACCATAGCATCGCTGTTGACCATTTGTTTCCTGAATTACGGGTGTTTTGCTGCTTTTAGTTGTGTCCTGTAAGGAATGATTTGTCTAATAACGATCATATTCGAATATTCCTTCTCCATATATGGATCAGGAAAATTAAAATGCGATAACTGAATGTTGAAATCAACCCTCAGTAGCCAAAACCCCAGTAGGGACTCTTCTCATCCATTCTTATTCAATCAACACTGTACTGGACATGCTGGAAGAAAGTATTTCGTAGGTATCTCACTTGCCCTTGGGCCTTGGTGCTTAAGAAGTAACTGCAATTAATAGAAAGGGGTCCTCTTTCTTTATCAGTATCTTATCTAATCTGCATTTATTCCTACACTGAACGATGTACATACTCTACAAGGGAGGGTATATACTCACCAGCAATCTGCTCTTCCGTAAGTTGATCTGCCTGTAATGGTAAACGATAAAATAACAACTTGGATTAGTGTAAATGAAATAATGAAATAACATACCACCCTCTATTTTGAAAAAAAAAAAGAATAAGAAGTCTTTACATGTTAAGAATCAATTTGATACCCGCACTCGATTCAGTTAGGTCTCAAGATTGCTTAATTCCATTTAGCCAATCCTATTTCCTAGTAATGGATAACAAAACTGTTGGTTCCTATGTTAAGTATGATTATAAGGAAAAGTTACGCTTATGATAAAAATCTAACATATATATAACTCACGAAAATTCATACTGAGAGTTTTCCCATGACTCGTTTCTATTTGCTTACAAACCAAATGGAAATTATGATTTGGAATATTGCTTTTACGTGAGCATAGTGCTTTACATCTGAGACATTATTGTAAGATAATATGTCGAACATTTTATATATGAGTAAATAGGTGAGGCAATAGAAACTAAGGAGTTCTGTCCGAATACAATTGTTCTTAAAATCGGTTTATCGAACCGCCACATATATTTCAAATATACGTGAATCATGAAATATGATCCCTTATGCGAAACGTTCCTTTTTTAAATCACCAAACAGCTTCCTCATACCATGATATAACACTGTTCAGTCAAAGCTAAGAACATTTATTGTTTACACAGAAAGGGGTCGAAGGTCCACTGGCACTTGCCAACACGGAAATATCAAAGGAAGTTTATTTTTCTAAATAATTAAGAACATGATTAGATCAATTTTTGGGATCAATTAGTAATGATAATGATGATGATGATGAATTTTTAAAATAGCAATACATGATATAAAAAGAACATACTTTACATGTTGCATGCAGGCTAATTAAGTGTGTATAACCATGGTAAAACTGTCAACTTTCGCGTATACCCCGCTTTCAGACATCAGCCCCTGTATCTTGGGCTGATAATTCCAACATCATGGCATCTCTCCTCTATAATAAGCATGTTATCTGTTCAAACACGTCCCAGCGGGACAGAGCTTTTAAGCACTCTAAAATCTACGGGGAAGCAGACTTTAAAAACCTCTCAATTCCATTCTCTCTGCCGAAGACAGTGGGCTAGCTGCCAGTAACTCATAAAAATTAATGAAGATCACTATTACGGCTTTCACTATAGTTTTTTACATAATTTCTAAGATGCTCTATCTTCTAGAAATTACACCATCTTCTAATTTTCTTTCGTGCAGATCTTGAGATACATTATCCACTTCTGCCTCTACTGTATATACTGCTACCAAGAAGTTAAGAGCTATTTTCCCCAGTGAAATAACTTTATAAGAGACCATTCATCATAATTAATCTCTGGCTGGCTTTGAATGATCATAATCAAACCACGAAACATGATATATCTATGTATACTGGTTAGGACAACTATTATTTATGCTTGTCATAGACACTGTCTTATCGCAAAAGAATGATGCCTACGCATTTCAAAACGCATGCATACACAATCATATCGGTAAAGATTGTGACATTTAGTTCTTGGTTTGAAAATGAATATGGAACTTTTGTTGTAAATGTCAAATATATAGATTCATATATCCAGTACGAGTTTTTCCTTCCTATTTCAAGTTGAATTAACGCTTGGGCGTGGGCGCACTTTTTCCTTCTCTCGTTCCATATCTCTTTAATATGAATGATATTCTGATTAAAGCCTTCATCCTGAATGGAATATGCAGTAACTCATAGCTTCAAATAGCCTTGTCATCAACAGCGAAACATAAAGGTTTTTAATACTTACAGCCATTTTCTCTTTTGCAAACAATTTCTACCCAACAAGCATTGAATTATTTCATCGAATAGTCCATATTTCCTATGATAGACATGATCACATTATTACGATGCACTGTCTTGAATACTGAATACTGAATACTGTAAGGTGTAAAGCAGCACAGTAATTGAAATGTATTTCTGTCCAAAAGAAAAAAATTGCTTTATTTCATGACCATTTTAGGCTGATTTTACTTAAAGCACATTCAGACAGATTGATAATGTAGCTCATAATTCTCTGATAACGTAACCCCTTGGGTTCGTCTTTCTAAAAAAGGCCATCCCTGATATAAGTGCCCTATATTTGCATTTGAATGGGCTTCAAACTTTTTATTAGCCAAGGAAAAAAATGGATCATTAAAAGTACAACAACCCAAAATTTACTTGACATCTTTCCTGGATACTCTTGTTAAAATAGCCTATAGTACATCCAACATTATGGGAAGACCATCGGGAGTTTACCTTATTAGGACAACTGGTTGTGCCATCAATGTTTTAAGATAATTATCAACCTTGGTCCTCCTGAGTGCTTGATGATATTGAATGAGTTTAGCAGGTGCAGCTTGGTAATTGGCAATAATTGACATGATTCATATTAGAACAACGGTAATTCATATTCTTAAGCGTGGCATTACTTTTTGGGGAATATGAAAAATGCAGCTTTCAATCTTTATACTTCAAACATATGAATAAATAGGTTTAAATTGCACTTTTTTCAAGTTTAAATCGTAATATTTTTTGTTTCTTTCACCATAATTACTGTGTATAACTGAGTGGTACGTTGTTTCGTATTATGACGAAGCTATTTCCAAGCAAGCCTACTATTTCAAAATTTGAACAGTAAAACGCATAAGTAAAACGCAATTTTATTGCAACAGCTGTGAAAATTTCATTTGTATGATTTTCTCATCCAGGTACTTCAAACATCTCCCCCATCCCCGGGGATGAGTCACCGTAGAGAATATTGTTCTGAAGAGGTTATTAAGGAAGGAAGAACATATGCTTAGACGCGGATAAAAATAACATTTCTCACACATTTGAGACAATCAATAAACGCAAATCAAAGCAATTGTGTTCGATTATAATTACATTAATGCACAGCTGAGCATACTCCATTGATTTTTTTTTTTCTCTTAGCTGTGGTTTATAGGGAAGGGAAATAATAATATGCACTTTGGATCTTAATTTTACAGTGCAAATGTTTGTTTTTATATTCTCTTCATTTCAAAGATTGAATGAACAATCTGATATGTGCATGCATTGAGATGTATTTAGGAATCAAAACTTCTCAATCATCCAAGTAACATTATCGAAATTGGAGTCGAGTCCGATATTTGAGGAGAAATAGTTAAAGAACTATCTTTACCAAGATAATGGTCTTGTTTCAAGTCTTATTATATTCTGTTTAATTTTTTTTTTAATGAAAATGTCATTTTGTTTGCTTCCTTCAGTAATCAGAACATTAGTCAATTCACCTTATCAACATGTTCGCTAACAATTAAGAGCGATGAAGTTCAAGAAAAGCAAACGCTACACACCATTAAGTAAATACACTTATCTTGGGTCGAACCCACAAACTGGGTTATTTTTCGAAGTTCTCTACGAAGTTCTCAATGTCTTGGTCTTTAAAATTCAATATTAAACTTACTGCATGGGGTGTCTTACTCAAACACTCTTTATTTTATGCTTTCAATGGTTGAAAATATTTCTGCATTTACTTTCGTCGTCGATTGTTTTTACATTGTTAACTGCACAACAAACATCCCGTTACTCTGATATCGGATTTATTAATTTAAATTCATGCTCTTGGTTCGGTATGTGCAGGTCATGCAATTCAATTTTTATACGAAAGAAAGTATAATTCCTTTTTGGATTGGAATATTCTAAGTAAATATCCTTTTATACAACTGAAATTTTACAGTGAATTTCATGATAATTTCCTTGTTTTGCTTTAAGTAGAATGACATAATTTGCATATTGTTAAACATACGCTTAAAACTTACTTATTGTTTCTGAAACCATAATTCTTTACCACGATTTTACTCAACTTCATGTTGCAAGAAACTTCGTTATTTAAATTTCATCTTTCAAATGTGTTTCCTTGCTATACGATGATGAAATTATTTACTATGTTAATTTTATTTCTTGATGTTTTCATTATGATGTGATTAATTTGTACCAACTTTGTAAATACAAACATTATCAGCTTGTTAGCTGCAAGTCTTGTTTTTTAATAAACCATTACAATTTAATACAGTTCATTTCAATTCAATGCAATTGTTACTTTGAAAAATGAAAGTAAAATGAAATAAAAACTCAATCTAAATCTAAATCAAAAATATACATTAAATATATAAAAAAGTATTACACGTTTTTTTAACACACACACACACACACACACACACACACACATATATATATATATATATATATATATATATATATACATACACACACATACACACACACATATATAAATTATATATATATATATATATATATATACATACATACTGGGAAACTCAAGATGTGATTCTAGTGACAAGTATGTAAATATGGCGCCTTTGTAACGTTTATCTTAAAGACTACGGTTCGTAAATGCCTGATTGATTTAAGAAAAAATAATTTTAAGGATATTAGTTCTAGAGTATAAGAAAGATGCAAATATACATTGCAACATAAGCTCCCCAGAGCGCCACTTGAATATTTTCCTAGTTTACTCACTTTGTTAGAAATAATAAAGTCATCTCAATATCTCTAGACAAGCTCCGACACTAACATATTGTACATTCAACACCGAACATACAGCCTATAATCATTATCATTTCATTCAACACAAGAGCTAAACCTAAACATGCACCGTCGCACTGCAGAGATTTTCCGCAGCCCATGTGAGAGTTTCTCTCGCAATCTATTTCACATTAACAATCGCCCCTGACACCTAAGGAGTAAAAGTGTATAAGAAGGCGCCGTGAGGTTGACACCGATTATCGATTAGTGGTTGCACGCATCCCTCCTCCAGTAGATACATTCATTCACCTTCAGGCTTAAACCAAATATCTACATTAAGATCTCGATTTCCCATCATAATAGTTTTAAAAATAATTTTAAAAGTCGCAAATCGATATATTATGTTAGCCCTTTTTACCTATTTTTATCATATTCATAATAATCCAAATGCACAATCTTTGTTGCTCAGTCACTCTAGAGTCTACAGATTTTTTCATAAAAATCACGACCATCTCTCATTTAGTCGAGACACTAATGATAAAAATATAGAATTGACTTACCATTTTGTCAATTGTTATAGATTGTCAATTCCTATGAGAAGAGAAAGGCTGCTGCTATTTACTGCAAGCAAGAGAGCGAAGAGATGAGGAAAGGAGGAATAACCCACTCGTAATGATTCCACGCAAGTGAGCAACACCGTAGTATTTCCACTATAACGCACGCGGCGAAAGATACCCAGAAGATACCCATAAGCAGTGCTTGCCTTCTTATATATTCAGTTATCGTATGCAAATAAGCCTCATAAATAATTCACCATCTAATCTCGCGGTGATCATGATTTCTATATGGCGATGCGAGAAACGCGCGTGTGCGAGCTTTGTGCGGAGAAAGAATGTAATCGTGTTTGTCATAATCTGATAAGACATTATCATCAACCGAATTACATGATCAACTTCAATTTGCCCCTAATGCATATAAGCTAGGAAAGGAGGGAACAGCAAAATATATCTTCATAATCTTAAATCTAAAGAGAAAATTTCATTCTATGGTTTATTGTTATTGTTATATATATTTCCAAAATAATTGTATACGTATTAATATCTTTGCATATTTCATCTTTTCATACTTCTTTACATTATATACACTTGTTCATATATGGTGTGAGAGACAATGTCGTGTATGTAAG
This sequence comes from Heliocidaris tuberculata, assembly GCA_025618425.1. Taxonomy (NCBI): domain Eukaryota; kingdom Metazoa; phylum Echinodermata; class Echinoidea; order Camarodonta; family Echinometridae; genus Heliocidaris; species Heliocidaris tuberculata. Next base: position 31,610,989 of record CM046834.1, on the reverse strand, counting down.
GATACTTTGCTTAATGAGTTTTTAATTAGGCCTAAACTTGGGATAACTTCTTGGCTATTGAAATTATGAATCAAAACTTTCTTTTGTAATATTTATGATCATCCAGATGAATGTTGTATATTGCATACTTTTGCAAGATGATTTTCTAAACACAAATGATACTCTCTCTTTTTTTTAAACTCACATATAATCAACTAAATGAATAGTTTATATCTTTGAATTTAGATAATTCTGTTTACACTTCTGTAACATCTCAGAATAAACTTGCTTGAAAGGGCAATTTCTAAAAGCTACTTTTTACATTTCTTCTGTAAGAAAAAGTAGGATTTATCACGGTTGCACTTCAGGATTTATTTTGAAAAAAGAAGGATTATACATTTTGTCAACGTGAAAATCTTTGTAGTATACAATACACCAAAACAATGATTGTCATGTATTTATATATTTTTTTCATTCGAAGAACAAATAACGCGATATTATTGCTAACGCAATATTATTTCTTTCACAATTTTATATATGACCCACATTATATTCCATTTTTTCTTATCATAGATCTACAATATTGATTTGGGCATAATCATTACGGCTTCATTCGTCATTTTGTTCGTTACTTTACCAGTTACAAAATATATTTCGTACTTTTATAGCTTAAATGCAATTTTCCTTTTTGGTTAGGAAAAGATGAATCCTCGCTAGCGGCATTTGAGGCGGGAAAGGCAACAGATATGCATCTCTGATTGGTCCAGAGATCAACTGCAATGCGACATTACCACACCGCAATCCTATCCCACAATGCACTCGCTGACGTAGCCCTTCGTTTTGCCGCAATGCGCATAAAACCCATGCAAAGAGAGAAAAGCAATGTGTCTACTCGACTGTCGTAATCCAAGAAAAAGTCAGGTAGAGACGGATGCGTGGATGCATATCGCACATGCAGAGACGCCATCTCCATGGTGGACGCAAGTTGAGTGGCGAGAAGAAAAAGCGAGAATGACATTTGTGGCATTAGATGTTAAACGAGGACGACGGTTGCAAAATCACAGATGGGGAAGAGAGTCTGTTTGCCAGTGCAATTTTGGCGATCGCGTTTGCCCATTGAGACCGATAGAAAGAAAAATAGAGAGCGAGCGAGGGACCTTCGAAGGAAAATTAGAGGAGAGTGAGAGGTAGAGAGAGAAAGAGATGCCGAGTTAAAGAGAATCAAGGCAAAGATTGAGTGCTTATTATGATTCTTCAATATTATACCTCATGTCCCCAGTTACCCTCGTCGAGGCTATACGCAACACGCAAACACCCAATGGCGTTTTGTTGACCGAGTGCCAATATTTGCTAAAATGATCTTTACACCGACGATTCTACAATTAGAAGTAATCTCGGCCTATTATACTGATTGCCAAATTTAATAAGCATTTCTATTCGAAAATCTTAGAACGTTTTACACAATTTCTGTCTAAATAATGCTCACAGAAGAATTATATAAGCCAATAAAAAATGTATTGGGTGGTGTGACTGGCAAACGTCAGCTCAATGATAAAACAGAAGAAAAAAAAAACCACCTCACATAACAACAATTAACAGAAAAGACTTCTAAAAACAAAAACAAAATGTAGTTTCATATTAGACTCGTGGTGTCATTTCGTCTGAAATTCATGATTTTCTGCTAAAAAGATAACTGTATGAATAAGGAATGCTTATATGTCAAATTCAGAGTAATTGGGTTCTTAAATGTAGAAAAATGAGTTGCCATTGTACATTCATTGGAGTTATGTTAGGAATAAGATATTAGGGAAATGTAATAACAGTTTCGAGTAAGGCATAATTTGCATATATAGACGTGGCGCCCCTAATTATAGGCCTACAAAATAAGTTTGCTATTCGTAGACGAAATGGCTTCTTAGCAAGTGCACAAAAAATATGAATTTGATTCGAAGATAAATATTTTATTTCCCTCTGACTAACATTATAATTTCTTTAAAATTGCAATAGTAGGCTTACATCAGGTGAAAAAAATCTGAAAACCCGCAAAGCCAACCTCGTGTTTGGAACGCTAAAAACAAACTCAAATGGAAGTTCTAAGAAATCTTAAAAATCACTTTGCTTTACAATTATCAGTTGCCTCGTTCCAACTACCATAGTTTTGCACGAAGCCCATGATTAACATCTGGATATAAACCAAAAGCAGTCAAGAAAACTTATCTTCATGTTGCTTAAACTGAATTTACTTGAAATCATATTACAATAAGAATCATATTACGCAAACAGTTCAGAATGTATTGGTAGAATGTGATACAAAGTACAAAATTACAATGATTATGATTTAAAGTATATCAAAGTTCAATTGCCTGAGCCCTTTCTGATTAGAATCTAAAGTTCTAAGAACTCTAGCATAAAACAACATTAAAAAAGCAATTTACAGTCAAATCCAAGTCAGAGCTATTTTAATCGACTAAAATTATGAGAAAGTGGCAATTTAATTTTGTAATCAAACATTTACATTGAGTAATTTCCATTCCGAAGTTCCCATGCAGAACTGAAAATTCAAAATGTTCAGTATTACACATTGTCCTTTCGTAATTGAGTGCACCGGTCCATAGAAGAAAACAGATCTAGTCGGATTTGAAAAAAAACAACAACAACAGAGAAATTTACTTAAGTCTGAATGTCCTAGCCATACAAAATATTGGCTAATGGAGAGTTTAGATGAAGTTCAAATGTGAGTTAAGAGCATGTAAATGGTCCCCACCCCCTCCATTCTCTAGTCAATATTAATCAATGTCATAGCCGGTATACACTTTTGCCAGCCATCCCATCAGATTACAACACATGTTAGCCTTCAAGTCTAGAAGGTTCGTCCCATTAAACATAAAATATTTCTTTACAAATGAAATAATTTTCCTTATTATCTTTTTTAGAAATAGAATAAATTTTCCGAATAAGACAAAAATGATCAATTAAACAAAATAGATCTGTAGGTGTTGGGTGGAATTATATCATGATGATGTCAGCAGACAAGGGATCAAGCAAAGGATTTGTGCTTGAACGCTTATCGAACACGAATATTGAATGTTAGTGATGGACACACAAATTCGTGATGGAGAGCAGGTTATTAACACACAAATTTGAGGAGAACGATTGTAAAGAATAATATAGAAGTAATAGATATTGGAATAACATAATAATAATAATAATAATTAAACATTTTTGTATAGCGCATAACACATAGGCAAATTTGCATGTCTCTATGCACTTAAGAATAGAAAACAAGTTTATACAAGAAAAGAAAAAGAAAAAAAATGCACTGGGTTCATGTTTCTGACTATTCATAAGTGGTGAAAAAATATGTTTTCAAGGTACTAATGAAGGTACAACATACAGTTGATGGTTCGCTAGTTTTATTGCTGATTACCCTTAATTTGATTTTTGAATAAATATTTGTTAAATGTATATTTACAATAATAATAATAATAATAATAATAATAATAATTAAAATGTATATTTGTTCATAAACAGGCATTCAAAATCAAAGTAAAACGAAATGTAAATTAATTGAAGTTCAGGACACTTGAACATTTTTCCCTCATCTCATAATTATCCAAATGACTTCATTTTAGGAGATCACAAACTTTCAGCTACTTATGACGTTTTTTATTTTTGCCATTTACGAATCAAAATCAAATCCGACAAAAGTTTACATGGGCTTGTCATACACCTCACTGGAGGTTACACGAAGAAAAACAAGTGCAAATTTCCAGTGATAAGGGATTTAGTTTAACAAAATGTTCATCTTTAGGAAGGGCCAATTTATTCCCAAAAGGTGTTCAAAGAACATTAAAGTCTCTTTCTTATTTCTCTACAAAAAAATTGCAACCGCTTAAAATTGTATTTTGTTAAATTATTTAAGATAAACTCACTAATCCTTACGAATTATATTTTAGACCTTGCTAAAACTGAACTGGGACTTTAATAAACATTTCATCAAAGTCTTGAAATTTTGATTTCAATATTGTATATAGTATCACTGTATCGGGTGATTTATTTTTAATTTTTCACTCTTATTACTTAGACTCGTTTCATTCTTAACTGAAGCTTTTTGACAGCTGACATTTCTTTTTAGAACAATTAACAAACAATCCTATCAAGTAGCAAGCTAAAAGGAAACTCTTGAAACTTATCAAGTTTAAAGTTTAATGAGATATGTGTCCGTTAAAAAGCAAGAATTTCTTTGTATTTTGCCTTATCACTTCCATCTCCTATAATTTCCTTCATGTTTGCTTTTTCAATATCAACAGTTCGACGAAATTTTGGAAATCAGTGATATATTTTTTAAAGGATTATATTTGCAATCCAAAGGTTGTCAAAATAATTATACGACTCCTATCTATTCATATTATATTCATAATGAGGCAATACTTTGATATCATGTAAAAATAAAGAGAAAGTATAATTGTAAACGCATTTTCCTGGAAAATCAGTACCATATCAGATAAATCATGAGAGCTGTACAGTATTAACCTTGCAGACTTTGATCTTTGCACATATTCATGAAAAGAAAGCAGCTCTATTTTACCTTTGAAATCTTAATTTGTAGTGAATTATAGATTTTGATAGGTAAAAGAGCTAAAAGCTTTCATTTGTATTATGAAAATTATATTAGCCTGTTCGTTTTAACCACTCCCCTGCAATATATTATATATTATATATATATATATATATATATACATATACATATGACATTATCAGAAATAAAGTAGTTTTGCAGGGAGGAAATGACGATCTGACAAATAATTATATTCTTAACTAACTTGATAATAAAGGTAAAACGTCAGAAAATTTCAATCATTTCGCGTTCAAACTTTCCTTCAGTTTTAAAGTTGTGTTACTACGTGTTTGTGAATATCTTGAAAAGTCTTGAAGCTTGATTTGACAAGGTACTTTAATGGGATCGGATGATATAAGTTGTAAAATATAATTCTCTATAGGTCGAGATGTATTAAATTAAAAGAATTTACGAGATATAGCTCTTAATCCAATGATAGGTTGTACACATAAAATTTATGTAATTATAGAGGGGGTAGCGTGTATTTAGAAAAGAAAGTCGTTTTCTTTTCTCTAACTGATTTCGGAAATGATTAGTTCTACTTTACTTGAAGTTTGCTAATCTCGATGGGTAATCAAAGTCCACTTCGGTTTTGCAATTTACAATTAAACAGTTTGAAACTTTTATTCCATGGTCCATTTGTATACATTTGTAGACGTCAAATGATATTAACAATAATAAACTTGGATACCAGAACGAAAATGCACACCACTTGTGTGACTAATGCACGCCCTTGTTTAAAACACATTTATTACTACACATGAAATGCTATTCGTAGTTTTTTGGCGCCGGTCTAATTTCATTTCTTCGTGTATTTAAATGTGCAAACATGCCGAAAGTACCTCTAAATTTAACTTCTTTCTCGATAAAAAGTATAAAAGTAAGAATTTCAAACTTCTTCGAACTTATGTTATCAATGCTTATATTTTAACAAAGAGGTACTCACTGGTATTGGTCATAAGTTCTACATGCATGTGCTACAAACAAAGCATCGCAGTGCAACAATATACACATGTGTTTTATAGATAGGCGGGCCAATTATCCATTGCATGCAAATGCTAATTAGTCTCTGCAACTGGTATGTTAGGAATTTCCGATAACATGTACTACAACGGAGTTACGGTGCGGCTCATATAGGGATCGTCTTTTAGAAGCTTTTTAGAAGATAGCAGGGTAAAGTTGGTTAGGGGGCCTGGTGAATACCATGGACATTTACTATACATATTTAGGGAAATAGGAGGAAATCCCCACGAAACCTTCTTTTTAAAAATAAGCGTTTAAATTTTGTTTGAGTGCCAGAATGATATGTTTACAAAGACATTTTACTGAAAGGATTATACTTCAAAATCATCATAGTGTAGGCCTAGTATACATTTCCTTAAATGTATTCAGTTAACATGTACCGATTTTACTAGATAATACTTGGGGGCAAACGATAAAAGTTGTTGAAATGTGCATTGACTAATGTTAAAGGGTACACTATAAAAACTAATTTTAAATCACCATTTAAAAGGGCGGAGCAGTGACCACTTTTTCAAATGGTAGATTGACACTTTTAACATGCTGTATTCAGCCTTTATAGTGTTGCAACCAGCATATTAAATGTGTTAATTTACCATTTTGAAAAAGTGGTCACTGCTCGGCCCTCTTAAATGGTGATTCAACACTTTAACTTTTATACAGTACCCTTTAACATTAGTCAATGCACATTTCAACAAGTGTAAAATTGACATTTTCAAGTAAATATATATATATATATATACATATGTAAATTATTCCTATTGATATCACTCTGCGCCTAAGAATAGTGTATACTAAATCAGTGGAGAATTATAAATGCTGTATTTTATTATTACTATTACATGTATTAGGCCTATTATTATTATTATTATTATTATCATTATTATCATTATTATTATTATATCATGAACATTAAGCGTGTTAGAATAGAAAACGACTTCCTTTTTCATGTATTGTTTTGTGAGTGTAAAAATCACGAACACACTTTAACCCTGTTCTGTATATTGTTTTCTGATGTTTCGAACATGTAGGTGAAAATTTTCTCATGATAGCCTCTAAAATGTTATGAAATAAATGTTTGTTTCGTTTGGATACAGATTTATATTTCGTCACTTTTATCAAAGATATCACTTCCCCCACAGCCACACATGTACACACACATCCCACACACCCTCACATCGCACGCACACACACACACACACGCGCGCGCGCGAGCGCGGGACACACACACACCATGCCATTTTTTCTGTCTTAAAAACGCTCGCTTGTGGACACACACCTACCAACACAATACATCCGCTGGTGATCCTTTTTTCTTGATGATTATACCCCATTTTTCTGTTTATCTTTTTCTGTGCTTTTCTCCATCGTCAAAAGCACCCTTTTTTCTTAGAAAGGGGATTTTCGTCACAATCATCCTTTACTTTATTCTTCTTTTCCTATTTTAATTGTCTCTCTATCATACTGTAAGTGTGCAATTTTCTCAGAAGATTTCATAAATCACCACACGAAACTTTGTCATAGAAGGCACCCGTGAACATCTTTATTATGTTATCTCTAGACTGCTCAGAAGGATTTCAGTAGTGACGGATACATGAACAAGCTTATCCGTGGCATCAGTCTCTGCGAAAGTCCTGTCACAACCCCATCATAACCTCCCTCCCCCCCCCCAAAAAAAAAAAAAAATATGTGCGCGCAGTGAGTTCGATTAGTAAACACTATGTAAATGTTACAAACCCATCCTCTAAATGTAAAAGAGTGAAAAAGCACTCAAAAGAGAATGAAATTCCACTCTCACAAGGAGTTAAATGAGGGACAACCCTTTTTCGAGTGAAAAAAGGGGTGGTCACTATTTCACTCATGAAAGAGTGAAACACCAATCCCTTAAAGAGTGAAAAAATTATCACTCCTGCGGACAGAGTGGAAATAATTCACTTCTTTCTGAGTGAAATCACCAGTATCATGCAAGTACATGGTTCATTTGAAAAAGCTAATAATTTAACATACATTTACCTCCTCTTAGTTGTTGTATCAAGCATTCTTCTCTGCGAGACAAGTCATGTCTGTATATGGGCTTTGTAACGTCGCTATGTAAAGCATATAAAAATCTACCGTGTTCGGCATTGTCCCATTCTGTTTGCCATGATTTGTTATATTGGATCAAACGAGGGGCTGCTAGTTCACTTCTTGTATTTGGTATAACTATGTCTATACACTTTTTCATGGCTCCTTTTCTGGCTGCCCGATCTACGATCTCGTTGCCGTTAATATCGCAGTGTGATGGAATCCATTCAAAGGCAACATAAAAGTGAAGATTGTTATATGTGCTTGCGAGATGGCGTCCCTCATGATAATATTTCGAGCTAAATAAAGGTACAAGTGTATCTTGAATTCACAAACGCGTAAATATAACATCATGGACTTTTTTTTTATTGTCTGGTTTCTCAGTTTTTGTCGTATTTTGGAAAGATGGAACTTCATTTAGACCAATTTCATAACTTGCAGTCTATACTTTAATTTAGATAAATTAGTTCTTTGATTCTATAGGTTTATTCTACACAATGTCTGATAATAATATTAATGACAAAAGTAGACTAAAGTTTGATATGCATAGGCTTATACAATAATATGATTAAGAAACTGTATGTGAAGCTTTGTAAAAAAGCAGAAAAATCTCGCATAAACATCTATAGACCTATAATTTTTTTCACCTAGCCAATATCGAATTCACATGTATCATTATTTTATCACAACATTTTTTCTTCGTTTGACACAAATTCAAAATTTTCCAGTAATTTTTTTCTTGAGGGGGTTGATCAAGATCATTTTTTTTTCCTAGAGTAATTATCTGGACAGGAAGACAAAAACAAAAAGATGTAAAGAGAAAGGGAATGAAAGAGAATGAGAAATATTAATAATGTTGCAGAAATTCAAAGAAAAGAGATATAAAAACTCATTTATTAGTTCCAGCTAAGAGAGAGAGAGAGAGAAAGAGAGAGAAGTGAAGACAGACGTTGATTTAAAAAAAATAGAAAAAAGAAGAAGACTTTGACAGAATGATCACAGTTTAACAGATTTAATCACAATATTTAGGCGCAAATATTCTTACTGAATGAGAAGCGCCTTAAAACACAACCAAACAAACAAACAAACAAAATCAATTTAATTTCTTTTCAATTACAAAATTTACTGGCCCACATAATACATCATCGGTAAGAGTGTACTTACGATAAAGTTACGTGGGCCTGCAAATAGTCATGAACAAAAATATAATTAGAATATAAACATACAATTACACATCATTTCATGCTGCCAACTTTCATTCCATTCAAAGGTTGGTTTACTACACGTACAGACAAAAATTATTATCCTATTATTATTATCTTATATTATATATACATATTTTTTTCATGGAACCCTGTTAGGTAATGATTTCGGTATCATTTAGGAGAATATATTAATAAAAAGTATCATTTCGAGTGAAATTGTATAATTATGTTTGAACATTAACTTTGCTGTATCCTCGACAGCAAATAAATTACATTGATAAAACAACTAAACATAGTTTTTTAAATACATTCCAACAAGTCGATAATTCACATGGATTTTTTCGTAATATATACTAAAACTATGTGGAAGCTATACATGAAAAAAAAAATTTCCGAGTGTGCCTTTAAATATATCACAATCAAGAAGTTTTGATTTGAGGACATTATTCTTTTTCAATAAGCACCATTGGTCCAAACTGTAGGGTAGAGTTTGGTGGACTCTATCCACACATACTATAGTCATGCTAGCAGAGTCCCTTTATAGATAAAGTTATGACATGGACGTCCTATTATTTTGACCCCAAAATTACGTTCCAATTCTTTCTATTTAGAACACCCAGGTGCTCATCGGAATTGAATAGATATGTTAGGTAATAGTGGCCCCAAAATGACGTTCAAATCACGGGTTGTCGTTACTCTTTCTATAAAGGGACTCTAACACATACACTACCAGCGCCCTCTATGTCTTGCACACTTAATTCCGGCTAAGAACTGTCCCACAATGCAGCAACTACTATTTCGTCCTCCTGGTTAAGTCATGTTTCCCCTATGTGCAGTGTGTTATAAGATAGGACAAAGATACATGGTGACGGCTCAGTAAATCTTGTGTCTTTAATGTAATTAAAGTTTCATGCATCATACCTTGAACACTGACTCGTTCTTTATTTGGAGAGATGTGTAAAATAACGATTCGGACGTAAATATTTCATTTTTATCTATCAAATATCAATATTTTAACCAGTCTGGAAACTGGATTTATAAGCAACCCGATTTAAAAAAAACATGATCAAAAGACAAATCAGAATTTTCGGATATGATTTTTTTATTTATTCATTTATTTTGATAGACTGACCCGTTAAATACACCATCGGAAATTGTATAAGAGTGAACTATAGTCCATTTGAACAGTGATGGAAAATAAAGCAATCAATAATGTTTAGCGTGCGTAGTATTGTATCATTACTAAAATTCACAATTCTTTTGTACAACAACTATCCTTACATACATGCAGTCTGATCAATAATACTTTCCTTTCAACGTTTTTTAGAAGCTCGTTATAAGGCATCGTTATGATCAAGTAAGAATAAAGAACGATTTACACAATTCACGAAATTACGTTCACATAATGGAAGCACTTGGTCCCTTTTCAGCATTTCAAATATGTACACTTAACTGGCAATGTAAACTATATATTTTGAAGAGTTCTTGGTCCCTTTTCAACATTTTATGTAAAATATGTACATTTAATTGGCGATATAAACTATTTCTCTGGAGAGATGTATTTCGATAAGGCACATGACTTGAATTTGACAATAATACCATTGCACGGTGCATGTAAGATTGTACGATTTAATGTTTTAATTCAAATTGTCCCAATGTTGACAAGTTTGTTTTTATGTCCATTTTAGAAGACGATCCAATGTTTTAAGGTGAAATTTATGTTAAAGTCAATATATCAATCATTAGCCACGTATTGCTCTGCTTGATATTGAAGGGAAAAAAACAAGCAGAAAAACAAATATGAAATATTACTATTACCCCTTTAATCATCATAGGGGCATATTTTCGTGAGGGGGGGGGGGTAGCCTCTTGTCCAAATATCAACTATCATGTTTCTAAATTTTGCGAGCGAGCAAAACAAATTGGAAACTTTAGTGTGATAGGAATGTTATTCCGACATCAAAATACAGAGAGTTAAGACATACGAATCACTGCCTGAATATGAGGATATTCGAGAACCTCGCCGCCCAAATATGAGGACATTCGTGTAACTTGATGCCCGAATATCGGAGCTTTATAGCCGCCCCCCCCCCACATTACAGCATCGAATTTCACATTCAGACATTTTTCATTCCTAGTTTCCTTAAGAAAATGATGTTTAATGTTCTCGTGAGATAAATAATTCACGAGACTAAAATTATGTTTTTTTGCTGTCATTTCGATATGATATACAGTACAAACCTGAGATATTGCCAGAAACTAACTTCACTAACTCCTCTCCGTGAGAATTCAGTACGATATGCCTGTACTCATACGGTTTTGCTGCTATTTACTTGCTCCTGCCTGGGTGGATGATCCCGTCTCGCTGCTTGAATCCTGTGCACTCGCAGATCTCTTGTTGAATTCCATGACAACAGCAAATTCTGTATATAATGAGGTGTGCTCACAACGTAATTCCTTTAACATTTATTTCATAGAGCGCTTTCACAAAGTATCGAAGCACTGTAATCAGGGATGTCAGAAAGACGTGTAACAACGGTACTGCCAATGATGTCCATGGAAGTTTTACAAAAAGTTTTACAAAAAAGTAAATCCCCCCTCCCGACATTTTTAAAGAAATATTATACGAAATTTGTTCATTAAGAAAAAGCAAAGTATGCAGAGTTTTCTTACCCACATTTCGACTGGTTATTGCTAGTTTTATAGATATGGTCTATTGTTTCATAATATATTAAAGTAGAACTCTATTGATTTTACATATTTATTTAATTCTTATTATTGCGTATAAGTGAAGCTTACATTAAACAAAGTTATCCAAATTCAACGCATGGAAACATTTGAAATAATGATTATTTACCAATTATAAAGTGGTAAAATACAGCCCCGCTATAGCACCTGAACGCTGGTGAGATATGTGACGTCACGCCAGGGACCAATCTTGCCTATAAGCAGACGATGTCCCATAACATCTTTTTTCAGTGCCTGTTTTGTCATCTCCTCTTCATTTATTTCTCTTACTTCACTAGCGTCAGTCTAAATGTTAATCTGTTGCATCGCTCTAAAATTCGTGTATGGTATTATTTTGATGAAAAATACAGCGTTAAAAAAGATAAAGGAGTCAGGTGCTTGTAAACTAAATAAGTGTTTCCAGCTGCATGCACCGCGGCATTTTCGGCGTTTCAAGAGGGAATGTATACCGTCCATGCTATTATTCGGCGGGCTTTTCAATTCGAAAGTATGGTTTCTTTAATTGATCATTGATCCTTATCCTGTATATTTACAAACAAGATTTTGGTTTTAAAATAATTGCATTGCAATTACGTTCATTTGTTATAGGACGTCGTCTGCTTAGGCAGGATTGGTCACCGGTGTGACGTCATCAAAACATCGCTATATTTCTGGGGAATCGCTCGGATATCTCAGATGCTGAGAAGTACTTTTATTTGTTATTTTTTAATCATCAATTGACGTAAAACTTATACAATCATGACAATTGTCATCTGTAAGCTTCCCAGTTTCTAGTGATACATTATTTGCCATATTTGTGATTTTCTTTGAATAGGCCCTTAAAGATGGATATACGAGATTTAAAGTAAGAAAACAAGTACATCATTTAAGTAGAAGAAACTCGAAAAAAACATAACTACTAAGAGGGTGACAAAATGAAGTTTTGGAGGTATACTGTGGGGTCAAATTCACTAATACCAGCGGATGAAGAATTTTTTTACATGATAAATTATACCAAGATTGACAAATTTGGTAAAGTTGTTATTGTTTTAGGGAGCATTTTGTGAGGCAAGGTAAGAGTTCGACTTTGTCCGGAATCACTGAAACTGCGTTTTAAACAATTCGTCTTGATTTGTCATAGTAATCAGCATTTTCTTAATGTTCATACTTTATTTGTCTATTTATTCACGAATGTTTATATAGAGTGGCCTGAATCAGCATAAAAACAAAACAAACAAACAGACAAAAATAACATAACATAACAAATAACATAACATAGTATAGAACAGAAAAAATCGGGGATAATGGCAAGATACAAAACACTTAAAATTGAAAACAAGCTGGTCTTCCTCAGGGCTCTGTTTGGTTACAATTAAACACGATGCAATATTTGGACAGATCAAAATAGATCAAAGTATATGAAAGTTCAATTAAAAACGGATTAAAGAACATGTACATTATGTAGGGCGAAGCATATAAAAAAAAATATAAAGCATTACACTACACATGAGGGTCGATTTGAGAATAGCAAAACATAACAAAATAAAATATGGCGTAATAATCATACGAACTTACTCAGATAAACCAAAGAGAGTAAAAATATATTTTAATACTAACATGCGTAAAAAAATGAAATTCAGCTTTTAACAATAGAGAGAGAGAAAAGTCTAACTACGAAGATTTAAAAAAGGTTGAGTAAAAAATCGATATCAAATAATACAGTGATCCAAATAATTGATATGCTTATAATACATTCCGCTGTAAAACAATAGGGGTGATCATGTTTAAAGAAAAATGAAAAGGTTCACAAGCCCTATATAAATAAAAATATGTCTCTACATGTGCCTAAGAAGGTATTTAAATGAGTGAAGAGCTTTTGAGAGCCGTACATGGTCAGGCAGTTGGTTCCAATTAACTTAAGCCTAGATACACAAAGGATTTTTGGTAGAAAGCCATGCGAAATTTTTCGTGGTCTCAAAAGCAATTTATCAGAGTTACGCGTGGTCCTTTTCGAGACATCGTCAACCCAAAAGAAAATCTTTCGTATAAGATGGCGGGAACTAATTTATTAACGCATTAAACATCAGAAGACAGGAGGCCCTATGAAAATTTTGGTTTAGTAGGGGCCAATTCAGTTCATTGAAGACAACTTCAGATCGTGTCTGCCATGTACGATTGGATACCATGTACGCTGCCCTTTTATGTATACTATTCAGGGTGTCATGATTACCTTCTGATCTGCCACACCATACATTAGAGCAGTAGAGTATATGTCGGATAATACATCCCCAGTACAGTTTAGCTACTTGTGACTTATTAAAGTAGTGCTTATTTCTTCCAATGATTCCCAACTTCTAATCTAATCACATAAACATGTAGGCTCTTCATAATAATGTGTGTTGATTGTTAAGTTTGTACTCAATCTGATGTTTGTTAATCAAAACTCAGGCATAATACCATTAATATTGCACGATACGTTATTTTCTGCAAGGAACAGAGCCAGTGAAAGCCTTCAACCAAGGAGTTATCTAACTGTGATATCCCCTTCGAAATTTGCTCAGAGATGCATTAGAGGGGGGGGGGGGTGGTATCTCAACACCCCCTTTTTCTATCTCTACTTATTGGTTTAGTTTTTAATACGGTGATTGTCATTCCATTCTGCATATTTGTGCCAAAGGCTAAAAAAAGCCATTGGGCCACATGGATTTGGTTCAAACAAAAAAAACTTGGTCAATATACCGATTATTCACAATCGAAGCAGATAATGCTTTGAAAGCAGTTTCGTATTTCCGTCTACAATGAAGCTCATACGAGAATAATAACAAGTATTTTTTTTTTTAATCACCAGATTCAAGGAAATAATTTCAATAAATTGCATGTCCCTCTGATTCAACTGCTTTTCCGCCTTTGTCCACAGTTGAGACTGTTATGAAAAAATAAATGCAACGCCTTTCACTTGGTGGAAGTGTGGATGTGTGGCTGCGTATGTGTCTGTCCGTTGGTCGGGGGGGGGGGGCTAATGTTAAATGTTAAAAATGACAATCATGACTGCATAGATTCTACATGTCTTTAGTTTCCTTTGCAGTAAGCACATTTAGTTTTCTATGTGCTTGTGTTTTCTACTACCAACTGAAATTGCTTGTACGACTTCTGCCACGACGACATTTGCTCCACTAGTGGATCCAAAGGGGTTGTGAGGGGGACGCATGAGGTTCGATCACAATTTTCACAACCACTATATGTCGCTGCCAATTAATAATTTCTAGTTAGTGTGCGCCGCTCGATTGAGCGCACCGCCTATTTTCAAACCTGGATCCATTAGTGTGTTCCGCTTCCAAGTTTTTTTCCTACAAAATATGAATTCCTAGCATCGACTCTGACCAAGCACTACACCCAATCCTTACCCTAATTCCAAACCTAATATCCCCAACCCTACATCTTTAACGGAATAAGGCCCTGAGAAACTGTCAGCGGAGCAAATGTCGGATCACCCCAATATACCACTTTATGTGGACAATTGACTTGGTGATACTATCTAGCCAATACTCACCCTCATAGGAGATATCGCCATTTTCATCAAGATCTAAGTCTGCAAGCATCTCAGGGATATCGTCCTGGATGACGTCATCTTTCAAAAATTCGAGAACCGTCCTCAATTCGTCCTTCCTGAAATTGATATGATCTTTGAAAAGTTTTTTTTTTTTTTTTGTTGTTGTAATGAATCAATTATTTCATCTTGATTACATTATTCATGCAATATTGTTTTACTTTTTCTTCCCCACCTCTTTCTCTCTGTGTCTCCTTCCATCTTCTTCTCTCATTTTCATCTCTCTTCCCTGGCCCTCCCTCACTTAGCCACTTAGCCCCGTATGCCTATTAACATGAGTATTCCCGTTTCACTGTACTTACTTCATGATTCCTGTGCCATCTTTATCGAAGACATTAAAGACGTCATCGATGTCGCTTTTTTCATCTTCATGTCGTATCTTAGACATGATGAGGAGAAAATCAGTGAAATCAATCACCCGTCCATCACGCACTGCAATTAAGAAATACAGCTTATTAGGCCTAGAACAAAAAAGCGAAATTAGTCAAAAGTCATAATGACATACATATGGTAGTCAGGAGCGTCGCTAGTGGGGGGTGTCACAACCCCTCCTCCCCACTCAGAATTGCTGTCGGCAAATGCGCCACCTCTGTCGGCAATAAAAAAGGAGGGGGGAAAGGGAGAGGGAAGAGGAAAGAGAACAAGGGAAATGCCCACGGCAGTCTCGCCTGCATCACGCAATTTTCACTTAGTGAAAAATCAAAGATTTTGGGGCACTTAAGGGGTGCTGCCCCTGACTGAGCCCCCGTGTAAGCCAGGTGCCCCATTTGTATAACTTAAAACCCCTTCAAGTAAGATTTATTGGATGGTGAAGTTCATTGAAATTAAGCTGTGTGTTTTTTATTAAAGAAGCAGAATATGTGTACATGAAATAATTGCCATTGGGACACTTTTGGGGTGGTGCCCCTCCATCAGACCCCTTGAAGATAATGATCTACTATACTTGAACAACTTGAAGTCTCCTTCCCCTAAGAATGATTCCTACCTAGTTTGGTTACAATTAATCTACATGTTGCAATACGTTTTACAGAAGAAGGAAATCAATTTAGTGTCACAAGCTTCTTTTTTTTGGGGGGGGGTGACCTTAATTGACCTTTGACCTTGACTTTTGACCTGAAATTTGTTGCACACTATTTGTGATACTCTACAACCCTTGTGTCCAAGTTTTTGAAATGAGAGCATTTCCAAAATTGTTGACGCCGTCGCCGCCGCCGCCGCCGCCGTCGGAAAAGCGGCGCCTATGTCTCGCTTTTTGCTTACGCAGGCGAGACAAAAAGGAAAAGCAGAAAATAGAAAGGAGAAGAAAGAAAGAAAAGCAAAAAAGAAAGGGAAAGGAAAGGAAAACTAAAACAGAAAGAAAATAAGGAAAGGAAAAGGGATGGAAAAGGGAAGGGGGAAACAAAAAGAAGGAAAAAGGGCCATTTGTTTTTTGTTTTTTGTTTTTTTTTTGCTCGCTCGTAAAAACACTGGAAAGTTGATATTCGGGCAGCAAGGCGCCAGAACATCCACTTTTGGGCAGCGAGGTTCCCAGATAATTATGTAACTTCTGTATGTAACTGCTGTACAATTTCACTACGAAAAGTTTTAGAAATTGAAAAGTTGACATTCGGGCAAAATGCGTCCCCCTTCGGCAATGGGCTGCAGCCCCCCCCCCCCCCCCGAGGATTTTCAAAGTACCAATATTCGGGCAACCACCACTTCATATTCGGGCAGCGAGGTGCCTGAATATCCATATATTTGGGCAGCGAGATTCATAGATAATTATGTAATTTCTGTATGTAAGTTCTGTACATTTTTCACTATGACAATTTAAAAAAAAAATTGACAAATTGACAAGCTGATTTTCCGGCAAAAGTCGACAGCCCCCCCCCCCCCCCCTTTGCAAAAATCAAGATCTCTACATCTTCGATTTTTTTTTTTTTTTTTTTTTTTTTTTTTTTAACTATTATTTGTGGGGAGAGATTAGGGTACAGCATTTTTGTCGGAAAATTTGGGTGTCACACCCTCGAATTCAAAATGTTCAAGCGACGCCCCTGATGGTCGTTCATCATCTTGACTTTTTTAAAATAGAACAAGGTGTAAGGCAGAGTTGTCTCCTATAGCTATCAGCTCTCCTCTTTATATTGGTGGCTGAGGTCATGGCTGTGAGAATAAAGCAAAATACCCACATAAAAGGTATTGAAGTTCTCTCTCGAACAACCCAGCTGTCATCGAAGACAATATTGTAATATCACAATTAGCCGATGACACTGTCATTTTTGTTGACTCTACAGAGTGTGGAAATTTTGCTTTAAAAGAAGTTTAGACATTTGGAGTCTTAGCAGGACTAAAACTAAACTTAATGAAAACCAATGTCATGTCTACCTCTTTTCAAGAAGAATGTTTAGACAATTAAGAATGGACAAATGAGCCCATTAAATACTTAGGTGTATATATATAACTAAAAAGAATCTGAAAGTTTAAACTGGAATTCAAAATTAGAGAAAGTAAAATCTTTGTTGAGAGTTTGGAAAATGAGGAATCTGACATACTACGGGAAAATAACAATTACAAAAACGCTTATTGTTTCTCAATTTGTATACATTGCAACATGTCTACCTATTCCACAAAATATAATTACTACCTTTAACAAGTTGATTTACAGTTTTCTTTGGGGATCAAAGAAAGAAAAGGTCAAAAGAGCGGTTGTAACTCGTGCAGCAACGAGTTGGGGTTTAGAAATGGTAGACTTACGAACCAAATTTCAGTCATTGCAGCTATCTTGGTTTTCAAAGTATATCAAAGGTGGTAAGTCGCAATGGGGAATACTTTTCCGATTCTGGATTAGTTTTATTCAAGATATACCATTAGTTTTAAAAGTGAACTGCTCAAGCACACACATGCTTTCTCTATGTAAGATGTTTAAGTTACCTGAATTCTATGTTAACCTACTTGTGTACTGGTGTGAATTGAGAAAATATAAATTTTTTAAATGTGAAAGACATACATAATCAAATTTTGTGGTACAATAGTAATATCAAACATGGAAAAAATGTCTTATTCTTCAAAGAATGGAAAAGGAATTCATGAAGTCAGTGACCTATTTGAAAACGGACGATGGATATATTGTAACTCTTTATACGAACGTTTAGGTACAAATTCTTTGTTAGTCAACTTTAGACTCTCTAAGTTAAAAAAGGCGTTTCCAAAGGTATGGGTGAACAAAATAGAAAATACAAATTACAGTCCACAAAATTGGAAAGCCTTCAAGAAGGGTTTGAGATATCAAATGGTGACTTGATTAATATAAGTCACATGAAAGCAAAACACTTTTATATTCTTTTAAATGAATCCATACAGGAAAATCCCCCAGTTTCATTGTTATGGAAGGAAATATTCCAACTACCGATAAATTATGATTGGAGATATGTATTGGATTTTAAATTGAAAAGGATCAAAGATAACTAAGTAAGACAATTTAATTTCAAATTACTTCATAATATTTTACCTTTTAAAGATAATCTTAATAAGTGGAAAATCTCATCTAATATGATTTGTTCATTCTGTAACGAACCAGAATCACCTATACACATTTTGCTTAAATGTCGTCAAGTCGCAGACTTTTGGAAAAGATTTCACCAATTAGTATTAAATTTGTTTCAAAAAGATATTTTACTAGAAGAAAAACTCATAATAATTGGTTTTAACGTTAATGAAGTAAAATTTATGCTTATTAATTTATTATTAATCTGTGCTCAGTATGCAATTTATAAGGTGTATATACTATAATCAGTTTAGAAGTAAATCCTTTAACAGTCAGTCAATTTGGATGGTATTCAAAAATGATTTTATGTTTTATGTTAATTGGCAGTACAAAAACAAAAAAAAGGTACTAAGGAATACCGAGTTGTATCTGTTCTAGTTTCTAACTCTTTTCTCCTCTTTTCTCTATAATATTATATCACTGCTGTTGCTTTTTGTTTTTGTTTTTTTATCATTTGACTAATTTTGTAAATATTGTCATCAGATCCCATGTGATGTTGTTAAATGATATATTGTAATAAAGTACCTCGAAAGAGGAAAAGAAAAAAAAATTATTTATTATTATAATAATAAATATTAATGATGATAATAATGATAATAACAATAACAGTAATAACAAAAATAATACTAATCTTTTTAGGGGCACTAAAACCAGTAGTAGCATGGCGCTTAAAAAAGGGGGAAAGAAAGTAAAATACAGAAAATGAACTGAATTACTTTAAATTACTCTGGGAATAAGTACATTTTAAGGGATCTTTTAAGGGTGGCAGGATAAGATATTTCCCTAATGCAAAGTATGATGTTGTCCCAGGTTTTTTATGCATCTATTGTGAAACGTTTTTCAGTTGAGATTAGTCTAGGTCTTGGCTTAACAAGTATTTGACATTTATTGATTGCACATTACGACGTGGTAAGCATATTTCAATCACTTTCATATGCTTTGTCTTTATGTATAGGCAATTAGGCATACTGTTAATGAATAAGAATGCACAAACTGAAAAAAAAAAATCTTGACTTTAAAGGAGGAACTCGGTACAGGCCAGACCCTTCTGGCACAGGACTGTGTGCACCTTGTATGATTCATTTATTGTTATCCAAACGCTGTAAAAATGTTCGACGAAAAATTCTTCAACATGAATGTTATTATGCATTGTTTCCGACCAACTGTTGAACAATTATTTAATATAATAATAATATTATATTATTCATTTTTTAAACATTTTTTTGTTTTTACAAATGTATAGTATTTCTTCTTCACAAATACATTCTTTTAAAAGTTTTTTTTTCCAGCTCTGTTGCTGTATTGTTTGCCCATAATTATGTCGATGAGAAAAAGTTTCCGTAAAAAGTCCTTTCGCTAACTGACAATGATTCTGGTTCAGTATAGTGACAATGCTTACCGAAACCATTGGCGTCGTGAAGATTGTTAATGATCTCGTTCATCTTAGAATCGGTGGGATTCTCACCAACGGAACGAAGTAGGAACCCAATCTTCTTGAATGGGATCAACCCATTTTCCTCTCTGTCTATGAGCTGGAAGGCGCTCCTAAAAGCTGCTCAAAACAGAGAATAATAAGAATCAAAGATAGAGAGAGGGGGAGGGGAGAGCGGGAGGGGGGGGGGGCTCAAAATTAATAGAGAAGTTGAAAGCCCATTAGAAAATCATATAGAACTATTATGGGGTGAAAGAACTCTGGAAATGTATTATATGGATTACATTAATTTCACGATACCGGTGTACGTAAATATGAGTATTGTTATGTCTAGATTTACATGTTGAAGTATTATATTGAAAAATAAAATTCAGTAAATTTAAGAAAATAAAGCCATATATCAAATAAACGTAAATAGTGGTGTTTTCATTTCTTTACGTCATCCAAAACACATTTCTAGTATGGGGAGAGAATGATTTCAACGAATACAAAGAAACGTATTAATTTTATCCGGACAAATACGGGATCCTTTTTTGAATAATAAGATGGCGAATAAATTCAATGAAAGCCGACTGTGTTTATCTTTCCTTACCTTCTATTTCTTCTTCCGTGAAATGTTCAGCCTGCATAATCATAGAGAAATAGGAAAAATTATAACAACATAATCAATGAGCAGATCCAGGGGGCCGACACGGCCGCGACCCCTAACCCCTATCGGAAATGAAAACGTGGACATGTCTCTCTGGGGAAAGGAAAAACACAGTGAGCCCACTCCTGAATCAAGGCTTTTGGGGCCGCTGTAAAATTATGAATTATTTACGGGATTCCACCCCCCCTTACCTGATAAAATCGGCAAGAGAAGGCTAACGCCCCTTTTTTCTGATAATTCTGGATACCCACTACAATCACATTTACATGTACTTACAGACCTACACGTAGAGACATTTTGAAATACGAGCTGTATAAGAACCGCACTTTATTGGTATCCTGTTAGTGATCCTTCTAGTGAAGGAGAAAATAGTTTATGAAAGAATGACAAGTGCGGATGTATTGAATGCATGGTCACATTGATAAAATTGTTTGAATCGTCACTGAATATGATTTCTCCACAGTTGCACTACGCCCCCGTTTTTAATAAACTGCTGTATATACGCCATTAGGATGTAAACTGTTTCAGCACTCGAGACATAATTCTGCAATTGACTCTTGTTTACATATTCACTTTAGCTTGTAGGCTTAATGGATGCTATTTATTCAGATCTTATACAAGACCAACGCATTGCTATATACCAAAATAATGATTTGCCCCACCCCTTTGCATATCCAACCACAAACAGGTATTTTCCAAGAGAAATACCGTAGAACTGTAGTAGGATAGTGAATGAGTGCCTTAAAATAAAGAGACGTTTGAAGAAATGATGGTTGCTCGACACTATATAATACTGTTTATGAAATATTAACGGTGGTGTAGAGTTTGTTTTATGTCATTTCGTTCAGCAGGTATAAGAAGGACATCAAACAAAAGAGGGGGGGGGGAGAGAAAGCTAAGATCTGCAGTTTCAACGACATTATTGACACAATATCATACGGTTTTTTGTTGTTGTTGTTGTTTTTTTTTTTTTATTGAATAGAAAATTCTTTTCCGATTAAAATGACACCAAAACCATCAATTTTTGGTAAGATGTTTTGATTCTACGGCTATTTTTGTGAGGCAATGTCATTTTCAAAAATTTGCTACTTTTGCAACCGCAGTCATGCTTTCTGCCACCCTGTATTCAACACGTTGCATTCTTTCTGCCACCCTGTATTCAACGCGTTTATTTTTAAAGTTTCCCTTTCGCTATATACCAATACTGCACATGAGCTTTAACATCGTATTAGTCTTTCCCTATTGCAGACTCAATATTTCTCTCACAAATAATAAAACTAATTCAATCGTTAATAATTATTCACTAATTTTACTACAATTATTTAATACTTAATGGAAAATTAAGGTTTCAATCATGGCGTAAGCCTCGATTCATAAGTTTAGTACATAGTTTACTGTAATAAGGCAGGGGCCGCGAAGCGTTTTGGAAAGTGCGGGGGGGGGGGTTGATCTGATTTTACTCATTAATGACAATTTTCGAGCCTTTTTTTCGAGCCTTTTTTTCCGACATTTTTTTTAGCCCCCCCCCCCCCCCCGGTTCCTCGGCCCATGTAAGGGTCTTGTTGAAATTATTGTTTTTTATTGTTATTCACTGACTGAAAGGTATGTTTCTTGTTTATTTAAGACATTTCACACACTCAAGCAGTGAAGTATCTCAATTGAAACCAACTAATCTTTGCAGATTATAAGCCAACAAGTGGAAAGCGATAAGGTTCATGGTATAAGATGACCATAATATACCAGTTCGTCCTTCACTAAAACTACACTAAGTCAAAGTTTAGATGGAACAAATTGTTGAAAGGGGAAAATATTCTTAGTCAACTGTATTAAATCAAATTACTGATTATCATCAGTCCTAAAAAGGCTTTCATATGGTGAACGGGGGAGCGGGGCCTCATTTTCCGTATGTTTATCATTCTGAAACACAAATTTCCCCTATACAAGGGGTTCATAATTCCGAAAATGAAATAGGGTTGATTCCGAACATTATTTTGTTCAATTATTACTCCGAAGGTTTATAATTCTGAAAAATGAAGAAAGGTTCTTTTATTCCGAAGGTTGATTACGAAAATGAAATAAGGTTCAAGAATAATTCAGAAAATGAAATAGTGTTCATAATTCCGAAGGTTTGTAATTCCGAGATGTGATATGCGGTTCTATTGCACTTGAATTATCAACATTCATGCAGAATTATAAATTCTATTTCATTTTCGGAACAGTTAAGAATCACCTTTTTTCATTTTCGGAATTAAGAACATTCGGAACAACGAACCTTCGGAATCATATACATGTAAAAGCGACATGTAAGCTTGTGAAAAATAAATCCATTAGTGGGAAGGCAATTTGTAATTTCATATTTCAGTTATGTCGTTTAGTTTTAGTAAATCGAAATACATGCATGTGTACATGAAAATATCAGATAGTGGACGACCTTGTAATATTTTGATACATATAGTTCTGAACACCGGTTTAACTTAAACTCCAGTCTAAGTTAAACCCGAGTTTAATCAAAACTGACTAAAAACGCAAGTCCAGTATAAATTTCTGTATAAGGTTTAACTACACTAGACTAAAATTTATTTTAAACCGGAGTTCAGAATGTGATTTTCTAAAACTCCGGTTTAAAGGGCAGGTTTAGATGGGTTTAAACCACACTGAGACCGTGGCTTAAGGGGGGTTTAAGCTAAACCGGAGTCCAGAATACGGGCCTCTATTATGGTTGCAAGTGCATTACTCTTCCAAGTATCAGGTTAATAATTGATACCTCCGACAATTAAGATTGTCTTTAAAAATCAAATGCTTATAATTAATTATTTGAAAACTAACCTGATCTGCCTGTTGCACAAAACTTTCGTTTAAACGCAACTCAGGAAAATCAAACGCAACTTTATTTTCAGCCAATCAGAAGTGCGCATTAAGGACTTGCGTTTGATTTTTAAGAGTTGCGATTAAACGCAAGTTTTGTGCAATTTAATATTCACATGGCATCACTTTAGGAATAATCATGAAGCCATTATGTTATCCCCACCCTTGCAATGTTTGCTATTGCTGTTGTTCTGATGTTTGCATTTTCAGTAAATTTATTGAAAATCTGCGAGTTTTGTTGGCTTTTGATGCATTTATGAACGAAAGACTTTAAATACTTTCACGTTCAATTTTCAAGTCAAATGATAGGCAATTAGTATGATAAAGTTGATAACAACTGTTATTTTTAGACACACGGTAATAAAGAATAATGTGTGTACTATGTACTAATGTCGATCCTTAAAAAAATCATCGTGCACTATAACGGTGATTCCACTCTTTAGAACTTCCTCTTTTCACCTACTTTTTTCCATACGCATGTACGGGAATTTCTATTTGTGTATTTCATGTCTGGCACATTTCGGGAAAAAAAATCACATTATTCTCGTTCCACATAAAGTATGTCCTTGAGCGTCATGAGCGTGGGAAGGGTAAATAGATTAGGCTAAACAGGAGTATAAAATGTTTTTCATTCAATCAGTTATCATTCTTTCTTACACTTACCATTTCTCCCCAATAAATCAGGAGGTGTAAAATAAAATAAGGAAAAATGATATAAAACTTGGCAAATGAACCCTTCCGAAAAATGAAATACAAATGGTATTACACTATCAGACTTCAATTTCGCTCCGCGCGCAAATTCTTGGAGAAGCTGGTAATTAAGAGGCGTTAAAAAATCATGAAGGGTACTATTAGGCTGTCTTGCCCCCCCCCCCCCCTCTGAAAAACGGATCGACGCCCCTGCACTTTATAGGAGACGTAAAAAGAGATGATAAAATCAGACAGGCTAAAAAGTATTAATTTTCATCGTCAAGTCGTCACGCCGCAGTATAATCATTTCCTTTTTAAAAAGCTGAAAGCGAAATTCGATCTTGTATTGTCGGTTTTCTTTTCATGTATAAGTCAATCGTGGTAACAGAACAGTATGTTAAATTAGAACGGACTATTTTGGGGGCTAGAAAGTTGTGAGATGAGATACATACCATTTCTGATGCGCGACTGGTAGAGGTAATCTTCAAACTCCTGAGTCTGATGCTGTGGTACTTCTAACTAAAATCACAGCAGTCTTTGCCCAACAAAGATCCTCAGACGATTTATGTTAATGGCAGTGTAGATATTATTATAGAGGAGTTTGGTTATAATCAACCATAACTACATGACAAGTCTGTGAGAACTGCTTTTGATGTCCACCACTATAAACTAGATAAGCTTGACAAACCCTTCTACTCTGAAATGATACTTGATCCAAATTAAAAGAGTATAATATGTACCAGCAACTTCTGCCGACCTCCGATCAAGTTGCTGGTCTCATGTTGACTCGGAGTGCAAGCGTACACTATAAGTATAAAGAGATAGACTGATAGAGAAGTGAACCATGGGTTTTGTTTGTTCAACTCGTCTCTCCTCATTGCACATAGTCGTTCACTATCAGAATTCTTGTGGATCCGCTAATTCTATGAGCTAGTATATCCAATAATCAGGAAAAGATTGTTCAAGATGCCCATCTCTAATTTGTTTGGTCTTTTAAAGAACAGCAACTTTGCACTGAACTCGTTCCGAAATACTGTTTTCCGCTATATTAATTCACTATTCCAGGTCATGAGAGTGCCTGAAACAACTTCAATGCAACCACAATCCTTTTATTGTATGCTCATTTTAATTTTCTTGGGGTGGATTCTCCTACATGAGCTCCAAATCCATGAATTTATCAACTTTAATCAACTCCCTGTATCCCTCTCCTTTTGATTACCGCAAGGTCGTGAAAACTAAGTTATTTTCCTAAACTGCCATTTCAAATAGAAATGCAGGATATACATTTAATATCATGAACCCCGATCGCTTAAAAATTGACAATTTTGAAGGCAAAGTACTACAAGCCACAAATATTTTCCAACTTTCCCAATAATGTCAATCTGCATGTATATGCATAATGGGTTCAAGGTAAAAAATGCTCGGGATTTGCTATAAGCTGGCACATATTGTAAAACGAAATTTGACCCTATTGTGAACAATCATAAAACATCTGCATCGTGATATCGTGATTATGTAATAAATAAAAGGGAATGTTAATCTCGCTTTGGAAATATGTGGGCCATTATTCAATCGGATGGACACCACACCAGATATTTGAATTTCATAAATTGTCTCTACATATAAAGTATTCGTTGTGTAAAATCATAAGATAGCCTTTACTGATTTCAAAGTTGTTTTGTTTTTGTTGTTGTTTTTTTTCTCCAAAAAAACAAACCTCTACCCCTATATCTTCTCATTAAATTCCAATTCATGCCACTATAAGTTTTGGAGCATTGTCATAAATTAACTTTCAGGAGTTGAATATGGACTAGTCATGAGTTGCTTCATTATAAATTGGGCATGGAATATATTGCATGGGAATAAACTTGATAATGAAGGCCGCCTGTTTCCTTTTCAGGAAGAATAATTTAGCTAATCTGAGTCCATACAAAATGTTCAACACTCATATTATTGGGCTGGATTTGCCGCCTCCGGCAAGAAAGGGGAATTTTGGATAGATAAAATAGAAACGCTAGATTTGTATAGTGATTTTTTTTTTGTGAGCTGCATTTTGTGGGATATTATGTTGTAAATGAATACTATGGACTATTCAGAAAATCAGAGTTGTTGTGATGGCTTCATACAAGAGGTAGAGTAGTCTGAGAAACTGTCCCAAAATAGCCAAATAATTTTACCCTTAAGATGTGACCCCTTACAGTTACTCAGACCATCTAAGTCATTGATAATAAAAAGGTTGTCAGCCTTACCGTATTCGTCAGGTTTAGCTACCAGAGCCCTCAAAAGGGGCCGTCTGACACCCCATCCAGAAGAAAAAAAAGGGTCATTTTTTTGGTGTTTTGTAATGTCCAGTCATACTACTTCCTACTGACAAAGTTTGGTGCATGGGGGAGATGGAGAAAAAAATCGACTCGCCTTTTGGGTCTCTTTTAGGGGTTCTGGGGGCTAAACCCGGTTGAAGATGGTCGAAGTACCTTTACGGGGGCAAATCTTATGGGTAAAATGGGGTGACTATTTAGGGACAGGCTCCTGGCCTATAGGGATATTTTTCGTCTAGCCTCACCAAATGCTGTCAATGACCATCTTGCACAATTGAAGTATTTGTTGAATCCCCTGCTATCAAACATAAAAGTTGGCAGCTATTGAAATATTTTCCCTTTTCATGTATATTGTACCCAAAACTGTAAAGAGATCAGAAAATAACCTGTCCTTGAATTGCAAAGGTTCTACGCATTGTTCACAACTTCAAACTGTATCAAAATAGTAAATGGATTGATGCCAATATACAGGACAATTTGAAAATGCTTAGCTTGCAAAAAGAACAAGAAATAGACAGACAATATTTTGTCCCAACCACTGCTCAGAATTATGATGGGTTAAAAATTACGTTCTTGAGAGGAATGGAAATCAAAGTTGAAGTCGCTTGAAATGTGACAGTATATATTTTTAAAAGTTTATCAACTGAAACTTTTACATTTTATTTCTATCTTCTTTTCTTTGAACACACAAATCGTGTTGAAATAACAAACACAATGATTTTAATATTCAGGACTATATATCAGATCATCCTCGTGCTATACATTTCAGCGTGCTCAATCAAATCGCAAAACGAATCGCAAAATAATGCAGATTTTCATACAATCTACATGGGCCACGGAGCGTATTTGAAAGTGGGGGGGGGGGCCTGATTTGATTTCATTTAAATAATGACAATTTCGCACCTTTTTTCGGGGATTTCATGAAACGTGTTTACTATTTAAAAAAAAAAAAAAAAAAAAAGAGGGGGAAAAAGGTCATCAGATTTTGAGGTCCCGTTTTCTTCCAAAGTTCTTTATTACAAAACAAGGTCTAAAGGGGAAGCACAATGTACAAGAAGTGGCCCCCTACTGTATCATTATTTGATATTCTCAGCAAACGTGAACTCAGTGACAGAAAAAAATGGTTATTGTGTTTAATAGAGCTCCCCCCCCCCCGAATCTCTCTCTCTCTCTGTCTGCCTCTCTTTACCACTGTAAGTCCCTTTCATCGATCTAGAATATTAAGTGTTATTATTTTTTTAAAGGCTTGTATTTGCATGAAATACACAGTGTGTTTCTTAAACATGTTAAATAAGGAAGCCCAACTTTTTACATCAATTACTAGAAAAATAATTATTTCCGAGTTGATTCTTATCATTCATATCAAATCTTAATTCATCCTCTTTCATTATGATACCAAATATGTAATGATATTGCCATGCATGAATAAATTTGAAAGCTTTTAAGTGAGTGATGTTTTAACAAGTGATAAAGACGCATATAGCAAAGAAAGTGATATTTCCTTATTGATATTTCATGATATTTCTTATTAATATTTCAACATGTCATGCAACCTTGAATGAGATATAGCCCCAATGCCCTTCCAAAATTAATGACCGCCTTGTCTTTCCAAGCATGTGTGTACTCGAGAAAGCAGAGTGAGGTTCAATGATTTCTCTATTTCTGTATTTTTTACATGTTTCTTTTTAAATTTCAGCAAAACAGTTTTGTTTCATTGTACTATTTCTTTGATTTTGAATGTATACTTGTAATATGTAACTTGCTTGATTTTGTTCAACGCCCGATTAAGGGATACATAAGAAATTAATAAAATCATTGTCAAATTCATTAATTGTCATTGTCATTGTGCAGATGAATAGATCCCACCCTTGTGCGCAAATCAATTTTAACATTGTTGGTTTAAAACTGTATAGTTCAACGATCCTATGCAGGCTTTATCATTACAAATGTGGTAGCATAATTATGAAAGGGGATAAAATGATGTATTACAATAAATCAAGTTATGTTTATTTGACGAAATGTTGCTGTAGAACGTTGGGTTTCCTTTTCTAAGAAACACATTACGAATAAATAAATATGTTTTAAATTATCCCTGATAGTTGAAGGAGGTGCAAGAAGCAAACGGTGAGAAAAGAGGAAGAGAAAAGAGGCTTATAGATAATGGAGAAATTACCTTTGTATTTATTGATAGAGTAATACTCTTAAGTGAAATCGTATAAAAAATTCATAGATAATAAATCCCTCTATACTGGAAAAGTTAAAAGATTCGCTTTATTTACCCATTGAATATGTAAAAAGAGCATTGAAGAAGTGTATATAGAAGAGTTTTTCTTCTTCTTCTTCTTCTTCTTCTTTTTCTTTCCTTTTCCTTTTTCTTCTTTTTTTAAAATCCCATTTCCCCCCCTCTTTTTAAATCTTAAAACTTCTATTCAATTATATATTATGCATATGATCGTGCTTGTAAAATGTTATGTTTGACTTATTGGAAATATTTCTTTTCATTGTACAAAAACATTGTAATGATTATATAAATTTGCATATATGATTCTTGCAAGTGAATATACTTGTTTGTGTTTTCTCACCTTTGTTATTTGTGAAGATGTTATTTTGAAAATGGAAGTAATAAAAGAATTTTGAAAAATACACCACAAAAGTAATGTCGGCGCCATAATCATGATAAATAACAAAAGGGCAAAATTAAACCACCATAGGCAAATTGCAATAAATTTTATAATAATGACAATGAAATGGGCATGCTGGAATGAAAAAAGTGGATAGGCCTATACATAAAACGCAGTGAAGTGAAAGTAACTCAATCGAGATTCGCTCGTTGATTCTCATGAAAAGATTGGGCAATATTTGTATTCACTCCTTTCCTAAATATACAGATTGAAATGGATTTCATCCCCCCCCCCCCCGATACAACTGATGAAAATCACTGTACCCTGAATCCATTCAATATGCCTCAGTAGTTTGGGGTCAGAGCTTGAGAAAATCCGAGGTTGTAATTTATATAGATTTTCATCTTCATGTCGCATAATGTCCATAAAACTTTAGAAGGCCAATTATGATAATAAAACTGCCTCATATTACAGTCGTTGACGATGGCTGATACGGCCTGTAATTTTCAAGAAATCAACGAAAATCTGCATTGATATTTTGTATACAGTGATGATAACAATATTCAGGTTTTGTAGAGCATATTTGCTTTAGCTGGGGAGTCAACCATGTCAACTATGCTATTATATACATTGTCTACTCTGAAAAAACTCCTGGTAAAATTTTTACACAAAAAGTGTTACTACCAAAGTTCCGGGTTGACCGGTAGCCAACACAAATCTGGTAATTTTGACCTCGTTGCCTGGTTATTTCAAACGCATCTTTTCTATTCAAATTACCAAATTCCTGGTAAACTCGTGCTATTATACAAGGAAATTTTTTGACCAGGCGTTTCTCTGTGTATTAAACCGTTCAATGAATTCTGTTCTATTCTTGGAGACAGGGGCGTCGCAAGACCATTTTGAATGGGTCAGGGATGTCGAACCAAATTTGCCACCACGTTTACTAAAAATTTCAAACAAGCAAAAAAAAAAAACCAAAAAAAAGGAACACAAATGGACAGAATATCCATAATAATGCTAATTTGGTTGTATTTTTGGCTTTTCAGTCAAAATTTACTATTTACGCCTGTTGATAATAATAATGTTGTTGTTAATTGAGTTTTTACAGACGAGTATCAATCAGATATGATTATTTACGTCTAGGACCGACCTTTAATCGAAAGACGTGACTCAGTCTCAAACCTGGGTCCGCTGAATCAGTTTATAACTTCCACTGTTAGCTGGATTACAGGCGCATGCCACAACGCCCAGCCTTGTTTCAGCCTAAATATTTTTTTAATTGCTGGTAAAGTGCCCAGATGATGTACTTCATTTGGGAGATTCTTATATTTTGTCTCTGTTCTGTGAATTTAAACGATTTCTACCCAGGGGTTTTCAAAATATGATTTTTAGACAACCTTCGTTATAACACGTAAGTGAATGGGGCCGTGAATTACTTATGTGAGCCCTATAGCGACGCCTAGCCTATAGCGTTGAAAGAGGGAAGCGTCGGCCGGAGCGTCGGCTGCTTGCGGAGCTTAGTGAATGCTCTAAAATAACCTTTTAAATAGCTTGTAGGTCAGTCCTATTTTATGTAATTTGAAACAGTATTGCGTGAAATGTCGAATTAAGAGCGGTTTCTGTGCAATGCAATGTAGCAAACATGGACCTCCCCCCCCCCCCCCGCTCGTCCCGTTCCCCAATCTCCCTCTCTCTCTCCCTTACTCTTTCTCTCTTACTCTCTCTCTCTCTCTCTCTCTCTCTCTCTCTCTCTCTCTCTCTCTCTTTCCCTCTATGATTTAGCTTTCTTTTCCTGATCTCAATCAAGGAAAGTGGATTTTCATAATAAAGATGTATAGGGCCTATATAGACTTTTGGTTTAATTCAAAGTTCTTAATGAAGCCTCTCTTTGACTGGACTGCATGTACAGCTGAATTAAACGCCAGCCCTGCCTTTACACAAGGAGAAGGTAATTCTTAGTACCTGCAGGGATGAAGGAATCATTGAATGGCCCACAGCGACTAAAATATGTTAAAGACCATATGATTGTCCCCCATCCAAGTTGTATAGCTCTTCTAAAAGACAATGGAAAGCCTACCTATCATTGTTTGAATGTTGAAAAGAAGTATTAAAACTGGGAAAAGCTAGGATGGGACTGCAGTGAATGATTGAGGCAAGAAAAGTAAAGTGGAAGATATCTGATACGAAGAAATCCTTACAGAAATGAAGGGGAATGTTTAAAATATGTAAGAGGGACACAGCTTTTGGGCTGACGCTGCCGGGCGCAGGCTACGCTGACGTCTGGGCGCAGCTAGTTGACGTCTGTACGTCAGCTACACTCTCATTTTTTTTCACCATAACCCCCTGACTGCTTCCCCCGAAGCTTCCCAGTCTATTGTCACGTATTAGTACCCCTAACCTTGTACGCCCACCCCCCCCCCCCCCACATTCCCAATATTTCATGATTTTTTTTCAATATATATTTTTCCCGTGAATATAGCTGGCGCTTTCGCAAAAGCATTTTGATAAGGAGACCCCCTCCCGTCCCGTTCAAATTTTATCTCCCATGCAGGTACAGAAACAATTTTCTGTTAAACTTGAGTATGTTTTCATCATTGATTAGTCTTCTCTGTTATCGTGGTTGACTTTCAATAATGTTCTTTTTCTGTTTTTTTTTTTACACACAATATAGGGAAGTGGTCAGAGACATCAGCTATGAACAAACCACAGTCAATTGCATTATCTAAGGAATTACAAAATATGTTATCAATCAAAGTTGCACATGTCTTAGATATTCTTGTTGGTTTGATTATCAAAGGGTACAAGTTATGAGAAAACATAGTTTCTAAAAATTAATTTGTTTTTTCATGAGAATTTGCCTTCAATAAATTTATATTGTAGTCACCCAAGATATAGACTTCTGTATTATTCTCATTTACACTATCTAAACATTTATTTAATTAATCTAGAAAAAATTCAATGTTTGTGTTAGGGACTCTATAAACACATCCAATTACACTAGGTTAATGATTCTTACATGTTAATTCAATAAATAAAATGTCATATTCTGGCATGTTACAAGATAAATCTGACCGTACTGTAAAATCATGTTTTTCATTTACTTATGTGAGCCCTATAAGGATCTCTATGGTTCCGAATATTGACGCCATCTTACGTGCTGGTTTCTGTACTTCTTTTTATTACATATATCTTTGTTTTCAATTTTACTTTTGTCGAGGAGTTCGCAGGTCCGGTCATCAAAGACGGTCCTTCCGCATGATTTTGTTGTTGTTGTTTTTTTTTGTTTTTTTGGGGGGGGGGGGGGGGGTGGTCACATCCTCCGCACAATCCGGTTCGGTGGCCCAGTGGCTGACCGTGGCTCCTTTTATAGCTGCTCATATTCGTCACGGCATGACGCTCCTGCTGGCGTTCCAACATTCTTACCCAGCATTATTACCCCGGTCATAGCCGAGCGGCCAAATAATAGCGCTTTGCTATATTGGGTACCCATTTTCACCTGCATGGGTGGAATGGCAAACGTGGATTAATGGGTGACGGGCTGTGATTCGAACCCTCAACCCTTTGAATGAGAGACAAGTAAATGAACCACTAAGTTCACGACACCTCCTCAAAGGAGGGTCATCAGATTTTCAAATTTACCAGAAAAGGGTAAAAAGTGGTATTATAGTTTACGATTTTGCCAACAGATGTTCCAAATTTTGTTTCCAACAAGCAAGCAAGGAGGAAATAACAAAACAAAAGGCAAAACAAAACAAAAAGGTCATCAAATTTTACGATTTGCTGACAGCCTACAAATATCAAAGAAAATTAATGGGGGTGTCACACCCCTCTGCCGACGCCCCTGTGTTTAGATAAACAACTGCATTTACATCTTACTAGAATGGCTATGACTTGAGAATCGTTTGACACCTGATTAACGACTGATATATTTAGCAGAAAGTCAGAGGATCAGAGAACAAGCGAACAGATTTAAGCAACAATTTCCCTCCCTTTCGTATAAATTTTTGCTGATGATTATGAATAACGTGCTTTTGAGATTGTGTGGCGGGTTGGATAACATAAACACTGTATACAAATTTGAATTGTTACCAGTTCAATATTGCTCAAGGTTTACTTCAGTGAGGCATTCCATAAGGGTATTGATGATTTGATTCTCCATAAGAACATTCATGTTTGAACAGTTTAAGCTGAAAAGTACATGAATATATCACATACGTAAAGTAAGTTGTAAGCATTCTTGTGGAAACTAAATTCCCCGGTCCGGTGTGGCTAGGGCATATGCGACTCTCAAAGACAGTATTCATCTCAAAGAAAAATCTTTCTGCATTCTTCGAGAAGCTACAATTAAATTAAAGTATGTCACGTATTTACACTAAACAACTGACCACATTATGTCCCTTCACTGAATGTTAAGATCATATGACGGACTACTTACTTCAGGAATGTATTTTTTGTATTTTTGTTTTGTTTTGTTTTTGCTCTCCTGCCAGACGTAGTCTTAGAGGAACATGTTCCCGAACAAAATAGGCTGATTTTTATGTCCTAAATTACGCAAGTGTGTCCCTTCAAGAAAGAAAATTATAAAATGGAAAAATTACTTTGACCAGTCCCATATAAGTACAGAGCATTGTACTATATAGTATTCCTAAATTATAAATATATTACATAGGGCATATGCGTAGGCCTAACACTAAATATATGCTTTGAATGCAGTTTTTTTGTATTTGTTGCTGTTGTACTGATCCTTCTTATAGACTGTTATATACTTTTTTTCTTTCTTCCACGGAGCCGTATTCCGAATTATAGTATGTTTTATGCTTGGGTAAATGATGTTGATTGTCATAACAAACTGAATGGATGAACACGTACTCCAATGGCAGACATAATTTTTATGAACCAATGACTTGTTTCTAATGATTTTTGATATGTTACGAAAAATTACATTATTTTATTAACATGACATAATTTTTAGATTATCACCCCTGGAAAAGGAATTATTTTTCTGTAGATTTGTTTGAAACTGGCCAGCAGTACGTGGTTCCTGTAAAACAGCTTCTGATCTTCCAGGAAAACGATGACGATTATCGTGGATGGCGCTACTCTTTTCCTCGAATTTCGTCAAATTGAAATAACGGGCTATTATGAGCGCTCCCGTTGTATGGTAGCTCGGTGACATTTGTGTTTATTTCCCCTAGAACCAGTTTGCTGTATTCTTATGTTTCATATTATGGCTAGTATAGCAGTATGAAAATCAGTTTGCTGTATTCTTATGTTTCATATTATGGCTAGTATAGCAGTATGAAAATCATTTGCATTATGTATAACCATAAACCATGGACCTATTGGAGAGTCCATGATATAACTATGTTTCATGACCAATTCACAATATCATCTCCAGCATGATACACATGCCTTAAGAAATTCAATGCCCTCATCTTAAGTTGGGCAGTGATTGAAGATTGGGGCACGTGTGCCAAGTACGGTTAGAATTTCAATTTAAGATTACCGGTACATGATTAAAAAATGCCCTAGTAAACTATGTCCAACAACACTTCATTTTCTCAGTTATTCGTAGATCTCAAATATAGCCTAGCTATGCCTATAGTGATTAGTGACGATTTTTTTTTTTCAAATCGTCTTTATAATGTTGCCAATCCAGCTACTGTTTGTCATGTACAATCAGGGAAATGTAACATTTCCCTGGTAAAATCATAGAATCATATAAGTTGATCTTGGGACACTGTTTTTATGACAGTTTACTTCATTGGGGCCCGCTCGCCATATATTAGTGCCCAGTGGCGGATCCAGGATTTTTTGAGGGAGGGGGCTCAACATTCACAAAATTTTCTGACAAGCAAAAAAAAAAAAAAAAAAAAAAAGGTCCTCAGCATTTTTTGAGCCCCTTTTGGGGGATCCGCCAGTATGCTTAGTGCCTAATATTACTTATAACTGGCAGGCCCTTCACATAACAGTGTCAACTGCATCAGTTTTGTTGGACATGCACTGTTTGCATGGCCCCTTCCATTATAATAGAGACCTAATTTTGTAAATGCTAGAAGTTTGAATGTTACTCAAGTAAAAGGACAAATGAAACCGGCTATTTCAATTCCCACCACACACTATACGATCACTACGATCCGATTTTGATTGAAAATGTTCGGATATAAACGGTTAAACACATAAAATATGTTTGACTGAGACTGAATAGTGAGAGTAAAATCGAAACTTCGGCCTAATATTACGAGCCTTCTAGTCGGAGGAAAGGCCAAATCGGCCCCAAATCGTAGTGACGTCAAAGCAGTCCAGCGATTGTCTACGATTTGAAACTGATTTGGCCCTGGCCTTATAAATTCCGGATATAAGGCAGACATCGCACCAAATTCCTATGTTGATCAGTATCCATATTATTGTTCAGAACCTTAATCAGGTAGCTTTCACTTGTTAAAACGCCTATATTTAAATTTAATGCTATTGCAATTTATTTCCAAAATCGGATCGCAGATCAGACCGATCGTATAGTGTGCGGTGGGCTTTACAAATCTCAAATCGTTTCTTCCCAAGTATCTCTAACATATAAGTTGAATGTTTGTTTGTTAACACTACCGTATCATTTACGCATACAATAAACGTTCGATATTTTCAGTTAGATTCGCTGTGACATAAATTTCCATTGTCCCTGTGTGTAAAGGGTCCGCCGTCGGTGGTTTTCATCTATTTAGATCGTCTTCTGTTCTTATATTCTCATGTGTACTGTTTAAAATCCACGCTCATCATATTAATATGATGTTCATGTAATTCAGTAGACGTTATGAGGTAGTCTTCATCCAGATATGACCGAATAATGTAGCTGCGGAGAAGAGGTTAGTTGAGTTAACAAACTCTGCGAAGGCAGCCAAGGACAATCGTTACCCGTTACCGGCAACGTACGGTAGACATACTACACCGGCAGCGATTGCAGTGAGTAACACAGTTCATGAACGCTGGTCGTGAATCGTCAATTGTAGTTGGTGACTCAAATCTTGGGACGGTGGATCATTGCGACTTACAAGATCAGTCGGAATGTCAGCTACGAGGTAAAGTAGATCCAAAGCCAAGCTTGATTGAAATTCTTAAAACAAAAGATGTGATTGTGAATGTGACCGAGTGTGTCTCTTGTGCTGTGACTTATTGACAATATCATTAAAAAAAATGTTTTTCAACTTCAAGACAGAACTCACTTATCCAATGAACAAGGATATAATATAACTCAAGTCTCAATGATGTCAACATGGTCATAAACCAGTAATAGAAAAATCTAACAATAACTAAGACTAATTGTTACAGATAATTGTTTGATAAAATATTGGGCATTATCCACTTAAAGGTCTACATAATCATGATCATGTATATTGTCAGGGGTCCTAAAGCTACACAGGTCCTAAAGCTATGCACCCTGCAAAGACGCGCAATGCGACGTGTTCAATGTGCCAAACTTTTGGTGTGACTGAGCAACAAGATTATCATTTACGTTCACCAAAAAGAAAGAGTAATTTTCCTTTATTTTTGGTGATATTATCATTATTTGCAAATCGGGATGAAATTCACGTCAGTCAGCTTAAAAATCAACATTTGCATTCATTTATTATGTGTGCGTAGCTTTAGGACCCTTTCATTTTGTCAACCAAATTCGACATGGGTATCGACAACGACTTGAAAAATAATGTTATTGATATTTATCTGTCGTAATTTTCTCAGGAATTTAATTTCAGAGTATTTAGAACCAAGATATATAAAAGAAATTAGCATAAATCATTGAAAAAGTGACCTTTTAGCCGCTGGAAACAAAGTGCATAGCTTTAGGTCCTCCCCCCCCCCCCCCCCCCCCCCCATCATACCCACACATTGTGTGTCCGGACAGGTTGGTTATCCGCAAAGGTCATATTTAAACAGTAAATCGAACAACTTTTCATGCAAATTGTCACAAATCTTTCACAGGATAGGTTGAAAATCATGTGAATAGCAAATATGCACTGATTTTAGTGTTACTTGATGCATATTTTTCGTAAAATCTGACGGTAAAATTTACAGGCTAATTTTTGTTAAGCGTCCAGACACACAACCCCCATCCTACAAGCTTATCTTCAGATAAACTTGTACTCCACAATAGTTTTTATGGGTGAATAGGCTTCAATAGCTTTTGTGTGTATCAGCGGGCCTTTTTCCAGTCTAGATCATTCATACATGAGTGGAAAATAATTATTTAAAATTTCACTTTCAACTCTGAATCCGCAAATTTGTGGCACAGTAAGAGTTGAAGAACTTGAAGAGTCCCTGAATTAGGGAATCTTGCAAATTTAAGAAAATTTAATCTTGCTCAGAGCATTTTTGTTGTCTGTTTTTGACTGCTGCAACAGTGAATGTTGTACACAGCCTCAATTATTATAGCCTTGTTCACTGGATAAGTGGTCCCACATACATGTAGGGCTTGTAGGCAAGGGCCTATGAGTGGGCATTATCGTGGGCATGGTTGAGGAAACCACCAATCGCTCTGCACAGAAGCGCTTTATGACATTGCGTTACACTACATGCATTGGTTTTCATTATTCCCTGTCCCTACAATGTAGACTCTGCACTTTATTTTTTGTATGCTAATGAACGAGTGGTTTCCTCAACCGTGGTACAATGTATAGCCAAATATTGTTGCAACTTGTTTGACATTTTCTTATGTTCTTTTTCTTGCAACTTGCAGACCAACAACCCTGACAATGAATCAAGAAAGGATTTTAACAGTAAATGATGAAATAAAATGAAATAAGAAAATGACATTTAATGTTACACAATTGACCACATTTTGTGGTTCGGCTCAATAACTTTTGATTCAGAGCTCTAAAAAATATACCAGGCATGCCAGGTGCATGAGTATAAAGAGCAAAAATTTCTGCACACACTGTCCATTTTTGTTGCACGACCATATTGCATGTTATGCCAGGAATTTATGAAAGGATAATAAGGTTTAAAATCCTTAAATTGGCAACAAATTGTCTTTTGTCAAAAATGGCAAATTTTACAATGTTTCGATGAAGTTCACGACCATGTATGTTGTTTTCAAAGACATAACTTTTTATTGGAACAATGTAGCATGAAAAGAAAAATAATATTGTTGCCAATTTGAAGCACAAAACACAACAATTTAGCCCTTAAATAATTCCTGGCCTGAAAGGGATACTATTTGTATTGGGGAAATCCTGCACTATAGCAGGTAGACCAAAAGCTTCAGTCTCTCTGTATCCTCGGTTGTTTCACTGAGACTACGTCTGGCTCCACTAACCTCAGGAAACAGAGACTGAAGGATCTTATATGCCGTAGTAGGGGGCCTTGAGAAAAGCGTAATAGTACAGGCTGTGTATGACCGAACGACATTGCATGGCTTGAAGGGTTATTCAAAATGTCTGTACAAAACAAAAATGGTCAATTTTGTTCCAAAAACTTAACCTGAGGTTAAGTTTGTGGATATTTACTTTGTATCAAAAGTATTTGTTCAAATTCCACGAAACTTGTTAAGTTATTATCAATCTTGGTAGGAAATGTCTTTATATCACCCTCTTTTAAATGAATACCCAAATTTTACATTTTCATCATAAAGGTCACCTACTGACAATTTAAATGAGAATGAAACCCTGGAGAAAAATCAATTTTAATAAAAAGAGAGGATAGAGAGACGTAATGAAAAAAAAAATCGGTTACGAAATAAGGAAGTTATGAAAGTTTGAAAAGTCTCAATTTACTTTCTATGGCGATCCTCAAATTGGCAATGTTGCTTTAAAGTGGCAGGTTTAGTAGTACAACTCTCCATACATGTATGTTTTGTACACAAAATTTCATATTTTCCCCATTATCTCTCAAGGTGCAGCTTGTCTCGCTCAAGATATATCATGGGGAAAATATATTTGACACAACATATGTTAAGTTCACAAAAAGACAAGCAGCATCTGTAGAGACAATGGAGAAAATATGAAATTTTGTGTGCAAAACATATTTAGAGTTGTACTTACTAAACCTGCCATTTGAAGCAACATTGCCAATTTGAGGATCACCATAGAAAGTAAATTGAGACTTTTCAAACTTCCATAACTTTTTCATTTCATAACTGATTTTGATGGAACTTTTTTAAAATTGTGTCTCTCTATCCTCTCTTTTCATTAAAATGGATATTTCCCCAGGGTTCAGTCATGTTTTTGGTAAAATTGTGTTTTGTCTCTACATGCATGCACTCATCCATCATACAAGGTTATAATATAACCTTGTACTTCCAAACTAATATGGTCATGGTGAAAACCTATAATTGCTGCCCCCTACTGCTGTACTACTGCCAACAAAAATAAACAAATACAGATTTCCTCTCTCCACTTAGAGAGGGCAGCAGTACAGAAGGCTCATTTGGTCTTGGCAGAAAAATATATAAAGAAGACAAAATTAAAATTCCACATTTCCTGAATCAGCTGGTCACCAGATAAGAGGGAGAGACTGCCCCGGGCGTTTCCCTTGTTACAAGGAAAGACAGTCATGACATTTTGACATTGCATAAACAATGGTGCAATTGTCTGTGCATTCATTCACTTTACAGACAGTTCAGGATTTCTGACATGAAAGACAACATTTGAGGCCTGTAAATAAATCACTGAAAAAGACATTTTTATGCCTCCGCCCACCGAAGGTGGTGCCGGAGGCATTATGTTTTCGGGTTGTCTGTCCATCCGTCTGTCCGTCCAACCCGCTTTCTCGTTCTAGCAATAACTCAAGAACCACATGAGGTATGAACTTCAAACTTGGTGCTAGTATGTATCACCATAGGAAGACAATCTGAATAGATTTTGGGGTACGCAGGTCAAAAGTCAAGGTCCCAGAGGCCAATTTCTGAAATTTCAGGTGTTAGTCTCGTTCTAGCGATAACTCAAGAACCATTCGAGGTATGAACTTCAAACTTAGTACTAGTATGTATCACAATAGGAAGACGATCTGAACAGATTTTGGGGTATGTAAGTCAAAGGTCAAGGTCACAGAGGTCACTTTCTGAAATTTCAGGTGTTAGCCTCGTTCTCGTGATAACTCAAGAACCATTTGAGGTATGAACTAAACTTGGTGCTAGTATGTATCACCGTAGGAAGAGGATCTGATTAGATTTTGGGATATGTAGGTCAAAGGTCATAGAGTTCAATTCTGTGAATTGCAGGTTTTAGCCTTAATATGATATCTCAGGAACCATTTGATCCATTAACTTCAAACTTGGAACTAGCATGCATCACCATAATTAGACAGACTGATTAGATTTTTGTTCATGTAGGTCAAAGGTTGACAGGTCATAGAGGTCATTATACAGGTGTATGTGAAATTAATGTTTTTTTACTATTTTTATCACCATATCTCATCTATTTTGTATTCATGACTAGGAGGAGATAAAGTGATCAGACTTTTTGGGTTATAAGGTGTAAGGTCAAATGTAAAAGAGGTCAATTAACATGTAATTAGATATTTCAAGAACAGTTTGAGCCATCAACTGAATTTAGGCGGAGGCATATAGGAGACGCAGTCACATTCATCTTGTTCAATATTTTGACTTGTTTTTTGCTCGAATATTTTTGGCAATGATAAAGACGAAAAAAGTTTGCGTTCTTAACAGAGTCGCACAAGACGCACAGGTATGCATAAGCAATCTTAAACGCTCTAGCCATAAATGAAGTTTTAGGAATCTACTTAAAAGCAGACACTGGTCGCAAGAATTCCGTGAGAGACCCACTTAAGCCTTTATTTCCCAAAATAATTGCGAATTAGAACACTCAATTTTTGTGATGTACAGTGATTCACAAAAGTTTCTTGCTGCAGAAACAACCATTAACACTCACTATCTAGAATGTAGTACTAGTAGTTTCTGGTTTGACAGTTTTCAATGATTGATGTAGACCTACTCTCATAAACAGAACAAAAATCACTACAGGTGAATTCTTAAAGTGATTGATTAACTTTGTGAAAAATTGTAAAATCAGCTCAAATGCCAGTGAATTTTGTGCAGTCCTCTAACTACATATATAATTAAGGATATGTGAAAGTATGAGAGAAAATGGAACCCGTTTACTATCCTAAAAAAGAGAAAATCGCGATCAATCGCTAGCGCAAGTCGCTCGGCTTCTTCGCTGCGCTGCAGTCACAAAAACCAAGCACCAGCGCTTGGCGATTTCAGAGCGGGTTTCCAGCCCGTACGGTATTCTGTGATAGAGCGAGGTATTCCAACCGTAAGAGTTCTTTAGGGTTCGGTGGTACTCTATCCCGACATCAATGTTCAATCGTAAATATCTTGATATATAAACCACCGATCAGCTTATAAAACTCAGGCGATTCCTGTCTGAGCTAAAGGTTTGCAATTATGATTACAGCATTAGCTGGAACAGTGATTTTTTTTTTCAATCCTGGGCAAAGTTAATCAATGCCTTTAAAGGGCAATCCAACCTTGGTAATAAGATGATTTGTGTGAAAGCAGAAAAATAAGAAAAACAGGATGGTGAAAGTTTGAAAGAAATCGGACAAGGACTAAGAAAGTTATGGATGTTTGAAAAATGAGATCACTACATCTATGCGAATCTCAAATTGGCAATTTGGTGAGTCAATTGTGACATTTTTGTGGACAACTCTTCCATTTGTTGTACACAAAAATATTAATTTGTGGTTTTCTTCGAGGCACTTTTACCCTCGGGGCAGTACTCAAAATATATTGGAGATAGCATATTGTTATAGGTCCTCATGAATGAAAAGATCCTACTGAGTAATGTATTTTGAAAAAAAGTGACATTTTAGTCATTTTGTGTGTTAGAGCGAATGGGGGAGTTGTCCACAGCTACATCACAGTGACATTTCACATTACCTATTCGGCCAATTTGAAATTCCCATATGTATAGTGATTACAACTTTCAAAAATTCATAACTTTCTTATTGCTTGTCCGATTTCGTTCAAACTTTCACCAATCTGCTTCTCTGATTTTTCCTCTTTCTTTCAAAGCAACTTGCTATTAAGGTTGGATTTCCCTTTAAGAAGGCTATGCAGGATGTAGATGTACATGATCGACTGAATTTAAGAAACTAAAAACAATATAAAATGGAAAAAAAAATGATTGAAATTTTCATAGATATAATTGATATATATTGTGGATTGATTCAAGTGCACACATGTTGTAAAGTGTCCAGAATTCATTTCATCTATGATTTCTTGGATGTAACATAACCAGGGCCCCAACTTATAAAGAGTTGCGATTGATTGCAAATAATTTGCAATTGATATCAATCGCAACTCTGTACTTAAAAAGATAGGAGGTTGGAAATTTGCAGTTGATTGGAGGACTTG
The DNA here is from genome assembly GCA_025618425.1 of Heliocidaris tuberculata. Lineage (NCBI taxonomy): Eukaryota > Metazoa > Echinodermata > Echinoidea > Camarodonta > Echinometridae > Heliocidaris > Heliocidaris tuberculata. Next base: position 31,568,302 of record CM046834.1, on the reverse strand, counting down.
TGATCGATTGGAATCATTTGCAACTCTTTTTAAGACAGCCCCTGGCTTCTGGCAGAAAATTGTGTACCCATGGTTCAAACTGACAGAAATATGGCTTCACCGACTCCAATGGGGGTGATCTGAGAGGACCAAAGCAATTTTGCAGGTTGAAAGTATGCATTGACAGTTTTTGACACATTTATTGGTCCATACTGAGTGAAATATAGACTTGTGACATCCCAGGGAGGTGGTTTGGGAGGACCAAAACAACTTCGGAGATTGAAAGTTGGCATTGACTGATTTATTACTCTTGTTGGTACCCTGGTTAAGAGCATCTACTCATGGTTTTTATTTTCAGAAATTCCTCACTTTTAGTATCAGCACCAAGGGTTTAATGTAGTTTGCTAGAAGGCTGAACAGAACATTATTTTGTTAAGCAGACTTTTTTTCAAGCTTTTGTTGCCAACTGCCTTTAATGTTTGCCTCATTTTCTTTCTTGCATTTATTCAACAGCTCAGAGTCTTCATCAAAGAAGACTTATGGCATCACATCAGCTATCAGTATGGCAGGGCCCCGCCCTGAAGACATCAGACAGACTAAGGAATTGGTAGAAGCTCTCAAGCCACATGGCGTCTTTGAAAATGAAGAAGAGCTTAACCACAGGTACAATACATACATTAGATTACATGTACATGTACATGATGATAATCAATATATTTGTCTGTTTGATGAACAATGTGAAAACAAATTTTAGTATTCACCTGGCCTTAATTCATAACCTATTATTTTTTCTCTTTCCTGTTTCAGTAATGTACAGTGTATAGTACAAATTCAGCAGAATCAACAGTTATTATGCTGTACATTGCAGTGTTTTACCAAAAAAAGAAGAAAAAAAAAAAAGTTGCACGTTCATCTTCTGGTCATTAGTGATTGGTGGCTTAAGGCCACCGCACCCCTTACGATCGGTCTGCGATCCCGATTTGTGAAATAAATCGATATGGCATTAAATATTGGCATTTTAACAAATGAAATCTACCCTATTCAGGTTCTGAAAAGTAATATGAATACTAAGCATAGGGTTTTGGTGAGCTGTCAGCTTTCTACAGGGAATAAGGGCAAGATTAGTTTCAAATCGTAAGCAGTCATACGATTTTTGTGACATCACTATGACTGGGAGCCGATTTGGCCATTCCACCCACTAGAAAACTCGACAAAGGCCGTATTATCGATTTTTACTATCAGTAGGATAGTAAAAAATTCAGACCCTCAATGAAAAAAAATTTTCATTTTTAAATGATTTCTCAAATTATATTACATTTTCTTCTGAAATCGGATCGCAGACCGATCGTAAGGTATGCGGTGGCCTTTAGTGATAAGGCGACAATCTTTCTAAAAAAAACTATGTGAGAATAGATAGCGAGTGCCCTTTAATTAGAGTGTGCTCTTCAAGGTCATTTTAGAATTAATTTAGAATATTTTCTCTACGATGAAGCTGTTATTTCTTCCTTGTAGTTGCACTTCACTGATATTCAACATTTGAAGGTAAAACTGCTATTTGGAAAACTAGGCATAACTATACCTCGAGTTTTGACAAAAAATTGTCAAAGACACAAATGTGCATGTCTGATGCTCAGCAATGCATACTTTACATTGTACAAAATTGTACTTTGTAATCTCTAACCTTCATACATGTTATTCCTCTCCAGATTCAATAATCAGTTACAGTGTTTTCAGATTATTTCTTGAATGTAATATTATTGACATTTCATTCATGTCTCCTATAATCTTATTCATGTCTCCTATAATCATAAACACTTTATTTTTCAAAGCAAATATTAGTTCTGTCTCTAGTTCTTCAGGATATTGTCAACTTTCTAGGAGCTACATGTCTATTTTACAGTTAATTTTTTAAATGTATGTGTGCTTGTAGGTTGGTAGTGCTTGGAAAGCTTGATCAGATTGTCAAAGACTGGATCAGACAAGTAGCAGAAGAGAAAAACATTCCACCAAACATAGCAGATACAGTTGGAGGCAAGATCTACACTTTTGGGTCTTACAGACTAGGAGTGCATACAAAAGGTCAGTTTAAAGTATGCGTTTTGGCTCAAGGAGACTTTGCATCATCTTATTTGTGCATTATTATTCTTAGAGAAGAGCATTAGGGGGAAGTACTTTTCATGACAATTGAGCATCTTACAATAGTTAGATTGTCCTCCATTCATTTACAAGTTTGAGTGCATACATTTATACATTTGCATTTGTTGTACAAAGTGCAAGTTTTCCATTTTTTTATTTTTGAGATTTAACAATATTATGAGACGAATATAAATGAATTATCATTATTGCATGACTTCAATGTGTAAATTAATTATCTCTTTGTATGGCAGGTGCTGACATAGATACACTGTGTGTGGCCCCTCTTCATGTAGAGAGAAATGATTTCTTCAGGTCTTTCTATGACATCGTCAAAGGATTGCCAGAAACCAAGGACTGCAGAGTGAGTCATCAACCAATGCTCTTTATTCTTAAATATCTAGCCGTTTGTAAATATAGATTGAAGTTTTTATTTTTGATTTTGTTGGTGGTAAAAGATAAAGTAAGACTGCTTATTTTTTAAATTGTATTATTTATCTACCTATGATTAGGATATTCTGTACAAGACTGTTGTGTCAGTCTCATATGCATGACCTTCGTGTGCAGTGAGTTTCAAGTATTTACTTTACAAGGATGTGTACCATTGTTTGCTTTCACTAGATAGTATATCTACATGTCATTATTAATACTTTGTCATCTAAAAGATTAGGACAATCATCAAGTGTACATGTTAAAAAGTAGTGAAATGGACAACATTTTACTGGGATCTATTGTTCTTTGTTTCAGGCTGTAGAGGAAGCATTTGTTCCAGTTATCAAGCTAGTCTTTGATGGCATAGAGGTAAGGAAATCCGGATGACCTTAATTGCAGTTTCAGTTTACATCACTTGCTTGGACAAGATACAAGTACAATAAATATACATGTAGGATAGGACAATATTTTGATTTTGAATTATAATGCCCTTTAATGAAGAGAGATTGATGCTAATGAATGCTAGTTTGAAATCAAGCATAGTAATTTGTGTGGCAAATGTAGACATTCCCTGTAAAACATCATACCAACCGGCTCCCAATAAAGGCCACTGCACACCTTACGATCGGTCTGCGATCCGATTTATGAAATAAATGGCATTAAATATTAATATTTTAACAAATGAAATCTACCCTATTCAGGTTCTGAAAAGTTATATGAATACTAAACATAGGGTTTGGGTGAGCTGTCAGCTTTCTACAGGGAATAAGGGCAAAGTTAGTTTCAAATCGTAGGCAGTCGTATGATTTTTGTGACGTCACTACGACTCGGAGCCAATTTGGCAATTCCACCTACTAGAAAACTTGGCAAAGGGCGTATTATCGATTTTACTACCTGTATGACTATTCGGACCCTCAATCAAAAATATTTTTCCTTTTTAAATGATTTGTCAAATGATATTACATTTTCTTCTGAAATCGGATCACAGACCGATCACAAGGTGTGCAGTGGCCTTAAGTTTATGAGAATGTGTTCAAGTTTGAAAGCATACTCTGAATATATTTGAAAGTAATTTATAATGTAAACAGAATATATCTAACTCAACAGCTTTGAGTTTTTATTTTATTTGATGATAATTTTTTTTTTTTTTTTGCTGAAAATATTCAACATTAACCATATTATTCTCGAGTTGTGAGACCAGTGACTGTGGTATGATCTATAAATTAATTTTTGTAATACATGTATGCCATGTTCTGCTTCTACGATATGGATAAATCGTCTGCAGTAGACCTCATTTAAGGTGAAATGTGGACATTGTAGAGAATTTGTAACAAAAATGAATTTCATGACAACTTGTTTACTGACAATAGATGGATATCCTGTTTGCCCGCCTGGCCCTCCGAGTTGTACCAGAGAACTTAGACCTCACAGATGATTCCCTTCTCAAGAACTTAGATCCAAAGTGTGTGCGCAGCTTGAATGGTAAGAATATTAAGTCGTGAAACTTGCCGTCTTCGAATATAAGTCATAATTGATCAAAAGGTTTTACTGTGCAGTTTTCACTTTGTGATGTTACCAAATAATTCTGAATTTAAAGGAATATAACTGCAAATTGCAAGATATTTCATCAAATTCTGCAATCTGATTTCCCTAAAATTCTGTCAAATATTTGACTTATATATACATATATATATATATATATATATATATATATATATATATATATATATATATAAAGGTCTGGAAGTTACTTCTGGCAAACTTTTCATGAAAAATACTTTGAGGATGTAATATAACTGATCTTTTCTACTGCAAGTATGTACAGTAATGGGGAGTTTAATTCTGGAGTTAGGTTTTAGTTCTTGCTATCTCTTTGATTTTCTATCCACAGGCTGCCGTGTTACAGATGAAATTCTGAATGTAGTACCGAACAAAGAGAATTTCAGGTTGACACTGCGGACAATAAAACTCTGGGCCAAAAGTAAGTACAAATTTCCCTCAGTTCCTAGGTAAACATAAAAAAGAAAGACATCCAAAATTTAAATGCCTTTCTGTTTGTCGAGTGTATTAGAGACATAAAGAATAATGAATAATATTACTTTGGGTCGGTTGCTTTACATGTATCTTAATAAATATCTTGTCCCTTAGTTTTATCAATAATTGTCCCTGCCGAACGAAGTTCGCGAGGGGACTATGAAACGGGCTCCGTTCGTGTGTGCGCGTGTGTGTGTGTGTGTGTGTGTCTGTCCGTCCGTCCGTCTGTCTGTGTGTGCTCAAATGTTAGAAAATGCTACTTCTCCGTCATTTCTTAGCCGATTTTGATTCCGATTGTTTTATCTGATAGGGCTGGGTGGGGGCTTCCAAACTTCTACACAGAATTTTGAAATTCATTAGTTATGCAAATTTATGCAAATTTATTCAAAATCAACGAAAAATGCTACTTCTCCTCTATTTCACATCGGATTTTGATTCCGATTGTTTTATCTGATAGGGCTGGGTGGGGGCTTCCAAACTTCTACGCAGAATTTTGAAATTCATTAATTATGCAAATTTATGCAAATTTATTCAAAATTGACGAAAAATGCTACTTCTCCTCTATTTCACATCAGATTTTGATTCCGATTGTTTTATCTGATAGGGCTGGGTGGGGGCTTCCAAACTTCTACACAGAATTTTGAAATTCATTAATTATGCAAATTTATGCAAATTTATTCAAAATTGACGAAAAATGCTACTTCTCTATTTCACATCGGATTTTGATTCCGATTGTTTTATCTGATAGGGCTGGGTGGGGGCTTCCAAACTTCTACACAGAATTTTGAAATTCATTAATTATACAAATTTATGCAAATTTATTCAAAATTGACGAAAGATGCTACTTCTCCTCTATTTCACATCGGATTTTGATTCCGATTGTTTTATCTGATAGGGCTGGGTGGGGGGGGGGGGGGGGAGGCTGCCAAACTTCTACACAGAATTTTGAAATTCATTATTCATGCAAATTTATGCAAATTTATTCAAAATGGCTGAAGGTTCATAATGTTTTCATGTTTTATATTTCAGTTGTATACATGCATTGTTGGTATTCTCTTCTTTTGCATGCAGTAACATTATTATTTTATTCACTTAAGTTTTTCACTGAAGTTTTAAGGTTCAGGCTAGTTAATTTCCACAGATCTGCACTTCCGGCGGGGACATTTATTACGCATTGCGTAATTTACTCATTCACTTGTTATAAAAAGTAATAGAGGAGGAGAATATTTCTCATTTCCTCTTCTTTAGCATGAGGTATAATACTTATTTTTCTGCTTTATTGTGTTCAATCACCATGGTGAATCTTTTGAATCCTGTATAAACATAGAATCTTAATGCCATGATTTCATTTGTAGAGAAAGGTGTGTATTCCAATGCCCTTGGTTTCCTGGGTGGTGTATCATGGGCTATGCTGGTAGCTAGGACCTGTCAGCTCTACCCAAATGCTGCTGCGTCCACACTTGTCAACAAGTTTTTCCTTGTCTTCACAAAATGGTAAGTGCACAATAAACTTACTATTTTTGAAATGCAAAGAAGGATTCTATGAATTTGTCTCTCTCTTTCAGACAGTTGGGGAATGGGAAACTTCATATAAAAGTATGCATCCTGAGCTTTCTTTTTCTCCCATTTTTGTTTTCACTTGATAGGTTTCTTAGAAGCTTACTAATTTCCACCATCCTGATAATTTATGATTTATTGATACCTTAGGTTAGATTGGTCAAATTTAGGTCAAATTTTGTCAAAATGTCTTTGAAAAAATTCCCAAGGCTTTGTCTATTTGTCTTATTCTCTCCTTCAAGTGTAACTTTAAAGTGTACCAACCACCTGAAAAAAGAATTTGTATACTGCTAGGAAGTATAAAATTAACCTCAAAGAACTTTATCTGAAATTCTGTAGGTCAACAGTTTAGGAGTATGCAGGAAATAAAGGATAACATGAAGGTGCTTGCGCGGAACTGAACCTCCGAGTTGGGTTCCGCGCGAGCCCTTATCTTGGCGAGCGTGTACGGGTGTGTTGAGTAGTCTACTCACGAGTCGCTTTTATGCTTATAGAGAGTATAAGTAAATTTGTAATATCTCTTTATAGAAGTGATATTCGAAACCCATATTTGGAATATAGTAGAATGACATGGAACCTCTAACATACAGAGTAAAATATTTTTTGGTGATTGGTACCCTTTAAAGTCAAGTTCTTTTCAATTTCCATACAAGAAGAAATACATACTAAGTATTACTACTTATGAAAAGATTGAAGGTTTTGGATCTAAAATGAACAAAGGTCAGGATTCTTACTTGAATTACTCTTTGTGTACATGTTATTGTTCATGTTCTCTATGTGAAAGTACCAAAGAGACATGATGGTTGGTGACTATTTTGGTAATCTTTCCACTCTGAACAGGGCATGGCCACAGCCTGTGTTACTTAAACCTCCAAACACCTCAACAGACCTTGGCTTTGCAGAGTGGGACCCAAGGGTAAGAACATTTTATCATGTTTTGATACAATGCTGCCCTTATTTTTTAATGCCATCAATTTTTACCTGTTAGAAATACATTTGCCCTTACTCTCTTCCTGTGAAATGCATAGTACGGTTTGTGCATACATACAGTTACAAAAGTGATCTATACTGGAGTTTACATGATCACATCTGGGCAGTATTACATAAACTTTATAGCAATAACAAGTTACAATGATGTAAACTACTGAAACCACTCATGTACATCTCAGCTGTGTAGATAGTTGTTCAAAGAATGCATTGTTGAAATGGTTCCTTCTATGTTGTTTACTGAACTCCAGACCACTGAATTAACATATTATGGTTTCAAAGGTTGTAGGGTATGGATTCACTTTTTACAGGACAAATATCTTATCATAGTGAATGCATAGTATGGATATTTCAGTGAGATGTCCTTCCAGTGTCTGCAAGGTTTTGATGTAAATAAGTTTTGGTTGGCTCTCTGAAAGCACATCTGTACAATATTGTGTTAATGTTATATTTCTTCCTTCATCTGTGCTCATTTTAACAGGTGAATGTGAGTGACAGGTTTCACTTAATGCCCATCATCACACCAGCCTACCCTCAGCAAAACTCTACATACAATGTTTCTCTGTCGACAAAGACTGTCATAGAGCAAGAACTTCAAGGAGGTCAGTTATTCTTGAAGCTTTCAAATCTGTTTTTTTTAGTACATTTCCATGGATTAATATAATTGATTTATTTACATGATTAAGGTAGTTGTTATAAAATTTCTAAATATATTAATGGATATTACGTTTTTATAGCATTAGTTGTGTTTATGCATTGTATGTTCAGGCTTTGTTTCCTTTGAAGATCTCGTTGACTAACCTGGGCCCTGTTTCATAAAACTTGTTATCAATAACAAGTCACAATAATTGTTATAAGCTACTGAAATCATAGCATTTGATTGGCTGAGAGAACATTTGTCATAGATCTGTTGCAATTGTTATTGATAAAAGTTTTATGAAATGGGGCCCAGACATGTATGCTCAGGCCCTCTGTATGTAGAAACCTCTATCTATCACACGTCCATGCAATCAACTATTCATGAATTGCTTGTTACTGATACAGTTTAAAAGAGAATTCATGGATTGAAGCTTGAATTTTATGTGATATATGCTTCAATTTAATTTTTGTCATACTAAAAGTAATGAAATGAAGTAGTATTTGTGAACATATAATTTTCAATTTTTGTAAATGTCTGATTAATGTACAGGTCTAGCCATTACTCAGGAAATTATGCAAGGCAAGGCAACATGGGAGAAACTCTTCGAACCCTCCAACTTCTTCCAGAAGTACAAGTAAGAAGAGACCCATTATTTTATCTCTTTCCTCATCCATTTTAGAGGGTTTTTTTTGTGCAATTACATGTACATGCCAATCACATTAGGTCGACACTTAATTGAAATGAAGATGAAAGCCAACAGAATGGAGTAACTAGAGTCTCTGACAATGTTTGATGCATTCTTCCCTCAATTACTCATATTATGAAAGAAGTAGAAAGTTCATAGTAAAATTCCATTTCTTTTCCTGGGTTGAAAAGTGAATCTTAATCAATGCACATTTGCCTCTTCCCTTCCCCTCCACAAACACCCAATAATTGTTACCATTTTGTTGTAATTCCTAATATACACAAATTTATCAGAAAATACAGCCAGTATAATGTGTACATAATCAGAACAGATGATGATCTCTTCTTTCAATATACAGTTAACTCTGCATAAGTCGACCTTCTATAAGTTGAATAATCGCCTTAGTCGAAGCAATTTTTCAGAACAGAATGAGCAAAACATGTGTTTTTTACCTCTTCTAAGTCGAATTTCGCGTAAGTCGAACAGATTTCTGTGGTCCCAAGAGATGCGACTTAGGCAGAGTTACCTGTATTGCATTTTATCTTGTTTATCTTCAGACACTACATTGTCCTGATAGCAAGTGCAGGGAATGAGGATGATCATCTCAAATGGTGAGTACAGCTCAGTCTTTCATATCCCTTATTATTTTATACAATTTTCCATGATTATGAAATATTTTTACAGCATTGATACAGATATGTCACATAATGTGGTTGATGGAAGTGTTTTGACAATTTCTTTGTGTACCATATACCTTGTATAGAGCATGCAGTTTCTCAGTACTTAATGAGATTATTTATGTTTTTGTGCCTTTACTTGTAATTTTATATAATTGAATGTTGATATTCAGTTGTCTTTATAGGATAACTTAATGTTAATATTCAGATGTCTGTTTCATAATATTTGCAACTGTCTCACTACATTTCAAAATTACCATTTCTCTTAATCAATTGGTTTGAATGTTGTAGTAGAGGTATAGATACATCAAAGTCTAATGTAAATGCATATTGATTTTTTTTTTAATCAAAACTCCTTGTAACTCTTTTTCCTGTTTGAATAATTCTTTTCACTGACACAAAGGGTTGGTCTGGTAGAGTCTAAGATCAGAGTGTTGGTTGGTAACTTAGAGAGGAACCCTCACATCAAACTAGCCCATGTCTACCCCAAGTCTATCTCACCAAGCACCCCATCAGAGGGATCAGAGGAAGAGAAGTAAGTCAGCTTGTATATTTTTGTCATGATTGTTGAAAATTATGCAGTTGTCAGAGGATTCAAAAGCCATTTTAAAAGTATGAATTGTTCAAGGGAGCTCTGTTTGTATTTTCTATATAGAAGGTGAGATTTTGTTAAAGGTATCGTACAGTAGTGGGAAAGGTGGCGCTTTGGATATTTAACTACTTTGTCAGCTGGAATGGAAATTACTACATATACTGTTGTGAAATGATTAATTTCGAACGTAGGTGACGTTTGTTTGAAGAAAAATGGTTTAGAAATGGCTAAAATATCCCCAAAAATAAACATCGAATTACAAGCGCGGTACCACATGGACAGTTCACACACGTGTAAACAGTGTGTGCGAAGCGCTGTGCGCCGTTGAGCCGGGAGCGTCGGGGTAGATGGTCCTTAGCGAGGGTATAAGGTAACCGTTGATATTCGATCATTTTAATTATTTTACTGAAAATCACAGGAAATCATGAATAGAATACCGGATTATCTCACTCATGTATCTTTTTATGCAAGCCGAACAATATGAGACTGTTTTCGAGCAGTTTCATGCCAACTTTCATTTTGCTACCACTACTGTTTATTACCTTTAAGGATGATTTTATTGTATTTTCTTCTTTGAGCTTACCAGAGTTAAATTTCCTTTTACTTCCATTTATTTTTTTTTTACCAGGAAAAATACTTGCATAATCTTCAGTTTAACCTGTACATGTATTAATTTTTTGCCAATTTTTTTTTTTTTTAATATCACATTCTGTCATGCTCCTACCATTTTTAGTGTAGTATATTCCATGGGTTGTTTGAATGTTGCTTCATATGATGAATGTAATGTGCACTTTCAAAGGTCTCTGTCACCGAATACAATGTCAATAATTATTATTGTTAAAGTTTGGCAAAGAATCCTTATTTATGACCATGTGTGTCTTATCTCCTCCATGTCAGGACTGATGAGCATTCCACCCTATGGTTCATAGGCCTTGAGTTCCAGCCTCTGGGTCCAGCAACCAATGTGAACCTGACCCTAGATATACAGTTCTTTGTCAACACCGTCCACAGACATTCTGTAACTATCAAGCTACTACAGGAAGGCATGAAGATTGAGGCCAAGCATGTCAAAAGGTGGGTCAAATATCAAGCAGTTCTAGAACCATATCAGTAGTAAGAAATAGTTAAATCAATCAAACTATTTTTGTATAGCTCAGTAATCTTACAGTCTACTCATCATAGAAGTCGTGTCCATTTTTGCAATAGAATCAGCAAATCTCAAAGCAACTGGATCAGATGTGTGATCTTTTATTTTGGTTTTAATTGTGAGAAATTTTGCTGCCAATTTTTTTAAGTGTCTGTATGAATTCATTAATACGTTCATGGTTTATACTTAGTTTAATGCAATTATCTGCTGACTGCATATGGATATTTGTATGTGGTGTCTTTAAGAAATACCCACTTCTAACATTTCATATTAGAATCTAAAATACATAAGAATCCACATTGCAAATCTTTATTTATGAGATGATTAGCATATAACCTCTTGAAAAGTTGATTTTCAAATTATGTGGGTTTTTTTTTTTCCAGTGGGCCTTAGAATAGAACAGTAAATTGATACAAGCATAACATGACAAAATGATACTTATATGATTTTGTCAATATGTATTTGATAACCATTTTATAACAGGAAAAAGCTGAGTGAGTATGTTCCAGCAAGCATGCTGAAGAGCAAAAAGAAATCCCTCCCTTCCACCGATGGGGGCAGCCGAGGAAACACACCCAAGAACTCCTCCTCTGATGCTGCATCCCGCCTCACCCCCTCACCCCTCAACAAGACAGGAGACAGTATCAGCGAGGACGAATTCCTCTATGGACCCAACTTGAGCTCCCCAGCCCTCATCTCCAGCCTTGATATACGGGGGAGGGACAGTCCAAGTGCCAGCTCTATAGAGTCAGTAGGGACAGGCGATGGAGGGACAGAGCCTTCTCAAGATACTGTATTCCAATCACCCAAGTCAAGCAGAACCAAGCCGTCAGCAGAGCAAGCCAGTACTGATAATGATGGCGATGGACCAAACACAGAACCCTCATCTCAGGTAGATGGAATACATTCTCTCTCTTTCTCTCTCTCTCTCTCTCTCTCTTCCCCACTATCTGTCCTCTTACTATCTCTCTCTCTCTCTCTCCCAAGTGTTCTATGCCCCCTGCTACCAGAGATGACACCAGTTGCATTGTGCTAGTTTTTTTGTTATTGCATCTAAACTTTACCTCACAAGTTTTACTTTTACTGCATACACACTTGATAATCTGATTCATTTCTTTTTTCTTGAGTTGTTTTGTTGGCTGTTGTAGTCAGTGTTAACAAAGATTGATTATAATCTGTATAAATTTGTTCTTGATCTAATTATTTTTTCTAACTGAATTTACAGGAAGAGCAAGCCCCTACAGGAGACACTACTCAAGTCCCCACCATCAAGGTCACTGCACCCGATGAAGAAACAAAGGAAACTTCAATAAAACCTTCAGGGGATGAATCACAGACATTCAAACGCCCCTCCTCCCCATCTCATGCAGTGTCAGAGTCACCCTCAAAGAAAGTCAGAACAGACAGTGGAGTTACAATCCCAGAAACAGAACAAGGAGAAGATGAGAGTGAAATGACTCCTGCAAAGAAGACAGAGGAAGATGACACACAACCATTCAAGAGGCCCTCATCCCCTGCCCCAGTCTTGGAGTCCCCTCCCAAGAAGATGAAGACAGATAATGGAATCAAGGCTGGAGGAGAGCCTGTACCTCTCACTTCAGACTGCAATGAGGTAGTTATCTAAATGATTAATTGCTTGTTTTGCATAGTATGTGCCATGGCATAAATTATATGTTTGAAAATTGGGTCCAGGAGACATACTACCATAAGTCCTTTCTGAAGGATGAATGCCTTACCCTTGAGTGCTGGTAACCTAATTTTCAAGAAGTAGTCATTCAGATGATTGATTGGCCATTTTACTTAAGTGCTAAGACATTCATATGTTTGTAAATATGCTTGAGGGGAACTCCCATGAAGAGTGAAAAGGCCACATATTTACGGATAAAAGCCTTTCCCTTCAGTACCGTAGTAATGCACTAACATGGTTTTATGATTTCAGTGCTTGAATTTTACATGCTTATCAAGCATTCTTTAAATCTGATAATTCATCACATTTTTTTGTGGATAGAGATCTGGCTTAAAAAAACAACAACTCATAACTCGTAGTTTGTATTATGTACGTACTCTTGTTAGGTGATAATGGAAAACTGAAGTGTGTTACAAACTTTACCCAACTTTAAGGATTTACCATGTAATATATTTCATAATTTTTTTTGTTGCATCTCTACAATTTTGTATCTCTGGATCATTCTGCCAAATATTGCCGAAAATATCTTGAAATGATCATTCTATTACCTGTTATTTAAATATTTTTTCTTTCATTTTCAGAATGGAGAGAGTGAAGATGATACAAGTCCTCAAGCACTACCTCGCTTAGTCATACGACAGGTAGGTGATCAGTGATAACTTTTTACACTCTTAATTTGTTTCTTCTCTTATAGTTCAGAAATTACTAAATGAATATAGTGAGTGTTTTATTTTTAAAGCAAAATTCAGTTGCATTTGAGCTTTTTTACTAACATGTTTTGAAATTAGACCCAGATTTATAATATGTGTAGATATACTTGCATCATTGACATTTGAAGATCGATGACATTTAGATAAGATTTTAACCCTTTTTGTGTCACTAGGTTTGCTAATATTCAAATCTTGCATTTCAATTCAACTTGTGATAGATCGGGTAGGAAATATCTTTTGTAGAAACAATGAAACGGACTGTTCTTGTTTCTGAACAAAATAACTGACCATACTTAGCCCATTTTTAAAGCTAATCATTTCCAGTCTTTGGCTGGATTTGCCACCCAGGGCATGGAAATGATTTTTTAAAAAGCAAAATATCATTATTTATCAGAAATTGGTCATATTTCCTGAGTAATATTTTAAGTAAGCATATAAGTAGACTCTTGTGGCATAGCTTTTAAATGACCCTTTTTATTAATGCATTTATTATATATTATTATTATTATTATTATTATTATTATAATTATAATTAATATTATTATTATTATTATTATTGTTATTATTATCATTGTTATTATACGTTGATGAATTCATTATTTATGTAAAATAAGTTTATGAATAAATATATTTATTATTATATGTATACATATGTATATGTATGTATTATATACTAATACTGAAGATCAGACAAGGAAATCGTCTTTATTTTTTCTCCTTTTTTCTGGATAGTTTGTTATACCTTCAATGTAAAGTGTATACAGTTGATCTTTGTAAAAACTACTGCAAGAAATTCCTTTTTTAAAAATACAAATTGGTTTCTAAGTGCTAGATGTAGGTATTCATTAAGCCACCGATTCATGTGACAGCCTCCGTATATGTCAGTTTTAGGAAGTCTTGGTTTAAGTCAAATCAATGGCTTCCTATGACCATGGGTAAAATATCACAGACATGTAGTAATAGATTTGTTTGAGCAAAAAAAGAAGAAGAAAAAAATCTCATACAGGACTAGTAAAACTCACATGTGTTTGCACACATACTTTCTCTCTTTTTTTTTTCTTTCTTGTTTCCTTGATATCTTTTCTACCATCACAGAGAGTACCCAGCGGAGAGTTACCGGATATAGCTTCCCCAATCCCTGTCAGCACTAAGGGACCCATCGCCAAAAACACAATAAGACTGAACTTGAATGTCAAATGAACAATTTTAAGTATTGCCTAGGATTTCATAGCCTTGATCCTGAAGCTTGATGCAGTCTGATAATTTGCGATGATGTCACAAATTTCCTCTCGCCTCGCCACTCCTAGCAGTCAGTGAGGAAATAAGGTAAGACATCTGCACACCCATCATTGATTCTCACAGGAACTCTGATGATGATTTTTGAGAGAAGACAAAATCTCCAAATGACCTGCGGAAGATTAGAAAAGTAGGGGTTTCGATGAAAACAGGAGGTCGATGGATGGCTTTTGTACAAATTGATTTGTACCTTCAAAGGAATATAGCATTGTTTGTAAACCTCATGTAATTTATATTTCTAGGATGAGATAGAAAAGAAATGTCTTGTTATTGTTCTTCATCTTTCTGTTCTTATTTCAATGATGTGATATCTGTGGAGTAATTTTGATATTGACTTAATAAAAAAAATGGGAATTATTAAACAGAAAGGAAGCACTTGTAAATTGTGTTTCATTTATCGTTATTCTTTGTCATTTACATGTACACCTGAATGGGATTTTAATATCAGTAGCTGTAGGATGTTTATTCAGGGTATATCCAAAGATCATATAATTAGTGGTAGAAATAGGTATGCAAACAGGCATCTAGATTGTAGAACTACAATTGTATTTGGATATATTTGATGACTTGGAATACCCTGTTTAATATGCTACATTTTATGCAGAAACTATTATCTGTCTAGGCATTATTGATGTGAGGGAATTATTAGCTTGGTGCTACAAGGATGCAAGGAATGACCAAGTCTTCAGGGGGGGGGGGGTAAATTAGGCAAGATGTGAAGAAAAGAAGAGAACTGTTGTCTTAGATTCCACAAGATAATACTCAACAACTAATGGAATGAGAAATGGACATGATTTCAAGTATCAAATTTGTTCAGTTAGCACATACAAATGAGGCAAATGAGCACTTGCATATTTCCTTATATATCCAAAGTAAAGATGGGCCTGAAAATGCTATCATAAAATTTCATTAGATTTAAAATGTCCACAGCCTATAAGTAAATGGCTAACTAGAAAATAAGAAGAGGGTCATGGCTGTATTATTATTATATGCAGTGGTTAAAAATTTTAAAAATGGAAAGGTAAAGCGACAGAGGAATGTCAATATGAAAAATGGAAGAACATTTGGAAGCCTTGTTAAAAAAAGAAAGAAATAGATTTAACTTGAAAATGACAAAGTGATATGAAAAATATTGAGATAGAGAGAGAGTAAGAGGAAGAGAAAGAGTGTGTGCGTGCATTTGTAAATGTGTGAGATAGAGAAAAGAAAGAAAAGAGATCCAATATAATTTCTTTTAATTCTTTTTAAGAGAGAAATATGCCACTCTTGTTGTCTCCAAACAGGATGAAAGCCTAACATTTATGTGAGTGGTGCAGACTCATGCAGCAATATGTTCTACTTGTTTAAATGGTACACCAGTCATGTTGATAATCAGCTGAGTGGATTTATAACTTGCATGTCAGTTATGTATCTGTTCACTTTTCTTTTGAGCAGTTACACCCCATAACAGGTTTTTATTGTTCACATTCAGCCGCTCCTCCCCTCCGTCTACGCTCTTCCTCTCTTTGCTCTCATGCTTGATGTCTCACAAATGAAAAATTGAATTAGTGCGGTAGATTTCTTGCATCACTTTGTGGTATCTACTGAACATGTTATAATATTGTTGATAATTATGTTCTCCCACTGGTGAATGCTCTCACCCTGGTTGTTACTGCATACCTATATCACAGGCTGGTCATGTTTGTTGTTTTGCAGTTTTTTTTAATAATAATTTATGTTATCACAGACTTTTGTTGAAAAATATCAGAAAGATGACCTTTGTTACCATAGAAACTGCATGGCTCATAACCCTTCAACAGTTATTTGCAGTGCGTCTTCTTTCATGTATTTGGTATGAAGTAATACTGTGTATGTTGCTGCTACTGCTATGGTGTGTGAGTGTTTATTGGCAGTCGAGTGTTTGCATGTTTCACCTTCATTTTATTTTATATACTACATGTACTTACGTAGCTTCAGCTTTGAACCAAAGAGGTATTTCGTCCAGATTTGTGGACTATTCTTGACCTCATCGCATGTGTAGAGATCAATACACAGCATAAGTTATATGAACTTGTTTTTATTCTAATACAGGCATTCTTGACAGCCATAGAATTTATGTACTTTACCAAGGAAAATGGAGAATGACTTTGAAGAAGACATTCTGCAGCTGTTTGTCCTGCTGCACTCATCAGGGTCAAATGAAAGAATAAATAAAATTATTGAACACTGATTGATTACAGCTTTCTGTTCATTCTTGTATGTTACTGTGATGAGTATAAGACTAAAAGCTACAGTATGTCTTTTTTAAAGGTATTCTTTGTTGTACTAATCATCACTAAATTACAATGATTAATTTCATACACAATACAGCTCAGAGTTGGTTTTCCTTCAAAAGGCAATGTGACTGTCATTTCAGACTTGTTTTGTTCTTTTGTCATAGATGATGTGGCATTACTGTATATATAGTGAATTACTTTATCAATAAGATATGTTCCAGAAATGTTATGAGGCTTCAAAGATAATTTATATTATTAATGATGGCAGTGATGTGCTCTTGCAGTATCATGCTGTAATAGGCCCTTTTTGCAATGCATTGAGATTAAACCAAAAAAAAATTGTTTTCTTCACAATTATTATACACTTTGTTCAGCCTTTCCAAACAATTTTTTTGATCAACATTTTGCATGCATTTGTTGTTTGCTAGGTCAGATAAATCTCTAACAAGCTTTCATGGCTGTCAACAGTAACTTTTGTTGAAAAAGCAATGCATTCCAAAACAGGCCTATTATGGTGATTTGTGTACACTCAGTTTATTCATCATATTTCTCCAGTGCCTAGAAAAAGGTCAGGTGGCAGTTAGTTATTCATGCAGTATGTGAAATATGTTTTTTCCTTAATATGTGCAAATAACTTTATATCCTCTGTCTACTTAACTGCAGCATTGTTAGTTTGTTACCATTGTATTTGAAGTGTTAATAATGCGGATGCATAATCTAATACAAAGCTATGCCTGTAAGAATTTTCTTGGTATCATTTGTAAAAAAAAAATTTTTCTTAATTTTAAGAGTTGGAATCTCAGTGGAACGGTAACAAATGAGAGTGAAATATGGAGAAAGTATACAGTTTAAAATACAATATTTTCTGGTGTTTATATTGGGAAAAAGAAAGAGAACATGACGACAACAGGAAATCTTGATGAATGAGGATCTTTCCTTTCATTTGTGAATACTAGAGAGTATATGTGGTATGAATCTTAAATTTAGAGTATTTTGCTGATATAAAACTGGTTGACATTTGATATCTGGTGTAATTTACCAGCCAGTATATTTATATGTATGGTCCTGTACACTGGTGTAGTGGTGTGCTGGGTGAGGGGGTTCCCCGCCCAAAACAAAGGGGAAAAAGGGAAAAAAAATGGAAACATTTGAAATTACCTACAGCATATAGGTCTACATCTGTGACAAAATTACATTTTTTCTTGCTCGCTCGCAGGTATTCACAAATTGTGCCGTGTATGCCTATGTTCAGCCCCCTCAAATTTTTTGGCTCATTATGCCACTGGTCCTGTATTTCAGAAGGTATCTGTAGATTAATCTACACATGGTTCTATCAAAAAGAGAAATCAAATGGTAATGAGATTCACATAATTGGGTATTGTTTTGAGAGCGGACGGTTGTTTTGCAACTGATACAGCTGTGACTTACCACTTTTTGCTTCTCAGATGTTAAGAGTTCTACACCGTCTACATCCTGGTGTGAAGTATGCATTATCAGGTAATTCATGTCTAAATTTTTGTAATTGGAGCCCAAGGAGTGAATCTTATAAAGAATCAGAAAGTAAGCCAGTTATGGCTTTTGTTAAGAATTCACTGAACTTCATTCTTGATTATTGATAACTATGTTAACAGATGTCTTTGAATTATGTGTTACATGCTAGCCTTTGCCACTGCTATTAAAGTTTTGTCCATTAAATATAAATTGAGGTCCAAGCAAATGAAGAGAAAGTGCTAAAAAAGAAAAGTGGTGTAAGTTTCATGTTTGCAATTTGAGGACCTTCATCTGTTCTTAGATATCAATCAAAACCTGACTTGCATCTTTTGCTGGTACACGTAGAGAGGTTGAATAGTGCTTTCATGATTTTATCTGAGATTGCTTTTTAAACTATAAATTAAGGTTCTTTCATAGTGACTTCAAGTAGTTTGAATAATCGTTCCATTGAACATAGCACTATAACTTAATTTATATTTCAGTTGCTCAAAAGTAATGAACACTGAACAGAGATTCAGATATAAAATAATCTTCATAGTTAGTGTCCATAAAATATTTTGACATAGCTATATTCTTTATGTACATGGCATATTTAGATATATGGTTTTACAATATCATTTTTTCATAGTTGTGTGTTTTTTGTAGCTTTTGTTGTATACCATGTCTAAAACTTATAAAAAAAAAATAATCTGTTGAAAGTGATACCTTTAATTTGTATGCTCATTTGTATAACGAATGCTTGGCTAAGAAACAACTATACAATGTGGTTTGTATTGCACACACTTTTCATTCCTAATAAATCTAGGAAAATTTTAAAAGTGACAGCTATATGAATTGATTTGTTAGTACATCTATGTAATTTGTTGTCATATGAAGAAGGATTAAATTTATTTGTAAAGTAGATCTGAAATTACTTAAGTGCAAGTAATCTGTTCATTTTAATCTTGTATTTATAATTTTGTGATTTCACTCCACTTTTTCTGTAGTCTGAAAGGTTGACAAAGCATGTGAAGTTTTAAGCCAATTTCAGTTTCTGACAGAATTTTGTAACCTTGTAATATGAATTCTTACTGTGTATGAAATCAATCCTGACTTTTACACATCAATTAGCTATTCAGGTTTCTCATTGATTGGTCATGCTAAGATAGGTGATTTGTGTTTCATTGTAACCTAAGTACATTAATCACAACTAAAGGGCTTTATTGATAGAATTCTCTGCATTTGCTGTTATGTTTTATAGTTGGTTTACACTGTTTTAGCCCTGATTGTTTTTGTTGTTGCTGTTTAGAGGTTGTCAACTAGTGGAATGACTCGTGAAGGTTTAGAGATTTATAATGTAGCAGGAAAGTGCCATGGAGTATTTTTTTGTCTTTCTGTAAAGGGGATTTGGGTAGAATCCAGTGCTCTTAATTGTTTGTTGCTGTTATTTTTGCAAGGAAGGTTGAGAGTCACACATGCAAGATCAGAGAAGGAAACATACATATAACCTTTCAAAGACATACGTGTATAAAGGTTTAATATTTTTTCAGTAGTATTTAACACCACAACAGTTTTTAATCTTCAGTATCACTAAGCTCCAGAAATTGAATAAATATATTTATTTGATTATAATTGATAAATCCTGATAAATACCAGGATACTCATAGCAACTACAGAGTTATTGTATGAGAAAGTAGAATAGCTAGCAATCAGGAGGTAACAAAGGATATATGTCATTCCATGTAAATTTTCTTTTCTTTTCCTTTATTCTTGTAGCACAAGGTGAATTTCAAGTAAATTGCTTCTTATAGGTATGTGTATGTCAAAAGATATGAATAGGAACCCATCTTGAATCCTTACTGTGATACTATTTCTATATATGGCCTTTATGCATACATGGACATAATTATATTTGGTCAATTCTTCTTTCCACTATCAATGAGGGTGTAATCTCTGTGTAAAATAATAGGAGTTTACATCCTGATGACTCTCACCAGGTGAAAATCTTGTACATGTATAAACTATGATTTATATTTGATATATATCATTGTTTATACAATCGTGTGAGTCCGAAGGATGTAAACTATTATTTTACACAGAGATTACACCCTTGTTACTCTTAGACTATTCATGATCTCCTGTTCCATTAATACTCAAAGTATGTTTATTATGTACTTTTCATGTATTTATTCTCGCTACTTCATCAAAAACATTGTTGTGTACGACAAGCCATTATAATTGCAGTTCAGGTTATAGAGATCTTTGTACATAATATGAAATATACCAGATTAGTGTGGAACAGTAAACCCAAATACTTGTTTGTATTTTATGTACTCGTTTCCTGTTTGTTTCATGACCTACTTGATTTGGAAAGATTAAAAAACTTGTACAGTATCTTTTGTGTATTTTATTATGAAGAAAAAAATAAAAACATGGCAGGTGACCAAGCAATAAATGCACGCTAAGTCTTTTCTTTTCTTCTTGTTTTTGGTTTGGTTACTCTCAATGACTATGACTATGCAAGATTTTTTTTAAATGATATGAGAGGAGGAATGTGTTGGATTGACAAGAATTAGATGATAAGTTGGGAGAGTGTGTGTGAAAGAGTGATTTGAGATGACATGTCTGCTGACTGATTTATGTTTTAGGTATTGATTACCGATAAAACCTTGTAATCCATTACTGGAGTTTTTGTCAATATTGTTTTAATCTTTTTTGTGTAAAAGAATAATATCTCAGAAAGAAAACACTAAGTGAAACATAAAATCATGCAAAACTAAATGTTGTGTTTTTTAATATGGTATAATTCTTTAATCGATTTGCACTATGCCTGCAAGATTACCATATTACAAAAAGTCATAAACTATTGGTGTAGAAATCATTTCAAAATGAATTACAAGACAGGCCGATGAGAATATTAGGGTTGTTATCACTAGTTTAGATTACTGCATAGTTTAAACAGTTTTTCCTTTTATAAAAAATAGTTAAATAGTTAAGGAACTTAAGTTAAAAAAAGACGTTTTAATGTTGACTATTCCACTCATCCGTCTACTCCCCCCCCCCCCCCCCAGGCCACATACACGCACACCCCTAGGAAAGGAGAAAATAATGAAGAAAATCGTCCCCCGACATTCATCAAAGTTTGACTTTAAAGTGCTGTAAACTGCAAAATATATACATGTATATCCAAGTTTGCGAAATTTAACTTTTCTAACTTTCATTTTTCAGTTGTTAATCATTTCACGAGTTTCCAGAATGTGACTATGAATATGTGTTTAGTTCGGCTGTCTGTACTTCTCAGCCATCCGTTTGCTCTGGCTTCTCGGAGCTCAAAGCCGTCTGTTGCTGGGATGCCGACCCATCGTATGGCGTCGTTCCTTGATCGAGTGGAGTTTTATCCCCCTTGTCTTCCTCTTCCCCCGTTACTACTGACCACAAGATACACTTCAGAGGTAGCTCTATGAGTGAGAAGACGAAGTCTAGGATCGCCTCGATGCATGGTGCACAACATGGACAGCAGATCTTAACTAGAGATGAGTGACAGAAAGATATTAGTGAAATTAGTATTTCACAGGGCAATACTTCAATGTGACAGAAAATGACCTAAAAGCATTTTTATCTAAAAATCGTTCTACTTTATATTAAGTCAATAGCAACTAAAATGCGCTCTTTAAATGCGCTCTCTATACTTGAAATGTTTTGTATTTGTTCACTCTTCGATATTTTCATTACAGTATTTCTTTACATCACCATCTGTGAATCCGTAGTTTGCCCTTTCTTCTTTTTTCCCCCTTTCTTTCTTTCCATTCGTCATTTAATAATATACACATTAATGACTACTCGTTCTGGGTTTCCGTTGCAATATCATTCAAAGGAATATAGAAACGTACATTATTTTCATGGTTAAATATAACATTTTGATAGGCTACATGATTAGTCGGATAGGACTATATTTCTTTGAATTGGATTGAAAGTCTGTGTGGCATATACTTACGTGGGCAGCATAATATACCGAGTACTATTCCTAAAAGACTGACTGCGAGTAGAACAGGAAGGCAGATGATCACCAAAATGACCTTGAAAATGACCACCACAACCTCTCCACAAGTCTGGGGACACTTGCAAGACATCGTTCAAATCTTTAGGGTGAAGAAAAACGAAATCTATTAAGTTTTCTACCTGTAAAATGAAATATAATTATATGAAGTGTATTGGCCATTGTATTGCAATTATTTCATTTGCTTCTTGTGAAAAGGATTTTAGTAGAATAATTTTAGAAAAACTAGTTCAAAGCGACATGTCCGAACTTTCAGAGGTTAACATTTTCAACACATTTTTCTTTTCTTTTTTGCTATTGTAAACAAGGCGCCATTCTCTAGGTTATACATTGTTATGTTATCATTGCGTCGGCTTTCACAAAATACAGTGCATTTTGGGGTCAATTTACGTTTATATTTGTAGTTTGTACTTTACATAATACAGCTGAATATCAAATTATTCAGTCAAACCGTACGGTAGAAAGTCGCATAGTAATGAAGTAAACGAGTTATCAAAAGTACAACATTTTATGTATGCTCAATGTATAATGTAAAATGATAAACGTATTCACTCTTTCGGCACTCACAACGTTTTGACTTTGATGGACCTTACCTTATTTTATATTCCTTTATCCAAGTGAAGAAGAGCACCGTTCCAATTGATTTTTTAAGGAAATTGTTTCCAGTGGGGGAAAATGGAAAATTAATCCCTCTCTATCTCTCCCATGCATCTGCTTCGTCGTTGGAACGATTCAATGTTAAATTTGGGGAAAACAAGTGTCACCTTACATTTGTTTTTGATTTCTAAAATATGCGGGCGAGATCATGAACGTATACACGGGAATTAGCATTCTCTTTTGATCCATCCTTCCCTCTCCATGCGCTCCCGCTCTCTGTTCTCTCTCTCTCTCTCTCTTTCTCTCTCTCTCTCTCTCTCCCCCCTTCTCTTTCTTTCCCTTTTTATCTTTATCTCCATCTCTTTATCTATATTCCCCTCTCAGACCTCCCTTCCCCCCCCCCCTCTCTCTTCCTCCGAAGCTCGTTTTTCCTCTCTAAACCCCCTTCTCTCCCTCTCTCACCATCTCCTCCCTCCCTCTCTCTCACTTTCTCTCTATCATTCTCTTTCTCTCTCTCTCTCTCTCTCTCTCTCTCTCTCTCTCTCTCTCTCTCTCTCTCTCTCTATCTATCTCTCTCTATTAACCTTTCCAACCCCGGTATGATAATTTCCTGCCATAATGACACGTTACATGTATCTTATTCAGAAATAAAAACAGTACCACCAAGTCAATGCATGAGGGGCAATATCTTTTTACCAAATATTTATTTTACATTTAAAGTTCAAACAAATTTTATTGATCAATAAACATTTTTGAAAGTACATGTGCTGAACAATATCAAAGAACAGGATGAATGATGTTAGCTATACATGATGTTGATGTATATCGTGGTATGTACGTGTTGAAAAAGTCAAGTATCAGCAATGTAAACCATAAAAGCATAACAACGACAGTATAAGTGAGGAAAGTGTAATTTGTATATTATGATTGATTGATGCAAGGTTTATTTCATTTCATTTCCAAATACAAAACAATATGATTTACAAAGTACAAAATCATGAAATGAAAAAGGAACCTACTGGAAAGCAGAGCTTGTTTGTGTAGGTTCCCAAAAATAAATATAACATTAACATAATTATCTTTTATAACATGGAAGACTGGAAGTGAAATACATATAAAAAGAAAAAAAAAAATATATATATATATACATATACATACATATATATATATATATATATATATGTATATATATATATATATATGTATATATATATATATATATATATATATATATATATATATATATATGTATATATATGTATATATATGTATATATATGTATATATATGTATGTATATGTATATATATGTATGTATATGTATATATATGTATGTATATATATATATATATATATATGTATATATATATATATATATATATATATATATATATATATATATATATATTGGCGGGGTAACCTCGCTAGTCATAAGGACCACTATTCATAAGGACAGCTATGCATAACGCGTGACTAAATGAATAGTGGTTTTGTATGAATAGCGGTTCTTCTAAAGAGCGAGCAAACCATAGACAAATTACCTCGTTATTCATAAGGACATCCGTTCATAAGGACCACTATTCATAACTATTCATAAGGACCGCTATTCATAACGCGTGTTAAATGAATAGCGGTTTTCTATGAATAACGCGCATTATGAATAGCGAGCGGACCCGATATTGGCATATCTCTCATACCAACATAATTAGTCATGAATCCTGTATCAATAATGATGAAAATTTTCATAGCAAGATGCTGTACACTAAAGAACAAATGACAAGACAGGACTCAGAGGACAAGAAACTGACAAGATAATATTATGAGCTTCAGTCGTGACTGTTATAATATCATTTGCGTATATTTTTATGCTAAATGTTTTTTAGCAAAATGAATATGTATAACTATACTCTGATTAATACTATTAGAAGTGCGGGCGTCCATTATTTTGTTAGACATGAGCTTTCATTGCAATGCGTCTAACCAATAGGACAGTTATATGTGTGACAAGGATATCATTTCAGACTACAATACATTTAAAACTGCTAAATATTGTAAATTGCATCTGTAAACAAACCGGATTTTCTAATCCTAAATATAAACTACTACACCAAAAAAAGAAACCCTCAAACATTTGAAATGGTGGTAAACACAATTAATGACAACCCATAGATGGTCAACATTTTCATTGATTAAAACAATAATTTTTGCCTAAAAGTATTATTTTGACGGGAATAATCTTGAGCAACAAATAGAAACAAGAGTATTAACCATTAAGTCATGAATTAAAGTGATCCCTTAATGCTTGCTGGCTTTACTGATAATTATTAGCTAGGGAAGGGCGATTAAGAAAAGGAATGACTGGCTATCATATTGAGTTATCATGGTTATACTTTTATAAACAGAATTGAACTCTTTATTCCAATAGTTTGATATTGAAATACGTACATTTTAATTTGCCTTCATGTATCTGCGCAAGAACATAACCAGCAATGGGAATGATGAACTTGAAAGTAATTTTTGTATGAATAACTCGATTTTTAAATTCTCCTTGTTAACACGGTTTACTCTATTCGAATTAACTTTGTCAGCCATGCCGTTACAATCAGAATCAAATACCACACTCATATACGATATAAAATTTCTTGAAATCAACACGAAATATCACCCGATGTTTTCATTTTCATTCCTGATTCGTACTTCCATATTTCTTCGCCACTGCTGATTGTAGTAAACTAGTGACCTTTGGTCTCGCTCTAATTGCATTGCTACGGACCCATTTTCTCGCCTTTGTGGTCGTTTCCGAATCTATGGAGCTGGGAGTCCCTTCCCATCTGGGGGTCGATGTAGTCTTCATCAACTCATCATCGTCCAGGAGTTCAAGCTGATCACTTTCAGCAGTTTTTATGCTTTCTCCCTCCAATGACTTGAAAGCTCGAGGGTTGATGATTCTCTGTATCCACTCGATGCACGATTGACAGAATGGACAACACATCCTGAGGAAAATAAAAACAAAATGATTTATGAGATTTAATCATCAATCCATGGAGCTCCGATTAAAATAATATCACTTTTAAACAGAATGCTGTATTACGATATAACAGTGTACCAGTAAACTGTCAAATTCAGTTATACCACCATCAATGTAAAATGAAACATGGATGGTGCGACTGAGTGAGTAGGGAGAGAGAGAGAGAGGGAGAGGGGGGGGGGGGGGGGGGGAGAGGGGGTAGGGGGAGTAGAGAGAGAGGGAGGAGAGAGAGAGATAGAGAGAGAGAGGGGGGGGGAGAGAGAGAGGGGGGGGGGGAGAGAGGGGGGGGGCAAATAGAGAGAGGGAGTAATAATTTCTTACCCTTTCGATGATCAAACTAAAAGTGATAAATTTATCCTCCAAGTTAGGAAGTGCAACCTGGTGAACTATTCCCGATGGTGACAATGTCAACTAAAGAGTAGAATAAATGTATTGCTATCAT
Source organism: Heliocidaris tuberculata (assembly GCA_025618425.1). Classification (NCBI taxonomy): domain Eukaryota; kingdom Metazoa; phylum Echinodermata; class Echinoidea; order Camarodonta; family Echinometridae; genus Heliocidaris; species Heliocidaris tuberculata. Next base: position 31,541,899 of record CM046834.1, on the reverse strand, counting down.
AGACGTTAGGTTATTTGATTTTGAAATATGGCGACAATGATACAATCATGTAGACCGATTACAAAGTTGTCTCGGTAATGCTGAGTACAAAATTAGTAAATTTCATAAACTGCACGATTCCGAATATATCTCTTCTGTTTGTTGGTCCTGAATGGTGTTGATTTAGCCCGAATAGAACCATAAGGACCGTTCTTATGGTAGTTATGTAAGCCGTAAGACAGTGACCGTATTATATGGCAATGGTTGGCCAATATTCACAATCGTTTAATTTTCGAAGATGTGTAGATTTTCGCTAAAGGCCTTTTAGAGATTTGTTTTAATAAAGCACGCGATGTGATTTGACATTGGTTACATAGGGAAACCATTATTTGTCATTACTTTTAAAATTACTATTGTAGGTTACTTTCCTGGGGGTGTGTCTGAAAGTTACTCTATTACAGTTGAAAAATTGTTATACTGTCATAAACGTGAAAAGAAAAATATCGTAAGAACTTTCGATATTGACGAATATCATAGCGTCACGACATTGTCCTACTACCTGCACAATTATCAAGGTGGAAGAATGCAAAATATTGATAGCATTTTAAGACTGAAATACATTTAAGAAAAGGAACACAAAAATCACTATGCAGTTTCCTAGATGATATCCAACTAAACAGGAAGATAAAGGCCAAATAAACAGTGAATTAATCTGAAGATCTAAATTTGAAAATTATCTGATATATATAGTGTATTATATACAGAGAAATGTAAGAGAGAACACTTTCACTAATTCATATTTTATAATATCGCCCCAGAGATAAAGAAGGCAATAAAATATTTTGCAATGTCTGATTGGATCAATGCAGGATTTCTCATGAAAAGATAGACCGCCCTCGTTCTAGTGCTGCTGCTGTTTAGTTTGTTCTGACTCATTTCCATATCTTCTGTTTACCGCTGGTTTGTCTCTTCACATTCCAAACTCAGCAAGTGCAATGGCCTCATTACTATCATTATACACAGGAATAAAACTAAGGACATCCTCCAAGACTGTGTGGTTAAAATTCATATACATCAATGATAATATGGAGAGAGAAGTATGGAATAATGGGTTTGATTCAGATTCTGATGTGTACGTGCAATCCTACTTGACGACAAGACAAGATAATTTATCTTGTCAAGTCCATATCATGTCGACATTTACAGCTAATTTTCCTTATCATGTCCACTTATCAACGTTTACAAGTCGTCATGGCGAGATAGATCA
>CM046834.1:31360588-31540153 GCA_025618425.1 Heliocidaris tuberculata | reverse complement strand
AACACTCATATTATTGGGCTGGATTTGCCGCCTCCGGCAAGAAAGGGGAATTTTGGATAGATAAATAGAAACGCTAGATTTGTATAGTGATTTTTTTTTTGTGAGCTGCATTTTGTGGGATATTATGTTGTAAATGAATACTATGGACTATTCAGAAAATCAGAGTTGTTGTGATGGCTTCATACAAGAGGTAGAGTAGTCTGAGAAACTGTCCCAAAATAGCCAAATAATTTTACCCTTAAGATGTGACCCCTTACAGTTACTCAGACCATCTAAGTCATTGATAAAAAAAAGGTTGTCAGCCTTACCGTATTCGTCAGGTTTAGCTACCAGAGCCCTCAAAAGGGGCCGTCTGACACCCCATCCAGAAGAAAAAAAAGGGTCATTTTTTTGGTGTTTTGTAATGTCCAGTCATACTACTTCCTACTGACAAAGTTTGGTGCATGGGGGAGATGGAGATAAAAATCGACTCGCCTTTTGGGTCTCTTTTAGGGGCTCTGGGGGGCTAACCCGGTTGAAGATGGTCGAAGTACCTTTACGGGGGCAAATCTTATGGGTAAAATGGGGTGACTATTTAGGGACAGGCTCCTGGCCTATAGGGATATTTTTCGTCTAGCCTCACCAAATGCTGTCAATGACCATCTTGCACAATTGAAGTATTTGTTGAATCCCCTGCTATCAAACATAAAAGTTGGCAGCTATTGAAATATTTTCCCTTTTCATGTATATTGTACCCAAAACTGTAAAGAGATCAGAAAATAACCTGTCCTTGAATTGCAAAGGTTCTACGCATTGTTCACAACTTCAAACTGTATCAAAATAGTAAATGGATTGATGCCAATATACAGGACAATTTCAAAATGCTTAGCTTGCAAAAAAGAAAAAGAAATAAACAGACAATATTTTGTCCCAACCACTGCTCAGAATTATGATGGGTTAAAAATTACGTTCTTGAGAGGAATGGAAATCAAAGTTGAAGTCGCTTGAAATGTGACAGTATATATTTTTAAAAGTTTATCAACTGAAACTTTTACATTTTATTTCTATCTTCTTTTCTTTGAACACACAAATCGTGTTGAAATAACAAACACAATGATTTTAATATATCAGATCATCCTCGTGCTATACATTTCAGCGTGCTCAATCAAATCGCAACACGAATCGCAAAATAATGCAGATTTTCATACAATCTACATGGGCCACGGAGCGTATTTGAAAGTGGGGGGGGGGGGCCTGATTTGATTTCACTTAAATAATGACAATTTCGCACTTTTTTTCGGGGATTTCATGAAACGTGTTTACTATTTAAAAAAAAAAAAAAAAAAAAGAGGGGGAAAAAGGTCATCAGATTTTGAGGTCCCGTTTTCTTCCAAAGTTCTTTATTACAAAACAAGGTCTAAAGGGGAAGCACAATGTACAAGAAGTGGCCCCCTACTGTATCATTATTTGATATTCTCAGCAAACGTGAACTCAGTGACAGAAAAAAATGGTTATTGTGTTTAATAGAGCTCCCCCCCCCCCGAATCTCTCTCTCTCTCTGTCTGCCTCTCTTTACCACTGTAAGTCCCTTTCATCGATCTATAATATTAAGTGTTATTATTTTTTTAAAGGCTTGTATTTGCATGAAATACACAGTGTGTTTCTTAAACATGTTAAATAAGGAAGCCCAACTTTTTACATCAATTACTAGAAAAATAATTATTTCCGAGTTGATTCTTATCATTCATATCAAATCTTAATTCATCCTCTTTCATTATGATACCAAATATGTAATGATATTGCCATGCAAGAATAAATTTGAAAGCTTTTAAGTGAGTGATGTTTTAACAAGTGATAAAGACGCATATAGCAAAGAAAGTGATATTTCCTTATTGATATTTCATGATATTTCTTATTAATATTTCAACATGTCATGCAACCTTGAATGAGATATAGCCCCAATGCCCTTCCAAAATTAATGACCGCCTTGTCTTTCCAAGCATGTGTGTACTCGAGAAAGCAGAGTGAGGTTCAATGATTTCTCTATTTCTGTATTTTTTACATGTTTCTTTTTAAATTTCAGCAAAACAGTTTTGTTTCATTGTACTATTTCTTTGATTTTGAATGTATACTTGTAATATGTAACTTGCTTGATTTTGTTCAACGCCCGATTAAGGGATACATAAGAAATTAATAAAATCATTGTCAAATTCATTAATTGTCATTGTCATTGTGCAGATGAATAGATCCCACCCTTGTGCGCAAATCAATTTTAACATTGTTGGTTTAAAACTGTATAGTTCAACGATCCTATGCAGGCTTTATCATTACAAATGTGGTAGCATAATTATGAAAGGGGATAAAATGATGTATTACAATAAATCAAGTTATGTTTATTTGACGAAATGTTGCTGTAGAACGTTGGGTTTCCTTTTCTAAGAAACACATTACGAATAAATAAATATGTTTTAAATTATCCCTGATAGTTGAAGGAGGTGCAAGAAGCAAACGGTGAGAAAAGAGGAAGAGAAAAGAGGCTTATAGATAATGGAGAAATTACCTTTGTATTTATTGATAGAGTAATACTCTTAAGTGAAATCGTATAAAAAATTCATAGATAATAAATCCCTCTATACTGGAAAAGTTAAAAGATTCGCTTTATTTACCCATTGAATATGTAAAAAGAGCATTGAAGAAGTGTATATAGAAGAGTTTTTCTTCTTCTTCTTCTTCTTCTTCTTCTTTTTCTTTCCTTTTCCTTTTTCTTCTTTTTTTAAAATCCCATTTCCCCCCCTCTTTTTAAATCTTAAAACTTCTATTCAATTATATATTATGCATATGATCGTGCTTGTAAAATGTTATGTTTGACTTATTGGAAATATTTCTTTTCATTGTACAAAAACATTGTAATGATTATATAAATTTGCATATATGATTCTTGCAAGTGAATATACTTGTTTGTGTTTTCTCACCTTTGTTATTTGTGAAGATGTTATTTTGAAAATGGAAGTAATAAAAGAATTTTGAAAAATACACCACAAAAGTAATGTCGGCGCCATAATCATGATAAATAACAAAAGGGCAAAATTAAACCACCATAGGCAAATTGCAATAAATTTTATAATAATGACAATGAAATGGGCATGCTGGAATGAAAAAAGTGGATAGGCCTATACATAAAACGCAGTGAAGTGAAAGTAACTCAATCGAGATTCGCTCGTTGATTCTCATGAAAAGATTGGGCAATATTTGTATTCACTCCTTTCCTAAATATACAGATTGAAATGGATTTCATCCCCCCCCCCCCGATACAACTGATGAAAATCACTGTACCCTGAATCCATTCAATATGCCTCAGTAGTTTGGGGTCAGAGCTTGAGAAAATCCGAGGTTGTAATTTATATAGATTTTCATCTTCATGTCGCATAATGTCCATAAAACTTTAGAAGGCCAATTATGATAATAAAACTGCCTCATATTACAGTCGTTGACGATGGCTGATACGGCCTGTAATTTTCAAGAAATCAACGAAAATCTGCATTGATATTTTGTATACAGTGATGATAACAATATTCAGGTTTTGTAGAGCATATTTGCTTTAGCTGGGGAGTCAACCATGTCAACTATGCTATTATATACATTGTCTACTCTGAAAAAACTCCTGGTAAAATTTTTACACAAAAAGTGTTACTACCAAAGTTCCGGGTTGACCGGTAGCCAACACAAATCTGGTAATTTTGACCTCGTTGCCTGGTTATTTCAAACGCATCTTTTCTATTCAAATTACCAAATTCCTGGTAAACTCGTGCTATTATACAAGGAAATTTTTTGACCAGGCGTTTCTCTGTGTATTAAACCGTTCAATGAATTCTGTTCTATTCTTGGAGACAGGGGCGTCGCAAGACCATTTTGAATGGGTCAGGGATGTCGAACCAAATTTGCCACCACGTTTACTAAAAATTTCAAACAAGCAACAACAAAAAAGGAACACAAATGGACAGAATATCCATAATAATGCTAAGTTGGTTGTATTTTTGGCTTTTCAGTCAAAATTTACTATTTACGCCTGTTGATAATAATAATGTTGTTGTTAATTGAGTTTTTACAGACGAGTATCAATCAGATATGATTATTTACGTCTAGGACCGACCTTTAATCGAAAGACGTGACTCAGTCTCAAACCTGGGTCCGCTGAATCAGTTTATAACTTCCACTGTTAGCTGGATTACAGGCGCATGCCACAACGCCCAGCCTTGTTTCAGCCTAAATATTTTTTTAATTGCTGGTAAAGTGCCCAGATGATGTACTTCATTTGGGAGATTCTTATATTTTGTCTCTGTTCTGTGAATTTAAACGATTTCTACCCAGGGGTTTTCAAAATATGATTTTTAGACAACCTTCGTTATAACACGTAAGTGAATGGGGCCGTGAATTACTTATGTGAGCCCTATAGCGACGCCTAGCCTATAGCGTTGAAAGAGGGAAGCGTCGGCCGGAGCGTCGGCTGCTTGCGGAGCTTAGTGAATGCTCTAAAATAACCTTTTAAATAGCTTGTAGGTCAGTCCTATTTTATGTAATTTGAAACAGTATTGCGTGAAATGTCGAATTAAGAGCGGTTTCTGTGCAATGCAATGTAGCAAACATGGACCTCCCCCCCCCCCCCCCGCTCGTCCCGTTCCCCAATCTCCCTCTCTCTCTCCCTTACTCTTTCTATCTTACTCTCTCTCTCTCTCTCTCTCTCTCTCTCTCTCTCTCTCTCTCTCTTTCCCTCTATGATTTAGCTTTCTTTTCCTGATCTCAATCAAGGAAAGTGGATTTTCATAATAAAGATGTATAGGGCCTATATAGACTTTTGGTTTAATTCAAAGTTCTTAATGAAGCCTCTCTTTGACTGGACTGCATGTACAGCTGAATTAAACGCCAGCCCTGCCTTTACACAAGGAGAAGGTAATTCTTAGTACCTGCAGGGATGAAGGAATCATTGAATGGCCCACAGCGACTAAAATATGTTAAAGACCATATGATTGTCCCCCATCCAAGTTGTATAGCTCTTCTAAAAGACAATGGAAAGCCTACCTATCATTGTTTGAATGTTGAAAAGAAGTATTAAAACTGGGAAAAGCTAGGATGGGACTGCAGTGAATGATTGAGGCAAGAAAAGTAAAGTGGAAGATATCTGATACGAAGAAATCCTTACAGAAATGAAGGGGAATGTTTAAAATATGTAAGAGGGACACAGCTTTTGGGCTGACGCTGCCGGGCGCAGGCTACGCTGACGTCTGGGCGCAGCTAGTTGACGTCTGTACGTCAGCTACACTCTCATTTTTTTTCACCATAACCCCCTGACTGCTTCCCCCGAAGCTTCCCAGTCTATTGTCACGTATTAGTACCCCTAACCTTGTACGCCCACCCCCCCCCCCCACATTCCCAATATTTCATGATTTTTTTTCAATATATATTTTTCCCGTGAATATAGCTGGCGCTTTCGCAAAAGCATTTTGATAAGGAGACCCCCTCCCGTCCCGTTCAAATTTTATCTCCCATGCAGGTACAGAAACAATTTTCTGTTAAACTTGAGTATGTTTTCATCATTGATTAGTCTTCTCTGTTATCGTGGTTGACTTTCAATAATGTTCTTTTTCTGTTTTTTTTTTTACACACAATATAGGGAAGTGGTCAGAGACATCAGCTATGAACAAACCACAGTCAATTGCATTATCTAAGGAATTACAAAATATGTTATCAATCAAAGTTGCACATGTCTTAGATATTCTTGTTGGTTTGATTATCAAAGGGTACAAGTTATGAGAAAACATAGTTTCTAAAAATTAATTTGTTTTTTCATGAGAATTTGCCTTCAATAAATTTATATTGTAGTCACCCAAGATATAGACTTCTGTATTATTCTCATTTACACTATCTAAACATTTATTTAATTAATCTAGAAAAAATTCAATGTTTGTGTTAGGGACTCTATAAACACATCCAATTACACTAGGTTAATGATTCTTACATGTTAATTCAATAAATAAAATGTCATATTCTGGCATGTTACAAGATAAATCTGACCGTACTGTAAAATCATGTTTTTCATTTACTTATGTGAGCCCTATAAGGATCTCTATGGTTCCGAATATTGACGCCATCTTACGTGCTGGTTTCTGTACTTCTTTTTATTACATATATCTTTGTTTTCAATTTTACTTTTGTCGAGGAGTTCGCAGGTCCGGTCATCAAAGACGGTCCTTCCGCATGATTTTGTTGTTGTTGTTTTTTTTTGTTTTTTTTGGGAGGGGGGGGGGGGTGGTCACATCCTCCGCACAATCCGGTTCGGTGGCCCAGTGGCTGACCGTGGCTCCTTTTATAGCTGCTCATATTCGTCACGGCATGACGCTCCTGCTGGCGTTCCAACATTCTTACCCAGCATTATTACCCCGGTCATAGCCGAGCGGCCAAATAATAGCGCTTTGCTATATTGGGTACCCATTTTCACCTGCATGGGTGGAATGGCAAACGTGGATTAATGGGTGACGGGCTGTGATTCGAACCCTCAACCCTTTGAATGAGAGACAAGTAAATGAACCACTAAGTTCACGACACCTCCTCAAAGGAGGGTCATCAGATTTTCAAATTTACCAGAAAAGGGTAAAAAGTGGTATTATAGTTTACGATTTTGCCAACAGATGTTCCAAATTTTGTTTCCAACAAGCAAGCAAGGAGGAAATAACAAAACAAAAGGCAAAACAAAACAAAAAGGTCATCAAATTTTACGATTTGCTGACAGCCTACAAATATCAAAGAAAATTAATGGGGGTGTCACACCCCTCTGCCGACGCCCCTGTGTTTAGATAAACAACTGCATTTACATCTTACTAGAATGGCTATGACTTGAGAATCGTTTGACACCTGATTAACGACTGATATATTTAGCAGAAAGTCAGAGGATCAGAGAACAAGCGAACAGATTTAAGCAACAATTTCCCTCCCTTTCGTATAAATTTTTGCTGATGATTATGAATAACGTGCTTTTGAGATTGTGTGGCGGGTTGGATAACATAAACACTGTATACAAATTTGAATTGTTACCAGTTCAATATTGCTCAAGGTTTACTTCAGTGAGGCATTCCATAAGGGTATTGATGATTTGATTCTCCATAAGAACATTCATGTTTGAACAGTTTAAGCTGAAAAGTACATGAATATATCACATACGTAAAGTAAGTTGTAAGCATTCTTGTGGAAACTAAATTCCCCGGTCCGGTGTGGCTAGGGCATATGCGACTCTCAAAGACAGTATTCATCTCAAAGAAAAATCTTTCTGCATTCTTCGAGAAGCTACAATTAAATTAAAGTATGTCACGTATTTACACTAAACAACTGACCACATAATGTCCCTTCACTGAATGTTAAGATCATATGACGGACTACTTACTTCAGGAATGTATTTTTTGTATTTTTGTTTTGTTTTGTTTTTGCTCTCCTGCCAGACGTAGTCTTAGAGGAACATGTTCCCGAACAAAATAGGCTGATTTTTATGTCCTAAATTACGCAAGTGTGTCCCTTCAAGAAAGAAAATTATAAAATGGAAAAATTACTTTGACCAGTCCCATATAAGTACAGAGCATTGTACTATATAGTATTCCTAAATTATAAATATATTACATAGGGCATATGCGTAGGCCTAACACTAAATATATGCTTTGAATGCAGTTTTTTTGTATTTGTTGCTGTTGTACTGATCCTTCTTATAGACTGTTATATACTTTTTTTCTTTCTTCCACGGAGCCGTATTCCGAATTATAGTATGTTTTATGCTTGGGTAAATGATGTTGATTGTCATAACAAACTGAATGGATGAACACGTACTCCAATGGCAGACATAATTTTTATGAACCAATGACTTGTTTCTAATGATTTTTGATATGTTACGAAAAATTACATTATTTTATTAACATGACATAATTTTTAGATTATCACCCCTGGAAAAGGAATTATTTTTCTGTAGATTTGTTTGAAACTGGCCAGCAGTACGTGGTTCCTGTAAAACAGCTTCTGATCTTCCAGGAAAACGATGACGATTATCGTGGATGGCGCTACTCTTTTCCTCGAATTTCGTCAAATTGAAATAACGGGCTATTATGAGCGCTCCCGTTGTATGGTAGCTCGGTGACATTTGTGTTTATTTCCCCTAGAACCAGTTTGCTGTATTCTTATGTTTCATATTATGGCTAGTATAGCAGTATGAAAATCAGTTTGCTGTATTCTTATGTTTCATATTATGGCTAGTATAGCAGTATGAAAATCATTTGCATTATGTATAACCATAAACCATGGACCTATTGGAGAGTCCATGATATAACTATGTTTCATGACCAATTCACAATATCATCTCCAGCATGATACACATGCCTTAAGAAATTCAATGCCCTCATCTTAAGTTGGGCAGTGATTGAAGATTGGGGCACGTGTGCCAAGTACGGTTAGAATTTCAATTTAAGATTACCGGTACATGATTAAAAAATGCCCTAGTAAACTATGTCCAACAACACTTCATTTTCTCAGTTATTCGTAGATCTCAAATATAGCCTAGCTATGCCTATAGTGATTAGTGACGATTTTTTTTTTTCAAATCGTCTTTATAATGTTGCCAATCCAGCTACTGTTTGTCATGTACAATCAGGGAAATGTAACATTTCCCTGGTAAAATCATAGAATCATATAAGTTGATCTTGGGACACTGTTTTTATGACAGTTTACTTCATTGGGGCCCGCTCGCCATATATTAGTGCCCAGTGGCGGATCCAGGATTTTTTGAGGGAGGGGGCTCAACATTCACAAAATTTTCTGACAAGCAAAAAAAAAAAAAAAAAAAAAAAGGTCCTCAGCATTTTTTGAGCCCCTTTTGGGGGATCCGCCAGTATGCTTAGTGCCTAATATTACTTATAACTGGCAGGCCCTTCACATAACAGTGTCAACTGCATCAGTTTTGTTGGACATGCACTGTTTGCATGGCCCCTTCCATTATAATAGAGACCTAATTTTGTAAATGCTAGAAGTTTGAATGTTACTCAAGTAAAAGGACAAATGAAACCGGCTATTTCAATTCCCACCACACACTATACGATCACTACGATCCGATTTTGATTGAAAATGTTCGGATATAAACGGTTAAACACATAAAATATGTTTGACTGAGACTGAATAGTGAGAGTAAAATCGAAACTTCGGCCTAATATTACGAGCCTTCTAGTCGGAGGAAAGGCCAAATCGGCCCCAAATCGTAGTGACGTCAAAGCAGTCCAGCGATTGTCTACGATTTGAAACTGATTTGGCCCTGGCCTTATAAATTCCGGATATAAGGTAGACATCGCACCAAATTCCTATGTTGATCAGTATCCATATTATTGTTCAGAACCTTAATCAGGTAGCTTTCACTTGTTAAAACGCCTATATTTAAATTTAATGCTATTGCAATTTATTTCCAAAATCGGATCGCAGATCAGACCGATCGTATAGTGTGCGGTGGGCTTTACAAATCTCAAATCGTTTCTTCCCAAGTATCTCTAACATATAAGTTGAATGTTTGTTTGTTAACACTACCGTATCATTTACGCATACAATAAACGTTCGATATTTTCAGTTAGATTCGCTGTGACATAAATTTCCATTGTCCCTGTGTGTAAAGGGTCCGCCGTCGGTGGTTTTCATCTATTTAGATCGTCTTCTGTTCTTATATTCTCATGTGTACTGTTTAAAATCCACGCTCATCATATTAATATGATGTTCATGTAATTCAGTAGACGTTATGAGGTAGTCTTCATCCAGATATGACCGAATAATGTAGCTGCGGAGAAGAGGTTAGTTGAGTTAACAAACTCTGCGAAGGCAGCCAAGGACAATCGTTACCCGTTACCGGCAACGTACGGTAGACATACTACACCGGCAGCGATTGCAGTGAGTAACACAGTTCATGAACGCTGGTCGTGAATCGTCAATTGTAGTTGGTGACTCAAATCTTGGGACGGTGGATCATTGCGACTTACAAGATCAGTCGGAATGTCAGCTACGAGGTAAAGTAGATCCAAAGCCAAGCTTGATTGAAATTCTTAAAACAAAAGATGTGATTGTGAATGTGACCGAGTGTGTCTCTTGTGCTGTGACTTATTGACAATATCATTAAAAAAAATGTTTTTCAACTTCAAGACAGAACTCACTTATCCAATGAACAAGGATATAATATAACTCAAGTCTCAATGATGTCAACATGGTCATAAACCAGTAATAGAAAAATCTAACAATAACTAAGACTAATTGTTACAGATAATTGTTTGATAAAATATTGGGCATTATCCACTTAAAGGTCTACATAATCATGATCATGTATATTGTCAGGGGTCCTAAAGCTACACAGGTCCTAAAGCTATGCACCCTGCAAAGACGCGCAATGCGACGTGTTCAATGTGCCAAACTTTTGGTGTGACTGAGCAACAAGATTATCATTTACGTTCACCAAAAAGAAAGAGTAATTTTCCTTTATTTTTGGTGATATTATCATTATTTGCAAATCGGGATGAAATTCACGTCAGTCAGCTTAAAAATCAACATTTGCATTCATTTATTATGTGTGCGTAGCTTTAGGACCCTTTCATTTTGTCAACCAAATTCGACATGGGTATCGACAACGACTTGAAAAATAATGTTATTGATATTTATCTGTCGTAATTTTCTCAGGAATTTAATTTCAGAGTATTTAGAACCAAGATATATAAAAGAAATTAGCATAAATCATTGAAAAAGTGACCTTTTAGCCGCTGGAAACAAAGTGCATAGCTTTAGGTCCTCCCCCCCCCCCCCCCCCCCCCCCCCATCATACCCACACATTGTGTGTGCGGACAGGTTGGTTATCCGCAAAGGTCATATTTAAACAGTAAATCGAACAACTTTTCATGCAAATTGTCACAAATCTTTCACAGGATAGGTTGAAAATCATGTGAATAGCAAATATGCACTGATTTTAGTGTTACTTGATGCATATTTTTCGTAAAATCTGACGGTAAAATTTACAGGCTAATTTTTGTTAAGCGTCCAGACACACAACCCCCATCCTACAAGCTTATCTTCAGATAAACTTGTACTCCACAATAGTTTTTATGGGTGAATAGGCTTCAATAGCTTTTGTGTGTATCAGCGGGCCTTTTTCCAGTCTAGATCATTCATACATGAGTGGAAAATAATTATTTAAAATTTCACTTTCAACTCTGAATCCGCAAATTTGTGGCACAGTAAGAGTTGAAGAACTTGAAGAGTCCCTGAATTAGGGAATCTTGCAAATTTAAGAAAATTTAATCTTGCTCAGAGCATTTTTGTTGTCTGTTTTTGACTGCTGCAACAGTGAATGTTGTACACAGCCTCAATTATTATAGCCTTGTTCACTGGATAAGTGGTCCCACATACATGTAGGGCTTGTAGGCAAGGGCCTATGAGTGGGCATTATCGTGGGCATGGTTGAGGAAACCACCAATCGCTCTGCACAGAAGCGCTTTATGACATTGCGTTACACTACATGCATTGGTTTTCATTATTCCCTGTCCCTACAATGTAGACTCTGCACTTTATTTTTTGTATGCTAATGAACGAGTGGTTTCCTCAACCGTGGTACAATGTATAGCCAAATATTGTTGCAACTTGTTTGACATTTTCTTATGTTCTTTTTCTTGCAACTTGCAGACCAACAACCCTGACAATGAATCAAGAAAGGATTTTAACAGTAAATGATGAAATAAAATGAAATAAGAAAATGACATTTAATGTTACACAATTGACCACATTTTGTGGTTCGGCTCAATAACTTTTGATTCAGAGCTCTAAAAAATATACCAGGCATGCCAGGTGCATGAGTATAAAGAGCAAAAATTTCTGCACACACTGTCCATTTTTGTTGCACGACCATATTGCATGTTATGCCAGGAATTTATGAAAGGATAATAAGGTTTAAAATCCTTAAATTGGCAACAAATTGTCTTTTGTCAAAAATGGCAAATTTTACAATGTTTCGATGAAGTTCACGACCATGTATGTTGTTTTCAAAGACATAACTTTTTATTGGAACAATGTAGCATGAAAAGAAAAATAATATTGTTGCCAATTTGAAGCACAAAACACAACAATTTAGCCCTTAAATAATTCCTGGCCTGAAAGGGATACTATTTGTATTGGGGAAATCCTGCACTATAGCAGGTAGACCAAAAGCTTCAGTCTCTCTGTATCCTCGGTTGTTTCACTGAGACTACGTCTGGCTCCACTAACCTCAGGAAACAGAGACTGAAGGATCTTATATGCCGTAGTAGGGGGCCTTGAGAAAAGCGTAATAGTACAGGCTGTGTATGACCGAACGACATTGCATGGCTTGAAGGGTTATTCAAAATGTCTGTACAAAACAAAAATGGTCAATTTTGTTCCAAAAACTTAACCTGAGGTTAAGTTTGTGGATATTTACTTTGTATCAAAAGTATTTGTTCAAATTCCACGAAACTTGTTAAGTTATTATCAATCTTGGTAGGAAATGTCTTTATATCACCCTCTTTTAAATGAATACCCAAATTTTACATTTTCATCATAAAGGTCACCTACTGACAATTTAAATGAGAATGAAACCCTGGAGAAAAATCAATTTTAATAAAAAGAGAGGATAGAGAGACGTAATGAAAAAAAAAATCGGTTACGAAATAAGGAAGTTATGAAAGTTTGAAAAGTCTCAATTTACTTTCTATGGCGATCCTCAAATTGGCAATGTTGCTTTAAAGTGGCAGGTTTAGTAGTACAACTCTCCATACATGTATGTTTTGTACACAAAATTTCATATTTTCCCCATTATCTCTCAAGGTGCAGCTTGTCTCGCTCAAGATATATCATGGGGAAAATATATTTGACACAACATATGTTAAGTTCACAAAAAGACAAGCAGCATCTGTAGAGACAATGGAGAAAATATGAAATTTTGTGTGCAAAACATATTTAGAGTTGTACTTACTAAACCTGCCATTTGAAGCAACATTGCCAATTTGAGGATCACCATAGAAAGTAAATTGAGACTTTTCAAACTTCCATAACTTTTTCATTTCATAACTGATTTTGATGGAACTTTTTTAAAATTGTGTCTCTCTATCCTCTCTTTTCATTAAAATGGATATTTCCCCAGGGTTCAGTCATGTTTTTGGTAAAATTGTGTTTTGTCTCTACATGCATGCACTCATCCATCATACAAGGTTATAATATAACCTTGTACTTCCAAACTAATATGGTCATGGTGAAAACCTATAATTGCTGCCCCCTACTGCTGTACTACTGCCAACAAAAATAAACAAATACAGATTTCCTCTCTCCACTTAGAGAGGGCAGCAGTACAGAAGGCTCATTTGGTCTTGGCAGAAAAATATATAAAGAAGACAAAATTAAAATTCCACATTTCCTGAATCAGCTGGTCACCAGATAAGAGGGAGAGACTGCCCCGGGCGTTTCCCTTGTTACAAGGAAAGACAGTCATGACATTTTGACATTGCATAAACAATGGTGCAATTGTCTGTGCATTCATTCACTTTACAGACAGTTCAGGATTTCTGACATGAAAGACAACATTTGAGGCCTGTAAATAAATCACTGAAAAAGACATTTTTATGCCTCCGCCCACCGAAGGTGGTGCCGGAGGCATTATGTTTTCGGGTTGTCTGTCCATCCGTCTGTCCGTCCAACCCGCTTTCTCGTTCTAGCAATAACTCAAGAACCACATGAGGTATGAACTTCAAACTTGGTGCTAGTATGTATCACCATAGGAAGACAATCTGAATAGATTTTGGGGTACGCAGGTCAAAAGTCAAGGTCCCAGAGGCCAATTTCTGAAATTTCAGGTGTTAGTCTCGTTCTAGCGATAACTCAAGAACCATTCGAGGTATGAACTTCAAACTTAGTACTAGTATGTATCACAATAGGAAGACGATCTGAACAGATTTTGGGGTATGTAAGTCAAAGGTCAAGGTCACAGAGGTCACTTTCTGAAATTTCAGGTGTTAGCCTCGTTCTCGTGATAACTCAAGAACCATTTGAGGTATGAACTAAACTTGGTGCTAGTATGTATCACCGTAGGAAGAGGATCTGATTAGATTTTGGGATATGTAGGTCAAAGGTCATAGAGTTCAATTCTGTGAATTGCAGGTTTTAGCCTTAATATGATATCTCAGGAACCATTTGATCCATTAACTTCAAACTTGGAACTAGCATGCATCACCATAATTAGACAGACTGATTAGATTTTTGTTCATGTAGGTCAAAGGTTGACAGGTCATAGAGGTCATTATACAGGTGTATGTGAAATTAATGTTTTTTTACTATTTTTATCACCATATCTCATCTATTTTGTATTCATGACTAGGAGGAGATAAAGTGATCAGACTTTTTGGGTTATAAGGTGTAAGGTCAAATGTAAAAGAGGTCAATTAACATGTAATTAGATATTTCAAGAACAGTTTGAGCCATCAACTGAATTTAGGCGGAGGCATATAGGAGACGCAGTCACATTCATCTTGTTCAATATTTTGACTTGTTTTTTGCTCGAATATTTTTGGCAATGATAAAGACGAAAAAAGTTTGCGTTCTTAACAGAGTCGCACAAGACGCACAGGTATGCATAAGCAATCTTAAACGCTCTAGCCATAAATGAAGTTTTAGGAATCTACTTAAAAGCAGACACTGGTCGCAAGAATTCCGTGAGAGACCCACTTAAGCCTTTATTTCCCAAAATAATTGCGAATTAGAACACTCAATTTTTGTGATGTACAGTGATTCACAAAAGTTTCTTGCTGCAGAAACAACCATTAACACTCACTATCTAGAATGTAGTACTAGTAGTTTCTGGTTTGACAGTTTTCAATGATTGATGTAGACCTACTCTCATAAACAGAACAAAAATCACTACAGGTGAATTCTTAAAGTGATTGATTAACTTTGTGAAAAATTGTAAAATCAGCTCAAATGCCAGTGAATTTTGTGCAGTCCTCTAACTACATATATAATTAAGGATATGTGAAAGTATGAGAGAAAATGGAACCCGTTTACTATCCTAAAAAAGAGAAAATCGCGATCAATCGCTAGCGCAAGTCGCTCGGCTTCTTTGCTGCGCTGCAGTCACAAAAACCAAGCACCAGCGCTTGGCGATTTCAGAGCGGGTTTCCAGCCCGTACGGTATTCTGTGATAGAGCGAGGTATTCCAACCGTAAGAGTTCTTTAGGGTTCGGTGGTACTCTATCCCGACATCAATGTTCAATCGTAAATATCTTGATATATAAACCACCGATCAGCTTATAAAACTCAGGCGATTCCTGTCTGAGCTAAAGGTTTGCAATTATGATTACAGCATTAGCTGGAACAGTGATTTTTTTTTTCAATCCTGGGCAAAGTTAATCAATGCCTTTAAAGGGCAATCCAACCTTGGTAATAAGATGATTTGTGTGAAAGCAGAAAAATAAGAAAAACAGGATGGTGAAAGTTTGAAAGAAATCGGACAAGGACTAAGAAAGTTATGGATGTTTGAAAAATGAGATCACTACATCTATGCGAATCTCAAATTGGCAATTTGGTGAGTCAATTGTGACATTTTTGTGGACAACTCTTCCATTTGTTGTACACAAAAATATTAATTTGTGGTTTTCTTCGAGGCACTTTTACCCTCGGGGCAGTACTCAAAATATATTGGAGATAGCATATTGTTATAGGTCCTCATGAATGAAAAGATCCTACTGAGTAATGTATTTTGAAAAAAAGTGACATTTTAGTCATTTTGTGTGTTAGAGCGAATGGGGGAGTTGTCCACAGCTACATCACAGTGACATTTCACATTACCTATTCGGCCAATTTGAAATTCCCATATGTATAGTGATTACAACTTTCAAAAATTCATAACTTTCTTATTGCTTGTCCGATTTCGTTCAAACTTTCACCAATCTGCTTCTCTGATTTTTCCTCTTTCTTTCAAAGCAACTTGCTATTAAGGTTGGATTTCCCTTTAAGAAGGCTATGCAGGATGTAGATGTACATGATCGACTGAATTTAAGAAACTAAAAACAATATAAAATGGAAAAAAAAATGATTGAAATTTTCATAGATATAATTGATATATATTGTGGATTGATTCAAGTGCACACATGTTGTAAAGTGTCCAGAATTCATTTCATCTATGATTTCTTGGATGTAACATAACCAGGGCCCCAACTTATAAAGAGTTGCGATTGATTGCAAATAATTTGCAATTGATATCAATCGCAACTCTGTACTTAAAAAGATAGGAGGTTGGAAATTTGCAGTTGATTGGAGGACTTGTGATCGATTGGAATCATTTGCAACTCTTTTTAAGACAGCCCCTGGCTTCTGGCAGAAAATTGTGTACCCATGGTTCAAACTGACAGAAATATGGCTTCACCGACTCCAATGGGGGTGATCTGAGAGGACCAAAGCAATTTTGCAGGTTGAAAGTATGCATTGACAGTTTTTGACACATTTATTGGTCCATACTGAGTGAAATATAGACTTGTGACATCCCAGGGAGGTGGTTTGGGAGGACCAAAGCAACTTCGGAGATTGAAAGTTGGCATTGACTGATTTATTACTCTTGTTGGTACCCTGGTTAAGAGCATCTACTCATGGTTTTTATTTTCAGAAATTCCTCACTTTTAGTATCAGCACCAAGGGTTTAATGTAGTTTGCTAGAAGGCTGAACAGAACATTATTTTGTTAAGCAGACTTTTTTTCAAGCTTTTGTTGCCAACTGCCTTTAATGTTTGCCTCATTTTCTTTCTTGCATTTATTCAACAGCTCAGAGTCTTCATCAAAGAAGACTTATGGCATCACATCAGCTATCAGTATGGCAGGGCCCCGCCCTGAAGACATCAGACAGACTAAGGAATTGGTAGAAGCTCTCAAGCCACATGGCGTCTTTGAAAATGAAGAAGAGCTTAACCACAGGTACAATACATACATTAGATTACATGTACATGTACATGATGATAATCAATATATTTGTCTGTTTGATGAACAATGTGAAAACAAATTTTAGTATTCACCTGGCCTTAATTCATAACCTATTATTTTTTCTCTTTCCTGTTTCAGTAATGTACAGTGTATAGTACAAATTCAGCAGAATCAACAGTTATTATGCTGTACATTGCAGTGTTTTACCAAAAAAAGAAGAAAAAAAAAAAAGTTGCACGTTCATCTTCTGGTCATTAGTGATTGGTGGCTTAAGGCCACCGCACCCCTTACGATCGGTCTGCGATCCGATTTGTGAAATAAATCGATATGGCATTAAATATTGGCATTTTAACAAATGAAATCTACCCTATTCAGGTTCTGAAAAGTAATATGAATACTAAGCATAGGGTTTTGGTGAGCTGTCAGCTTTCTACAGGGAATAAGGGCAAGATTAGTTTCAAATCGTAAGCAGTCATACGATTTTTGTGACATCACTATGACTGGGAGCCGATTTGGCCATTCCACCCACTAGAAAACTCGACAAAGGCCGTATTATCGATTTTTACTATCAGTAGGATAGTAAAAAATTCAGACCCTCAATGAAAAAAAATTTTCATTTTTAAATGATTTCTCAAATTATATTACATTTTCTTCTGAAATCGGATCGCAGACCGATCGTAAGGTATGCGGTGGCCTTTAGTGATAAGGCGACAATCTTTCTAAAAAAAACTATGTGAGAATAGATAGCGAGTGCCCTTTAATTAGAGTGTGCTCTTCAAGGTCATTTTAGAATTAATTTAGAATATTTTCTCTACGATGAAGCTGTTATTTCTTCCTTGTAGTTGCACTTCACTGATATTCAACATTTGAAGGTAAAACTGCTATTTGGAAAACTAGGCATAACTATACCTCGAGTTTTGACAAAAAATTGTCAAAGACACAAATGTGCATGTCTGATGCTCAGCAATGCATACTTTACATTGTACAAAATTGTACTTTGTAATCTCTAACCTTCATACATGTTATTCCTCTCCAGATTCAATAATCAGTTACAGTGTTTTCAGATTATTTCTTGAATGTAATATTATTGACATTTCATTCATGTCTCCTATAATCTTATTCATGTCTCCTATAATCATAAACACTTTATTTTTCAAAGCAAATATTAGTTCTGTCTCTAGTTCTTCAGGATATTGTCAACTTTCTAGGAGCTACATGTCTATTTTACAGTTAATTTTTTAAATGTATGTGTGCTTGTAGGTTGGTAGTGCTTGGAAAGCTTGATCAGATTGTCAAAGACTGGATCAGACAAGTAGCAGAAGAGAAAAACATTCCACCAAACATAGCAGATACAGTTGGAGGCAAGATCTACACTTTTGGGTCTTACAGACTAGGAGTGCATACAAAAGGTCAGTTTAAAGTATGCGTTTTGGCTCAAGGAGACTTTGCATCATCTTATTTGTGCATTATTATTCTTAGAGAAGAGCATTAGGGGGAAGTACTTTTCATGACAATTGAGCATCTTACAATAGTTAGATTGTCCTCCATTCATTTACAAGTTTGAGTGCATACATTTATACATTTGCATTTGTTGTACAAAGTGCAAGTTTTCCATTTTTTTATTTTTGAGATTTAACAATATTATGAGACGAATATAAATGAATTATCATTATTGCATGACTTCAATGTGTAAATTAATTATCTCTTTGTATGGCAGGTGCTGACATAGATACACTGTGTGTGGCCCCTCTTCATGTAGAGAGAAATGATTTCTTCAGGTCTTTCTATGACATCGTCAAAGGATTGCCAGAAACCAAGGACTGCAGAGTGAGTCATCAACCAATGCTCTTTATTCTTAAATATCTAGCCGTTTGTAAATATAGATTGAAGTTTTTATTTTTGATTTTGTTGGTGGTAAAAGATAAAGTAAGACTGCTTATTTTTTAAATTGTATTATTTATCTACCTATGATTAGGATATTCTGTACAAGACTGTTGTGTCAGTCTCATATGCATGACCTTCGTGTGCAGTGAGTTTCAAGTATTTACTTTACAAGGATGTGTACCATTGTTTGCTTTCACTAGATAGTATATCTACATGTCATTATTAATACTTTGTCATCTAAAAGATTAGGACAATCATCAAGTGTACATGTTAAAAAGTAGTGAAATGGACAACATTTTACTGGGATCTATTGTTCTTTGTTTCAGGCTGTAGAGGAAGCATTTGTTCCAGTTATCAAGCTAGTCTTTGATGGCATAGAGGTAAGGAAATCCGGATGACCTTAATTGCAGTTTCAGTTTACATCACTTGCTTGGACAAGATACAAGTACAATAAATATACATGTAGGATAGGACAATATTTTGATTTTGAATTATAATGCCCTTTAATGAAGAGAGATTGATGCTAATGAATGCTAGTTTGAAATCAAGCATAGTAATTTGTGTGGCAAATGTAGACATTCCCTGTAAAACATCATACCAACCGGCTCCCAATAAAGGCCACTGCACACCTTACGATCGGTCTGCGATCCGATTTATGAAATAAATGGCATTAAATATTAATATTTTAACAAATGAAATCTACCCTATTCAGGTTCTGAAAAGTTATATGAATACTAAACATAGGGTTTGGGTGAGCTGTCAGCTTTCTACAGGGAATAAGGGCAAAATTAGTTTCAAATCGTAGGCAGTCGTATGATTTTTGTGACGTCACTACGACTCGGAGCCAATTTGGCAATTCCACCTACTAGAAAACTTGGCAAAGGGCGTATTATCGATTTTACTACCTGTATGACTATTCGGACCCTCAATCAAAAATATTTTTCCTTTTTAAATGATTTGTCAAATGATATTACATTTTCTTCTGAAATCGGATCACAGACCGATCACAAGGTGTGCAGTGGCCTTAAGTTTATGAGAATGTGTTCAAGTTTGAAAGCATACTCTGAATATATTTGAAAGTAATTTATAATGTAAACAGAATATATCTAACTCAACAGCTTTGAGTTTTTATTTTATTTGATGATAATTTTTTTTTTTTTTTTGCTGAAAATATTCAACATTAACCATATTATTCTCGAGTTGTGAGACCAGTGACTGTGGTATGATCTATAAATTAATTTTTGTAATACATGTATGCCATGTTCTGCTTCTACGATATGGATAAATCGTCTGCAGTAGACCTCATTTAAGGTGAAATGTGGACATTGTAGAGAATTTGTAACAAAAATGAATTTCATGACAACTTGTTTACTGACAATAGATGGATATCCTGTTTGCCCGCCTGGCCCTCCGAGTTGTACCAGAGAACTTAGACCTCACAGATGATTCCCTTCTCAAGAACTTAGATCCAAAGTGTGTGCGCAGCTTGAATGGTAAGAATATTAAGTCGTGAAACTTGCCGTCTTCGAATATAAGTCATAATTGATCAAAAGGTTTTACTGTGCAGTTTTCACTTTGTGATGTTACCAAATAATTCTGAATTTAAAGGAATATAACTGCAAATTGCAAGATATTTCATCAAATTCTGCAATCTGATTTCCCTAAAATTCTGTCAAATATTTGACTTATATATACATATATATATATATATATATATATATATATATATATATATATATATATATAAAGGTCTGGAAGTTACTTCTGGCAAACTTTTCATGAAAAATACTTTGAGGATGTAATATAACTGATCTTTTCTACTGCAAGTATGTACAGTAATGGGGAGTTTAATTCTGGAGTTAGGTTTTAGTTCTTGCTATCTCTTTGATTTTCTATCCACAGGCTGCCGTGTTACAGATGAAATTCTGAATGTAGTACCGAACAAAGAGAATTTCAGGTTGACACTGCGGACAATAAAACTCTGGGCCAAAAGTAAGTACAAATTTCCCTCAGTTCCTAGGTAAACATAAAAAAGAAAGACATCCAAAATTTAAATGCCTTTCTGTTTGTCGAGTGTATTAGAGACATAAAGAATAATGAATAATATTACTTTGGGTCGGTTGCTTTACATGTATCTTAATAAATATCTTGTCCCTTAGTTTTATCAATAATTGTCCCCGCCGAACAAAGTTCGCGAGGGGACTATGAAACGGGCTCCGTTCGTGTGTGCGCGCGTGTGTGTGTGTGTGTGTGTGTCTGTCCGTCCGTCCGTCTGTCTGTGTGTGCTCAAATGTTAGAAAATGCTACTTCTCCGTCATTTCTTAGCCGATTTTGATTCCGATTGTTTTATCTGATAGGGCTGGGTGGGGGCTTCCAAACTTCTACACAGAATTTTGAAATTCATTAGTTATGCAAATTTATGCAAATTTATTCAAAATCAACGAAAAATGCTACTTCTCCTCTATTTCACATCGGATTTTGATTCCGATTGTTTTATCTGATAGGGCTGGGTGGGGGCTTCCAAACTTCTACGCAGAATTTTGAAATTCATTAATTATGCAAATTTATGCAAATTTATTCAAAATTGACGAAAAATGCTACTTCTCCTCTATTTCACATCAGATTTTGATTCCGATTGTTTTATCTGATAGGGCTGGGTGGGGGCTTCCAAACTTCTACACAGAATTTTGAAATTCATTAATTATGCAAATTTATGCAAATTTATTCAAAATTGACGAAAAATGCTACTTCTCTATTTCACATCGGATTTTGATTCCGATTGTTTTATCTGATAGGGCTGGGTGGGGGCTTCCAAACTTCTACACAGAATTTTGAAATTCATTAATTATACAAATTTATGCAAATTTATTCAAAATTGACGAAAGATGCTACTTCTCCTCTATTTCACATCGGATTTTGATTCCGATTGTTTTATCTGATAGGGCTGGGTGGGGGGGGGGGGGGGGAGGCTGCCAAACTTCTACACAGAATTTTGAAATTCATTATTCATGCAAATTTATGCCAATTTATTCAAAATGGCTGAAGGTTCATAATGTTTTCATGTTTTATATTTCAGTTGTATACATGCATTGTTGGTATTCTCTTCTTTTGCATGCAGTAACATTATTTTTTTATTCACTTAAGTTTTTCACTGAAGTTTTAAGGTTCAGGCTAGTTAATTTCCACAGATCTGCACTTCCGGCGGGGACATTTATTACGCATTGCGTAATTTACTCATTCACTTGTTATAAAAAGTAATAGAGGAGGAGAATATTTCTCATTTCCTCTTCTTTAGCATGAGGTATAATACTTATTTTTCTGCTTTATTGTGTTCAATCACCATGGTGAATCTTTTGAATCCTGTATAAACATAGAATCTTAATGCCATGATTTCATTTGTAGAGAAAGGTGTGTATTCCAATGCCCTTGGTTTCCTGGGTGGTGTATCATGGGCTATGCTGGTAGCTAGGACCTGTCAGCTCTACCCAAATGCTGCTGCGTCCACACTTGTCAACAAGTTTTTCCTTGTCTTCACAAAATGGTAAGTGCACAATAAACTTACTATTTTTGAAATGCAAAGAAGGATTCTATGAATTTGTCTCTCTCTTTCAGACAGTTGGGGAATGGGAAACTTCATATAAAAGTATGCATCCTGAGCTTTCTTTTTCTCCCATTTTTGTTTTCACTTGATAGGTTTCTTAGAAGCTTACTAATTTCCACCATCCTGATAATTTATGATTTATTGATACCTTAGGTTAGATTGGTCAAATTTAGGTCAAATTTTGTCAAAATGTCTTTGAAAAAATTCCCAAGGCTTTGTCTATTTGTCTTATTCTCTCCTTCAAGTGTAACTTTAAAGTGTACCAACCACCTGAAAAAAGAATTTGTATACTGCTAGGAAGTATAAAATTAACCTCAAAGAACTTTATCTGAAATTCTGTAGGTCAACAGTTTAGGAGTATGCAGGAAATAAAGGATAACATGAAGGTGCTTGCGCGGAACTGAACCTCCGAGTTGGGTTCCGCGCGAGCCCTTATCTTGGCGAGCGTGTACGGGTGTGTTGAGTAGTCTACTCACGAGTCGCTTTTATGCTTATAGAGAGTATAAGTAAATTTGTAATATCTCTTTATAGAAGTGATATTCGAAACCCATATTTGGAATATAGTAGAATGACATGGAACCTCTAACATACAGAGTAAAATATTTTTTGGTGATTGGTACCCTTTAAAGTCAAGTTCTTTTCAATTTCCATACAAGAAGAAATACATACTAAGTATTACTACTTATGAAAAGATTGAAGGTTTTGGATCTAAAATGAACAAAGGTCAGGATTCTTACTTGAATTACTCTTTGTGTACATGTTATTGTTCATGTTCTCTATGTGAAAGTACCAAAGAGACATGATGGTTGGTGACTATTTTGGTAATCTTTCCACTCTGAACAGGGCATGGCCACAGCCTGTGTTACTTAAACCTCCAAACACCTCAACAGACCTTGGCTTTGCAGAGTGGGACCCAAGGGTAAGAACATTTTATCATGTTTTGATACAATGCTGCCCTTATTTTTTAATGCCATCAATTTTTACCTGTTAGAAATACATTTGCCCTTACTCTCTTCCTGTGAAATGCATAGTACGGTTTGTGCATACATACAGTTACAAAAGTGATCTATACTGGAGTTTACATGATCACATCTGGGCAGTATTACATAAACTTTATAGCAATAACAAGTTACAATGATGTAAACTACTGAAACCACTCATGTACATCTCAGCTGTGTAGATAGTTGTTCAAAGAATGCATTGTTGAAATGGTTCCTTCTATGTTGTTTACTGAACTCCAGACCACTGAATTAACATATTATGGTTTCAAAGGTTGTAGGGTATGGATTCACTTTTTACAGGACAAATATCTTATCATAGTGAATGCATAGTATGGATATTTCAGTGAGATGTCCTTCCAGTGTCTGCAAGGTTTTGATGTAAATAAGTTTTGGTTGGCTCTCTGAAAGCACATCTGTACAATATTGTGTTAATGTTATATTTCTTCCTTCATCTGTGCTCATTTTAACAGGTGAATGTGAGTGACAGGTTTCACTTAATGCCCATCATCACACCAGCCTACCCTCAGCAAAACTCTACATACAATGTTTCTCTGTCGACAAAGACTGTCATAGAGCAAGAACTTCAAGGAGGTCAGTTATTCTTGAAGCTTTCAAATCTGTTTTTTTTAGTACATTTCCATGGATTAATATAATTGATTTATTTACATGATTAAGGTAGTTGTTATAAAATTTCTAAATATATTAATGGATATTACGTTTTTATAGCATTAGTTGTGTTTATGCATTGTATGTTCAGGCTTTGTTTCCTTTGAAGATCTCGTTGACTAACCTGGGCCCTGTTTCATAAAACTTGTTATCAATAACAAGTCACAATAATTGTTATAAGCTACTGAAATCATAGCATTTGATTGGCTGAGAGAACATTTGTCATAGATCTGTTGCAATTGTTATTGATAAAAGTTTTATGAAATGGGGCCCAGACATGTATGCTCAGGCCCTCTGTATGTAGAAACCTCTATCTATCACACGTCCATGCAATCAACTATTCATGAATTGCTTGTTACTGATACAGTTTAAAAGAGAATTCATGGATTGAAGCTTGAATTTTATGTGATATATGCTTCAATTTAATTTTTG
Organism: Heliocidaris tuberculata; assembly: GCA_025618425.1. Taxonomy (NCBI): domain Eukaryota; kingdom Metazoa; phylum Echinodermata; class Echinoidea; order Camarodonta; family Echinometridae; genus Heliocidaris; species Heliocidaris tuberculata. The sequence continues at coordinate 31,515,574 of CM046834.1, read as the reverse complement.
TCATACTAAAAGTAATGAAATGAAGTAGTATTTGTGAACATATAATTTTCAATTTTTGTAAATGTCTGATTAATGTACAGGTCTAGCCATTACTCAGGAAATTATGCAAGGCAAGGCAACATGGGAGAAACTCTTCGAACCCTCCAACTTCTTCCAGAAGTACAAGTAAGAAGAGACCCATTATTTTATCTCTTTCCTCATCCATTTTAGAGGGTTTTTTTTGTGCAATTACATGTACATGCCAATCACATTAGGTCGACACTTAATTGAAATGAAGATGAAAGCCAACAGAATGGAGTAACTAGAGTCTCTGACAATGTTTGATGCATTCTTCCCTCAATTACTCATATTATGAAAGAAGTAGAAAGTTCATAGTAAAATTCCATTTCTTTTCCTGGGTTGAAAAGTGAATCTTAATCAATGCACATTTGCCTCTTCCCTTCCCCTCCACAAACACCCAATAATTGTTACCATTTTGTTGTAATTCCTAATATACACAAATTTATCAGAAAATACAGCCAGTATAATGTGTACATAATCAGAACAGATGATGATCTCTTCTTTCAATATACAGTTAACTCTGCATAAGTCGACCTTCTATAAGTTGAATAATCGCCTTAGTCGAAGCAATTTTTCAGAACAGAATGAGCAAAACATGTGTTTTTTACCTCTTCTAAGTCGAATTTCGCGTAAGTCGAACAGATTTCTGTGGTCCCAAGAGATGCGACTTAGGCAGAGTTACCTGTATTGCATTTTATCTTGTTTATCTTCAGACACTACATTGTCCTGATAGCAAGTGCAGGGAATGAGGATGATCATCTCAAATGGTGAGTACAGCTCAGTCTTTCATATCCCTTATTATTTTATACAATTTTCCATGATTATGAAATATTTTTACAGCATTGATACAGATATGTCACATAATGTGGTTGATGGAAGTGTTTTGACAATTTCTTTGTGTACCATATACCTTGTATAGAGCATGCAGTTTCTCAGTACTTAATGAGATTATTTATGTTTTTGTGCCTTTACTTGTAATTTTATATAATTGAATGTTGATATTCAGTTGTCTTTATAGGATAACTTAATGTTAATATTCAGATGTCTGTTTCATAATATTTGCAACTGTCTCACTACATTTCAAAATTACCATTTCTCTTAATCAATTGGTTTGAATGTTGTAGTAGAGGTATAGATACATCAAAGTCTAATGTAAATGCATATTGATTTTTTTTTTAATCAAAACTCCTTGTAACTCTTTTTCCTGTTTGAATAATTCTTTTCACTGACACAAAGGGTTGGTCTGGTAGAGTCTAAGATCAGAGTGTTGGTTGGTAACTTAGAGAGGAACCCTCACATCAAACTAGCCCATGTCTACCCCAAGTCTATCTCACCAAGCACCCCATCAGAGGGATCAGAGGAAGAGAAGTAAGTCAGCTTGTATATTTTTGTCATGATTGTTGAAAATTATGCAGTTGTCAGAGGATTCAAAAGCCATTTTAAAAGTATGAATTGTTCAAGGGAGCTCTGTTTGTATTTTCTATATAGAAGGTGAGATTTTGTTAAAGGTATCGTACAGTAGTGGGAAAGGTGGCGCTTTGGATATTTAACTACTTTGTCAGCTGGAATGGAAATTACTACATATACTGTTGTGAAATGATTAATTTCGAACGTAGGTGACGTTTGTTTGAAGAAAAATGGTTTAGAAATGGCTAAAATATCCCCAAAAATAAACATCGAATTACAAGCGCAGTACCACATGGACAGTTCACACACGTGTAAACAGTGTGTGCGAAGCGCTGTGCGCCGTTGAGCCGGGAGCGTCGGGGTAGATGGTCCTTAGCGAGGGTATAAGGTAACCGTTGATATTCGATCATTTTAATTATTTTACTGAAAATCACAGGAAATCATGAATAGAATACCGGATTATCTCACTCATGTATCTTTTTATGCAAGCCGAACAATATGAGACTGTTTTCGAGCAGTTTCATGCCAACTTTCATTTTGCTACCACTACTGTTTATTACCTTTAAGGATGATTTTAATGTATTTTCTTCTTTGAGCTTACCAGAGTTAAATTTCCTTTTACTTCCATTTATTTTTTTTTTACCAGGAAAAATACTTGCATAATCTTCAGTTTAACCTGTACATGTATTAATTTTTTGCCAATTTTTTTTTTTTTTAATATCACATTCTGTCATGCTCCTACCATTTTTAGTGTAGTATATTCCATGGGTTGTTTGAATGTTGCTTCATATGATGAATGTAATGTGCACTTTCAAAGGTCTCTGTCACCGAATACAATGTCAATAATTATTATTGTTAAAGTTTGGCAAAGAATCCTTATTTATGACCATGTGTGTCTTATCTCCTCCATGTCAGGACTGATGAGCATTCCACCCTATGGTTCATAGGCCTTGAGTTCCAGCCTCTGGGTCCAGCAACCAATGTGAACCTGACCCTAGATATACAGTTCTTTGTCAACACCGTCCACAGACATTCTGTAACTATCAAGCTACTACAGGAAGGCATGAAGATTGAGGCCAAGCATGTCAAAAGGTGGGTCAAATATCAAGCAGTTCTAGAACCATATCAGTAGTAAGAAATAGTTAAATCAATCAAACTATTTTTGTATAGCTCAGTAATCTTACAGTCTACTCATCATAGAAGTCGTGTCCATTTTTGCAATAGAATCAGCAAATCTCAAAGCAACTGGATCAGATGTGTGATCTTTTATTTTGGTTTTAATTGTGAGAAATTTTGCTGCCAATTTTTTTAAGTGTCTGTATGAATTCATTAATACGTTCATGGTTTATACTTAGTTTAATGCAATTATCTGCTGACTGCATATGGATATTTGTATGTGGTGTCTTTAAGAAATACCCACTTCTAACATTTCATATTAGAATCTAAAATACATAAGAATCCACATTGCAAATCTTTATTTATGAGATGATTAGCATATAACCTCTTGAAAAGTTGATTTTCAAATTATGTGGGTTTTTTTTTTTCCAGTGGGCCTTAGAATAGAACAGTAAATTGATACAAGCATAACATGACAAAATGATACTTATATGATTTTGTCAATATGTATTTGATAACCATTTTATAACAGGAAAAAGCTGAGTGAGTATGTTCCAGCAAGCATGCTGAAGAGCAAAAAGAAATCCCTCCCTTCCACCGATGGGGGCAGCCGAGGAAACACACCCAAGAACTCCTCCTCTGATGCTGCATCCCGCCTCACCCCCTCACCCCTCAACAAGACAGGAGACAGTATCAGCGAGGACGAATTCCTCTATGGACCCAACTTGAGCTCCCCAGCCCTCATCTCCAGCCTTGATATACGGGGGAGGGACAGTCCAAGTGCCAGCTCTATAGAGTCAGTAGGGACAGGCGATGGAGGGACAGAGCCTTCTCAAGATACTGTATTCCAATCACCCAAGTCAAGCAGAACCAAGCCGTCAGCAGAGCAAGCCAGTACTGATAATGATGGCGATGGACCAAACACAGAACCCTCATCTCAGGTAGATGGAATACATTCTCTCTCTTTCTCTCTCTCTCTCTCTCTCTCTTCCCCACTATCTGTCCTCTTACTATCTCTCTCTCTCTCTCTCCCAAGTGTTCTATGCCCCCTGCTACCAGAGATGACACCAGTTGCATTGTGCTAGTTTTTTTGTTATTGCATCTAAACTTTACCTCACAAGTTTTACTTTTACTGCATACACACTTGATAATCTGATTCATTTCTTTTTTCTTGAGTTGTTTTGTTGGCTGTTGTAGTCAGTGTTAACAAAGATTGATTATAATCTGTATAAATTTGTTCTTGATCTAATTATTTTTTCTAACTGAATTTACAGGAAGAGCAAGCCCCTACAGGAGACACTACTCAAGTCCCCACCATCAAGGTCACTGCACCCGATGAAGAAACAAAGGAAACTTCAATAAAACCTTCAGGGGATGAATCACAGACATTCAAACGCCCCTCCTCCCCATCTCATGCAGTGTCAGAGTCACCCTCAAAGAAAGTCAGAACAGACAGTGGAGTTACAATCCCAGAAACAGAACAAGGAGAAGATGAGAGTGAAATGACTCCTGCAAAGAAGACAGAGGAAGATGACACACAACCATTCAAGAGGCCCTCATCCCCTGCCCCAGTCTTGGAGTCCCCTCCCAAGAAGATGAAGACAGATAATGGAATCAAGGCTGGAGGAGAGCCTGTACCTCTCACTTCAGACTGCAATGAGGTAGTTATCTAAATGATTAATTGCTTGTTTTGCATAGTATGTGCCATGGCATAAATTATATGTTTGAAAATTGGGTCCAGGAGACATACTACCATAAGTCCTTTCTGAAGGATGAATGCCTTACCCTTGAGTGCTGGTAACCTAATTTTCAAGAAGTAGTCATTCAGATGATTGATTGGCCATTTTACTTAAGTGCTAAGACATTCATATGTTTGTAAATATGCTTGAGGGGAACTCCCATGAAGAGTGAAAAGGCCACATATTTACGGATAAAAGCCTTTCCCTTCAGTACCGTAGTAATGCACTAACATGGTTTTATGATTTCAGTGCTTGAATTTTACATGCTTATCAAGCATTCTTTAAATCTGATAATTCATCACATTTTTTTGTGGATAGAGATCTGGCTTAAAAAAACAACAACTCATAACTCGTAGTTTGTATTATGTACGTACTCTTGTTAGGTGATAATGGAAAACTGAAGTGTGTTACAAACTTTACCCAACTTTAAGGATTTACCATGTAATATATTTCATAATTTTTTTTGTTGCATCTCTACAATTTTGTATCTCTGGATCATTCTGCCAAATATTGCCGAAAATATCTTGAAATGATCATTCTATTACCTGTTATTTAAATATTTTTTCTTTCATTTTCAGAATGGAGAGAGTGAAGATGATACAAGTCCTCAAGCACTACCTCGCTTAGTCATACGACAGGTAGGTGATCAGTGATAACTTTTTACACTCTTAATTTGTTTCTTCTCTTATAGTTCAGAAATTACTAAATGAATATAGTGAGTGTTTTATTTTTAAAGCAAAATTCAGTTGCATTTGAGCTTTTTTACTAACATGTTTTGAAATTAGACCCAGATTTATAATATGTGTAGATATACTTGCATCATTGACATTTGAAGATCGATGACATTTAGATAAGATTTTAACCCTTTTTGTGTCACTAGGTTTGCTAATATTCAAATCTTGCATTTCAATTCAACTTGTGATAGATCGGGTAGGAAATATCTTTTGTAGAAACAATGAAACGGACTGTTCTTGTTTCTGAACAAAATAACTGACCATACTTAGCCCATTTTTAAAGCTAATCATTTCCAGTCTTTGGCTGGATTTGCCACCCAGGGCATGGAAATGATTTTTTAAAAAGCAAAATATCATTATTTATCAGAAATTGGTCATATTTCCTGAGTAATATTTTAAGTAAGCATATAAGTAGACTCTTGTGGCATAGCTTTTAAATGACCCTTTTTATTAATGCATTTATTATATATTATTATTATTATTATTATTATTATTATAATTATAATTAATATTATTATTATTATTATTATTGTTATTATTATCATTGTTATTATACGTTGATGAATTCATTATTTATGTAAAATAAGTTTATGAATAAATATATTTATTATTATATGTATACATATGTATATGTATGTATTATATACTAATACTGAAGATCAGACAAGGAAATCGTCTTTATTTTTTCTCCTTTTTTCTGGATAGTTTGTTATACCTTCAATGTAAAGTGTATACAGTTGATCTTTGTAAAAACTACTGCAAGAAATTCCTTTTTTAAAAATACAAATTGGTTTCTAAGTGCTAGATGTAGGTATTCATTAAGCCACCGATTCATGTGACAGCCTCCGTATATGTCAGTTTTAGGAAGTCTTGGTTTAAGTCAAATCAATGGCTTCCTATGACCATGGGTAAAATATCACAGACATGTAGTAATAGATTTGTTTGAGCAAAAAAAGAAGAAGAAAAAAATCTCATACAGGACTAGTAAAACTCACATGTGTTTGCACACATACTTTCTCTCTTTTTTTTTTTCTTTCTTGTTTCCTTGATATCTTTTCTACCATCACAGAGAGTACCCAGCGGAGAGTTACCGGATATAGCTTCCCCAATCCCTGTCAGCACTAAGGGACCCATCGCCAAAAACACAATAAGACTGAACTTGAATGTCAAATGAACAATTTTAAGTATTGCCTAGGATTTCATAGCCTTGATCCTGAAGCTTGATGCAGTCTGATAATTTGCGATGATGTCACAAATTTCCTCTCGCCTCGCCACTCCTAGCAGTCAGTGAGGAAATAAGGTAAGACATCTGCACACCCATCATTGATTCTCACAGGAACTCTGATGATGATTTTTGAGAGAAGACAAAATCTCCAAATGACCTGCGGAAGATTAGAAAAGTAGGGGTTTCGATGAAAACAGGAGGTCGATGGATGGCTTTTGTACAAATTGATTTGTACCTTCAAAGGAATATAGCATTGTTTGTAAACCTCATGTAATTTATATTTCTAGGATGAGATAGAAAAGAAATGTCTTGTTATTGTTCTTCATCTTTCTGTTCTTATTTCAATGATGTGATATCTGTGGAGTAATTTTGATATTGACTTAATAAAAAAAATGGGAATTATTAAACAGAAAGGAAGCACTTGTAAATTGTGTTTCATTTATCGTTATTCTTTGTCATTTACATGTACACCTGAATGGGATTTTAATATCAGTAGCTGTAGGATGTTTATTCAGGGTATATCCAAAGATCATATAATTAGTGGTAGAAATAGGTATGCAAACAGGCATCTAGATTGTAGAACTACAATTGTATTTGGATATATTTGATGACTTGGAATACCCTGTTTAATATGCTACATTTTATGCAGAAACTATTATCTGTCTAGGCATTATTGATGTGAGGGAATTATTAGCTTGGTGCTACAAGGATGCAAGGAATGACCAAGTCTTCAGGGGGGGGGGTAAATTAGGCAAGATGTGAAGAAAAGAAGAGAACTGTTGTCTTAGATTCCACAAGATAATACTCAACAACTAATGGAATGAGAAATGGACATGATTTCAAGTATCAAATTTGTTCAGTTAGCACATACAAATGAGGCAAATGAGCACTTGCATATTTCCTTATATATCCAAAGTAAAGATGGGCCTGAAAATGCTATCATAAAATTTCATTAGATTTAAAATGTCCACAGCCTATAAGTAAATGGCTAACTAGAAAATAAGAAGAGGGTCATGGCTGTATTATTATTATATGCAGTGGTTAAAAATTTTAAAAATGGAAAGGTAAAGCGACAGAGGAATGTCAATATGAAAAATGGAAGAACATTTGGAAGCCTTGTTAAAAAAAGAAAGAAATAGATTTAACTTGAAAATGACAAAGTGATATGAAAAATATTGAGATAGAGAGAGAGTAAGAGGAAGAGAAAGAGTGTGTGCGTGCATTTGTAAATGTGTGAGATAGAGAAAAGAAAGAAAAGAGATCCAATATAATTTCTTTTAATTCTTTTTAAGAGAGAAATATGCCACTCTTGTTGTCTCCAAACAGGATGAAAGCCTAACATTTATGTGAGTGGTGCAGACTCATGCAGCAATATGTTCTACTTGTTTAAATGGTACACCAGTCATGTTGATAATCAGCTGAGTGGATTTATAACTTGCATGTCAGTTATGTATCTGTTCACTTTTCTTTTGAGCAGTTACACCCCATAACAGGTTTTTATTGTTCACATTCAGCCGCTCCTCCCCTCCGTCTACGCTCTTCCTCTCTTTGCTCTCATGCTTGATGTCTCACAAATGAAAAATTGAATTAGTGCGGTAGATTGCTTGCATCACTTTGTGGTATCTACTGAACATGTTATAATATTGTTGATAATTATGTTCTCCCACTGGTGAATGCTCTCACCCTGGTTGTTACTGCATACCTATATCACAGGCTGGTCATGTTTGTTGTTTTGCAGTTTTTTTTAATAATAATTTATGTTATCACAGACTTTTGTTGAAAAATATCAGAAAGATGACCTTTGTTACCATAGAAACTGCATGGCTCATAACCCTTCAACAGTTATTTGCAGTGCGTCTTCTTTCATGTATTTGGTATGAAGTAATACTGTGTATGTTGCTGCTACTGCTATGGTGTGTGAGTGTTTATTGGCAGTCGAGTGTTTGCATGTTTCACCTTCATTTTATTTTATATACTACATGTACTTACGTAGCTTCAGCTTTGAACCAAAGAGGTATTTCGTCCAGATTTGTGGACTATTCTTGACCTCATCGCATGTGTAGAGATCAATACACAGCATAAGTTATATGAACTTGTTTTTATTCTAATACAGGCATTCTTGACAGCCATAGAATTTATGTACTTTACCAAGGAAAATGGAGAATGACTTTGAAGAAGACATTCTGCAGCTGTTTGTCCTGCTGCACTCATCAGGGTCAAATGAAAGAATAAATAAAATTATTGAACACTGATTGATTACAGCTTTCTGTTCATTCTTGTATGTTACTGTGATGAGTATAAGACTAAAAGCTACAGTATGTCTTTTTTAAAGGTATTCTTTGTTGTACTAATCATCACTAAATTACAATGATTAATTTCATACACAATACAGCTCAGAGTTGGTTTTCCTTCAAAAGGCAATGTGACTGTCATTTCAGACTTGTTTTGTTCTTTTGTCATAGATGATGAGGCATTACTGTATATATAGTGAATTACTTTATCAATAAGATATGTTCCAGAAATGTTATGAGGCTTCAAAGATAATTTATATTATTAATGATGGCAGTGATGTGCTCTTGCAGTATCATGCTGTAATAGGCCCTTTTTGCAATGCATTGAGATTAAACCAAAAAAAAATTGTTTTCTTCACAATTATTATACACTTTGTTCAGCCTTTCCAAACAATTTTTTTGATCAACATTTTGCATGCATTTGTTGTTTGCTAGGTCAGATAAATCTCTAACAAGCTTTCATGGCTGTCAACAGTAACTTTTGTTGAAAAAGCAATGCATTCCAAAACAGGCCTATTATGGTGATTTGTGTACACTCAGTTTATTCATCATATTTCTCCAGTGCCTAGAAAAAGGTCAGGTGGCAGTTAGTTATTCATGCAGTATGTGAAATATGTTTTTTCCTTAATATGTGCAAATAACTTTATATCCTCTGTCTACTTAACTGCAGCATTGTTAGTTTGTTACCATTGTATTTGAAGTGTTAATAATGCGGATGCATAATCTAATACAAAGCTATGCCTGTAAGAATTTTCTTGGTATCATTTGTAAAAAAAAAATTTTTCTTAATTTTAAGAGTTGGAATCTCAGTGGAACGGTAACAAATGAGAGTGAAATATGGAGAAAGTATACAGTTTAAAATACAATATTTTCTGGTGTTTATATTGGGAAAAAGAAAGAGAACATGACGACAACAGGAAATCTTGATGAATGAGGATCTTTCCTTTCATTTGTGAATACTAGAGAGTATATGTGGTATGAATCTTAAATTTAGAGTATTTTGCTGATATAAAACTGGTTGACATTTGATATCTGGTGTAATTTACCAGCCAGTATATTTATATGTATGGTCCTGTACACTGGTGTAGTGGTGTGCTGGGTGAGGGGGTTCCCCGCCCAAAACAAAGGGGAAAAAGGGAAAAAAAATGGAAACATTTGAAATTACCTACAGCATATAGGTCTACATCTGTGACAAAATTACATTTTTTCTTGCTCGCTCGCAGGTATTCACAAATTGTGCCGTGTATGCCTATGTTCAGCCCCCTCAAATTTTTTGGCTCATTATGCCACTGGTCCTGTATTTCAGAAGGTATCTGTAGATTAATCTACACATGGTTCTATCAAAAAGAGAAATCAAATGGTAATGAGATTCACATAATTGGGTATTGTTTTGAGAGCGGACGGTTGTTTTGCAACTGATACAGCTGTGACTTACCACTTTTTGCTTCTCAGATGTTAAGAGTTCTACACCGTCTACATCCTGGTGTGAAGTATGCATTATCAGGTAATTCATGTCTAAATTTTTGTAATTGGAGCCCAAGGAGTGAATCTTATAAAGAATCAGAAAGTAAGCCAGTTATGGCTTTTGTTAAGAATTCACTGAACTTCATTCTTGATTATTGATAACTATGTTAACAGATGTCTTTGAATTATGTGTTACATGCTAGCCTTTGCCACTGCTATTAAAGTTTTGTCCATTAAATATAAATTGAGGTCCAAGCAAATGAAGAGAAAGTGCTAAAAAAGAAAAGTGGTGTAAGTTTCATGTTTGCAATTTGAGGACCTTCATCTGTTCTTAGATATCAATCAAAACCTGACTTGCATCTTTTGCTGGTACACGTAGAGAGGTTGAATAGTGCTTTCATGATTTTATCTGAGATTGCTTTTTAAACTATAAATTAAGGTTCTTTCATAGTGACTTCAAGTAGTTTGAATAATCGTTCCATTGAACATAGCACTATAACTTAATTTATATTTCAGTTGCTCAAAAGTAATGAACACTGAACAGAGATTCAGATATAAAATAGTCTTCATAGTTAGTGTCCATAAAATATTTTGACATAGCTATATTCTTTATGTACATGGCATATTTAGATATATGGTTTTACAATATCATTTTTTCATAGTTGTGTGTTTTTTGTAGCTTTTGTTGTATACCATGTCTAAAACTTATAAAAAAAAATAATCTGTTGAAAGTGATACCTTTAATTTGTATGCTCATTTGTATAACGAATGCTTGGCTAAGAAACAACTATACAATGTGGTTTGTATTGCACACACTTTTCATTCCTAATAAATCTAGGAAAATTTTAAAAGTGACAGCTATATGAATTGATTTGTTAGTACATCTATGTAATTTGTTGTCATATGAAGAAGGATTAAATTTATTTGTAAAGTAGATCTGAAATTACTTAAGTGCAAGTAATCTGTTCATTTTAATCTTGTATTTATAATTTTGTGATTTCACTCCACTTTTTCTGTAGTCTGAAAGGTTGACAAAGCATGTGAAGTTTTAAGCCAATTTCAGTTTCTGACAGAATTTTGTAACCTTGTAATATGAATTCTTACTGTGTATGAAATCAATCCTGACTTTTACACATCAATTAGCTATTCAGGTTTCTCATTGATTGGTCATGCTAAGATAGGTGATTTGTGTTTCATTGTAACCTAAGTACATTAATCACAACTAAAGGACTTTATTGATAGAATTCTCTGCATTTGCTGTTATGTTTTATAGTTGGTTTACACTGTTTTAGCCCTGATTGTTTTTGTTGTTGCTGTTTAGAGGTTGCCAACTAGTGGAATGACTCGTGAAGGTTTAGAGATTTATAATGTAACAGGAAAGTGCCATGGAGTATTTTTTTCTCTTTCTGTAAAGGGGATTTGGGTAATTAGAATCCAGTGCTCTTAATTGTTTGCTGCTGTTATTTTTGCAAGGAAGGTTGAGAGTCACACATGCAAGATCAGAGAAGGAAACATGCATATAACCTTTCAAAGACATACGTGTATAAAGGTTTAATATTTTTTCAGTAGTATTTAACACCACAACAGTTTCTAATCTTCAGTATCACTAAGCTCCAGAAATTGAATAAATATATTTATTTGATTATAATTGATAAATCCTGATAAATACCAGGATACTCATAGCAACTACAGAGTTATTGTATGAGAAAATAGTATAGCTAGCAATCAGGAGGTAACAAAGGATATATATATATCGTTCCATGTAAATTTTCTTTTCTTTTCCTTTATTCTTGTAGCACAAGGTGAATTTTCAAGTAAATTGCTTCTTATAGGTATGTGTATGTCAAAAGATATGAATAGGAACACAACTTGAATCCTTACTGTGATACTTTTTCTATATATGGCCTTTGTGCATACATGGACATAATTATATTTGGCCAATTCTTCTTTCCACTATCAATGAGGGTGTAATCTCTGTGTAAAATAATAGGAGTTTACATCCTGATGACTCTCACCAGGCGAAAATCTTGTACATGTATAAACTATGATTTATATTTAATATATATCATTGTTTATACAATCATGTAAGATTTTTGCCTGGTGGCGTGAGAGTCCAAAGGATGTAAACTCCTCCTATTATTTTACACAGAGATTACACCCTTGTTACTCTTAGACTATTCATGATCTACTGTTCCATTAATACACAAAGTATGTTTATTATGTACTTTTCATGTATTTATTCTCGCTACTTCATCAAAAACATTGTTGTGTACGACAAGCCATTATAATTGCAGTTCAGGTTATAGAGATCTTTGTACATAATATGAAATATACCAGATTAGTGTGGAACAGTAAACCCAAATACTTGTTTGTATTTTATGTACTCGTTTCCTGTTTGTTTCATGACCTACTTGATTTGGAAAGATTAAAAAACTTGTACAGTATCTTTTGTGTATTTTATTATGAAGAAAAAAATAAAAACATGGCAGGTGACCAAGCAATAAATGCACGCTAAGTCTTTTCTTTTCTTCTTGTTTTTGGTTTGTTTACTCTCAATGACTATGACTTTGCAAGATTTTTTTTTTAAATGATATGAGAGGAGGAATGAGTTGGATTGACAAGAATTGGATTGACAAGAATTAGATGATAAGTTGGGAGAGTGTGTGTGAAAGAGTGATTTGAGATGACATGTCTGCTGACTGATTTATGTTTTAGGTATTGATTACCGATAAAACCTTGTAATCCATTACTGGAGTTTTTGTCAATATTGTTTTAATCTTTTTTGTGTAAAAGAATAATATCTCAGAAAGAAAACACTAAGTGAAACATAAAATCATGCAAAACTAAATGTTGTGTTTTTTAATATGGTATAATTCTTTAATCGATTTGCACTATGCCTGCAAGATTACCATATTACAAAAAGTCATAAACTATTGGTGTAGAAATCATTTCAAAATGAATTACAAGACAGGCCGATGAGAATATTAGGGTTGTTATCACTAGTTTAGATTACTGCATAGTTTAAACAGTTTTTCCTTTTATAAAAAATAGTTAAATAGTTAAGGAACTTAAGTTAAAAAAAGACGTTTTAATGTTGACTATTCCACTCATCCGTCTACTCCCCCCCCCCCCCCCAGGCCACATACACGCACACCCCTAGGAAAGGAGAAAATAATGAAGAAAATCGTCCCCCGACATTCATCAAAGTTTGACTTTAAAGTGCTGTAAACTGCAAAATATATACATGTATATCCAAGTTTGCGAAATTTAACTTTTCTAACTTTCATTTTTCAGTTGTTAATCATTTCACGAGTTTCCAGAATGTGACTATGAATATGTTTTTAGTTCGGCTGTCTGTACTTCTCAGCCATCCGTTTGCTCTGGCTTCTCGGAGCTCAAAGCCGTCTGTTGCTGGGATGCCGACCCATCGTATGGCGTCGTTCCTTGATCGAGTGGAGTTTTATCCCCCTTGTCTTCCTCTTCCCCCGTTACTACTGACCACAAGATACACTTCAGAGGTAGCTCTATGAGTGAGAAGACGAAGTCTAGGATCGCCTCGATGCATGGTGCACAACATGGACAGCAGATCTTAACTAGAGATGAGTGACAGAAAGATATTAGTGAAATTAGTATTTCACAGGGCAATACTTCAATGTGACAGAAAATGACCTAAAAGCATTTTTATCTAAAAATCGTTCTACTTTATATTAAGTCAATAGCAACTAAAATGCGCTCTTTAAATGCGCTCTCTATACTTGAAATGTTTTGTATTTGTTCACTCTTCGATATTTTCATTACAGTATTTCTTTACATCACCATCTGTGAATCCGTAGTTTGCCCTTTCTTCTTTTTTCCCCCTTTCTTTCTTTCCATTCGTCATTTAATAATATACACATTAATGACTACTCGTTCTGGGTTTCCGTTGCAATATCATTCAAAGGAATATAGAAACGTACATTATTTTCATGGTTAAATATAACATTTTGATAGGCTACATGATTAGTCGGATAGGACTATATTTCTTTGAATTGGATTGAAAGTCTGTGTGGCATATACTTACGTGGGCAGCATAATATACCGAGTACTATTCCTAAAAGACTGACTGCGAGTAGAACAGGAAGGCAGATGATCACCAAAATGACCTTGAAAATGACCACCACAACCTCTCCACAAGTCTGGGGACACTTGCAAGACATCGTTCAAATCTTTAGGGTGAAGAAAAACGAAATCTATTAAGTTTTCTACCTGTAAAATGAAATATAATTATATGAAGTGTATTGGCCATTGTATTGCAATTATTTCATTTGCTTCTTGTGAAAAGGATTTTAGTAGAATAATTTTAGAAAAACTAGTTCAAAGCGACATGTCCGAACGTTCAGAGGTTAACATTTTCAACACATTTTTCTTTTCTTTTTTGCTATTGTAAACAAGGCGCCATTCTCTAGGTTATACATTGTTATGTTATCATTGCGTCGGCTTTCACAAAATACAGTGCATTTTGGGGTCAATTTACGTTTATATTTGTAGTTTGTACTTTACATAATACAGCTGAATATCAAATTATTCAGTCAAACCGTACGGTAGAAAGTCGCATAGTAATGAAGTAAACGAGTTATCAAAAGTACAACATTTTATGTATGCTCAATGTATAATGTAAAATGATAAACGTATTCACTCTTTCGGCACTCACAACGTTTTGACTTTGATGGACCTTACCTTATTTTATATTCCTTTATCCAAGTGAAGAAGAGCACCGTTCCAATTGATTTTTTAAGGAAATTGTTTCCAGTGGGGGAAAATGGAAAATTAATCCCTCTCTATCTCTCCCATGCATCTGCTTCGTCGTTGGAACGATTCAATGTTAAATTTGGGGAAAACAAGTGTCACCTTACATTTGTTTTTGATTTCTAAAATATGCGGGCGAGATCATGAACGTATACACGGGAATTAGCATTCTCTTTTGATCCATCCTTCCCTCTCCATGCGCTCCCGCTCTCTGTTCTCTCTCTCTCTCTCTCTCTCTCTCTCTCTCTCTCTCTCCCTCCCTTCTCTTTCTTTCCCTTTTTATCTTTATCTCCCTCTCTTTATCTATATTCCCCTCTCAGACCTCCCTTCCCCCCCCCCCTCTCTCTTCCTCCGAAGCTCGTTTTTCCTCTCTAAACCCCCTTCTCTCCCTCTCTCACCATCTCCTCCCTCCCTCTCTCTCACTTTCTCTCTATCATTCTCTTTCTCTCTCTCTCTCTCTCTCTCTCTCTCTCTCTCTCTCTCTCTCTCTCTCTCTATTAACCTTTCCAACCCCGGTATGATAATTTCCTGCCATAATGACACGTTACATGTATCTTATTCAGAAATAAAAACAGTACCACCAAGTCAATGCATGAGGGGCAATATCTTTTTACCAAATATTTATTTTACATTTAAAGTTCAAACAAATTTTATTGATCAATAAACATTTTTGAAAGTACATGTGCTGAACAATATCAAAGAACAGGATGAATGATGTTAGCTATACATGATGTTGATGTATATCGTGGTATGTACGTGTTGAAAAAGTCAAGTATCAGCAATGTAAACCATAAAAGCATAACAACGACAGTATAAGTGAGGAAAGTGTAATTTGTATATTATGATTGATTGATGCAAGGTTTATTTCATTTCATTTCCAAATACAAAACAATATGATTTACAAAGTACAAAATCATGAAATGAAAAAGGAACCTACTGGAAAGCAGAGCTTGTTTGTGTAGGTTCCCAAAAATAAATATAACATTAACATAATTATCTTTTATAACATGGAAGACTGGAAGTGAAATACATATTAAAAAGAAAAAAAAAAAATATATATATATATACATATACATACATATATATATATATATATATATATATGTATATATATATATATATATGTATATATATATATATATATATATATATATATATATATATATATATGTATATATATGTATATATATGTATATATATGTATATATATGTATGTATATGTATGTATATATATATATATATATATATGTATATATATATATATATATATATATATATATATATATATATATATATATATATATATATATATATTGGCGGGGTAACCTCGCTAGTCATAAGGACCGCTATTCATAAGGACAGCTAGGCATAACGCGTGACTAAATGAATAGTGGTTTTGTATGAATAGCGGTTCTTCTAAAGAGCGAGCAAACCATAGACAAATTACCTCGTTATTCATAAGGACATCCGTTCATAAGGACCA
Source organism: Heliocidaris tuberculata (assembly GCA_025618425.1). Lineage (NCBI taxonomy): Eukaryota > Metazoa > Echinodermata > Echinoidea > Camarodonta > Echinometridae > Heliocidaris > Heliocidaris tuberculata. The sequence goes on along the minus strand of CM046834.1, from coordinate 31,499,270 downwards.
CTATTCATAACTATTCATAAGGACCGCTATTCATAACGCGTGTTAAATGAATAGCGGTTTTCTATGAATAACGCGCATTATGAATAGCGAGCGGACCCGATATTGGCATATCTCTCATACCAACATAATTAGTCATGAATCCTGTATCAATAATGATGAAAATTTTCATAGCAAGATGCTGTACACTAAAGAACAAATGACAAGACAGGACTCAGAGGACAAGAAACTGACAAGATAATATTATGAGCTTCAGTCGTGACTGTTATAATATCATTTGCGTATATTTTTATGCTAAATGTTTTTTAGCAAAATGAATATGTATAACTATACTCTGATTAATACTATTAGAAGTGCGGGCGTCCATTATTTTGTTAGACATGAGCTTTCATTGCAATGCGTCTAACCAATAGGACAGTTATATGTGTGACAAGGATATCATTTCAGACTACAATACATTTAAAACTGCTAAATATTGTAAATTGCATCTGTAAACAAACCGGATTTTCTAATCCTAAATATAAACTACTACACCAAAAAAAGAAACCCTCAAACATTTGAAATGGTGGTAAACACAATTAATGACAACCCATAGATGGTCAACATTTTCATTGATTAAAACAATAATTTTTGCCTAAAAGTATTATTTTGACGGGGAATAATCTTGAGCAACAAATAGAAACAAGAGTATTAACCATTAAGTCATGAATTAAAGTGATCCCTTAATGCTTGCTGGCTTTACTGATAATTATTAGCTAGGGAAGGGCGATTAAGAAAAGGAATGACTGGCTATCATATTGAGTTATCATGGTTATACTTTTATAAACAGAATTGAACTCTTTATTCCAATAGTTTGATATTGAAATACGTACATTTTAATTTGCCTTCATGTATCTGCGCAAGAACATAACCAGCAATGGGAATGATGAACTTGAAAGTAATTTTTGTATGAATAACTCGATTTTTAAATTCTCCTTGTTAACACGGTTTACTCTATTCGAATTAACTTTGTCAGCCATGCCGTTACAATCAGAATCAAATACCACACTCATATACGATATAAAATGTTCTTGAAATCAACACGAAATATCACCCGATGTTTTCATTTTCATTCCTGATTCGTACTTCCATATTTTTTCGCCACTGCTGATTGTAGTAAACCAGTGACCTTTGGTCTCGCTCTAATTGCATTGCTACGGACCCATTTTCTCGCCTTTGTGGTCGTTTCCGAATCTATGGAGCTGGGAGTCCCTTCCCATCTGGGGGTCGATGTAGTCTTCATCAACTCATCATCGTCCAGGAGTTCAAGCTGATCACTTTCAGCAGTTTTTATGCTTTCTCCCTCCAATGACTTGAAAGCTTGAGGGTTGATGATTCTCTGTATCCACTCGATGCACGATTGACAGAATGGACAACACATCCTGAGGAAAATAAAAACAAAATGATTTATGAGATTTAATCATCAATCCATGGAGCTCCGATTAAAATAATATCACTTTTAAACAGAATGCTGTATTACGATATAACAGTGTACCAGTAAACTGTCAAATTCAGTTATACCACCATCAATGTAAAATGAAACATGGATGGTGCGACTGAGTGAGTAGGGAGAGAGAGAGAGAGGGAGAGGGGGGGGGGGGGGAGGGGGGGAGGGAGAGTAAGAGAGAGGGAGGGAGAGAGAGAGATAGAGAGAGAGGGGGGGGGGGAGAGAGAGAGGGGGGGGGAGAGAGGGGGGGGGGGGCAAATAGAGAGAGGGAGTAATAATTTCTTACCCTTTCGATGATCAAACTAAAAGTGATAAATTTATCCTCCAAGTTAGGAAGTGCAACCTGGTGAACTATTCCCGATGGTGACAATGTCAACTAAAGAGTAGAATAAATGTATTGCTATCATAGACGTTAGGTTATTTGATTTTGAAATATGGCGACAATGATACAATCATGTAGACCGATTACAAAGTTGTCTCGGTAATGCTGAGTACAAAATTAGTAAATTTCATAAACTGCACGATTCCGAATATATCTCTTCTGTTTGTTGGTCCTGAATGGTGTTGATTTAGCCCGAATAGAACCATAAGGACCGTTCTTATGGTAGTTATGTAAGCCGTAAGACAGTGACCGTATTATATGGCAATGGTTGGCCAATATTCACAATCGTTTAATTTTCGAAGATGTGTAGATTTTCGCTAAAGGCCTTTTAGAGATTTGTTTTAATAAAGCACGCGATGTGATTTGACATTGGTTACATAGGGAAACCATTATTTGTCATTACTTTTAAAATTACTATTGTAGGTTACTTTCCTGGGGGTGTGTCTGAAAGTTACTCTATTACAGTTGAAAAATTGTTATACTGTCATAAACGTGAAAAGAAAAATATCTTAAGAACTTTCGATATTGACGAATATCATAGCGTCACGACATTGTCCTACTACCTGCACAATTATCAAGGTGGAAGAATGCAAAATATTGATAGCATTTTAAGACTGAAATACATTTAAGAAAAGGAACACAAAAATCACTATGCAGTTTCCTAGATGATATCCAACTAAACAGGAAGATAAAGGCCAAATAAACAGTGAATTAATCTGAAGATCTAAATTTGAAAATTATCTGATATATATAGTGTATTATATACAGAGAAATGTAAGAGAGAACACTTTCACTAATTCATATTTTATAATATCGCCCCAGAGATAAAGAAGGCAATAAAATATTTTGCAATGTCTGATTGGATCAATGCAGGATTTCTCATGAAAAGATAGACCGCCCTCGTTCTAGTGCTGCTGTTTAGTTTGTTCTGACTCATTTCCATATCTTCTGTTTACCGCTGGTTTGTCTCTTCACATTCCAAACTCAGCAAGTGCAATGGCCTCATTACTATCATTATACACAGGAATAAAACTAAGGACATCCTCCAAGACTGTGTGGTTAAAATTCATATACATCAATGATAATATGGAGAGAGAAGTATGGAATAATGGGTTTGATTCAGATTCTGATGTGTACGTGCAATCCTACTTGACGACAAGACAAGATAATTTATCTTGTCAAGTCCATATCATGTCGACATTTACAGCTAATTTTCCTTATCATGTCCACTTATCAACGTTTACAAGTCGTCATGGCGAGATAGATCATCTTGCCAAGTCGATTGATTAAAAAAAAAAAAAAAAAAAAAAAACAATAGATGTCGACATGGCGAGATAGATAATGTTGCCAAGTGGACTTTGTAAAAAGTTATGTTGTCATGGCAAGATTACATTACCAAGTCGACATCACAAAAAGGACATGTCGTCATGGCAAGATAGATTATCTTGTCATGTCGTCAAGTAGGATGGAACTTAGATGCTTCCGTACGTACGTATCAACTTTTAATAGTCGACATGGCGAAATCAATTATCTTGCCAGGTTGACTTCACAAAAAGTTCATGCCGTCATGGTGACATAAATTAACTTGCCAAGTCGACTTCCCAAAAAGTATATGTCGTCATGTCGACTTGACAGGATGAAATACCTCGTCATGTTGTCAAGTAGAATGGCACTTTAACGCTTACGTAAATAGACAACGGCTCGTACAGCATCTTTTTTTAGGCAGAATGTTGGTTCGACGCCCTGACTGCTTTTCAATTATTAATTTTGAACGCAATACTGCACTGAACATGTAACAGGGGTGGGCGCAGGGAGAGGGGAGTTCCCCCTTCCCGCGCGAAGGATTTGACGTTTTAGCAGTTCTGAGAGAAAGATAATGGCTCATAGCACCTTTTTAGGCTTTTCCCCTCTCACTTCCCCCCGCTTTTTCGCTCTCGCCTCTTTTAAAATAATTTTTTAATTGGCGTTTTATTTTTTCGGGGGGGGGGGCACCGCCCCCTGGCTACGCACCTGTTCTCTATCCTCCTCTCTCACTCTCGACCATCCTCTCTCTATTTCTTTTCTCTCTTTCCTTTCCTTCTTTTTCTTTCCACTCTTCTATTTTCCGGCTTCTCTCACTCTCTCCCTCCCTCTCTTAGAAACGTTTCTGCTTTTTATGTCCTGTTGAATTGTTGTGTCAATATACTTCAGTATTCATTTTTTTTTGGACCGTTTTCTTATGCCATGCAGTTCCTATGCACTTTCATTTATTTATTTGCTATTTAAAGACATGTCACTTTTAAACCTCATATTTTTCTTTTTAGTATTTATCTCAAAGTAGTCCTTCTTTATTCAGACTCTGCCGATTTTTATTGCACCGCCTACATAAAATGTCTGTTACTGTTCTCTCAATGTTTGGGATTCTTGACTCAGGTCCTGTATATAATTGTGTATTCCTCTCTACTGTTAAATTTTATGCCATTTCATGTTTTTTTTAAATTTCACTATAATCTTCACTTTGTTTACGCTCTCAATTGACATAGTTCCATGCATGGTTTTTATACACAACGATGATTATAATTTATGAATATCCTAATATTAACCCAACGATTTATTGCCTTCTATGATAACATGGCATACTTTAAATATAAACTATAAGCAATGAAATAGCATTTTTATTAATTTATAATTTCTCTTTTTCTCAACAGATTCCTCCTGTTTCTCTCTCCTTTCTCTTTCTCTTTCTCTTCTCCAGTTTCTCCTTTTCCCCCTCTTATGTCTGTCCTCAATTTATAATTGCAAATAATTGTTTGTGTTTATCATCAATTTGAAGTACAATATTTTAAACGATTCATATTCATTTTCATTTCAATTTTGTTCCCTTTTAAAAAAAATATATATATTTGTAACAATTTAATTTTGTTCCTTGTTAATTTAGTGACATGTATTGTATTTTTAATGTAATTTTTACAATAATGCAACTTTGTACACTTTGTATGTATCAGTCTTTGGACTGTTTTACAAGGTTATTTTATCAAGAAACCGAAATAAATTGGGGGAAAAAAATGTGAAGGGGAATTCCCTCGTAACAGTAGGGCTACATGATATAGGCAGTACAATACCTCGCCACTATTTATCAAAATTGTTATAAATTGTTTGATCGTATTCTGTCATGTTGGGGCATGTACCACACAAGCATTGCTTTCTATAGCATGCCCCTCCGTTTCAGTATATATGTTTAGGTCAATAATGATTATTTTCTTTCATGGTTTGTTGTTTTCTTCTCAATACCTTCATCTTTGTTTGATGTACAAACTTATTACATTGTCACTGAACCGTTATATATCATGTAATGCTTATACTAAACCCCTCCCCCCCCAAAAAAAAAAAGAAAAGAAAAAAAAAAAGTTTTGCATTGATTGTTAAAGGCAAATGATCGATGCATGTAGTATTGGAAATTAAGGCAGTTCACAGAAAAGGAAAAAAACAAACAAACAAACAAACAAACGAAGGAAATTTTCCTGTCAATTAAATAAGCTTAATTTGGCCATCTCAAAGATGCCTGCGAGCTTATGATGCGATTGGGGGGGGGGGGGGGGGGGTTGTATTGAGGAAAACAAACACACTACTAGGACAACTCATATTCAGGCCACGTTTTGGATTGCTCATATCTCGCGTGCTACTTCAAAATATTTAATATTTTGCACCCTCGTTTGGCTCTTTTCCGTTTTCCTTATACTTTTTGAGGGTTTTAATATTTGGCGAAAATATCAACAAGTACTTGTGTCCCATACTCTTTTGAAATGCAAATTTAAAAAGGGGGTTGTCTTATAAAAAAAAAATGAAAACTTTTATGTTGTTCAAACAATAAATTCCTCATCAGATATCAAAACTAAGTGAAACTGTGGTTTATATACCCAACTGTTAATACTGTATCATGTGTTCTCTCTCCCGTTCTGTTTACCTTGCTTACTTATATAGTGATTTCTTATGCTCGGATGTTTCATCTTTTCATGGAGTATAAAGTATGAAGATGATACATATTCCACCTTTAAAGATCGTCTTAAGGCTTACCTTTTTCATCTGTAATTCTGTTTTCCTTAAGTAGTGCAAATCTATTTTACTAAAATCAAAATTAAAATCTTCTTGTGTATATATTTTAACTTTATTTTCATCACCCTTTAGTCTCATTGGCTACACGTGTGGGGCCTGGTGGCCTCAGGTGCTAGAGCTCCTGTGAGGTGTGTGCTGACTGGGCTTGTCCCTTGAATTGTCAGTGAACGGAGCAGCAAGAGGCACCGGGCCTCACCGGGTGGAGCTGAGAGTCGCAGTGGGTGATGTAAATGTTGTGAATTTGTTTTAAGTTGTCAGTACTAAAAATCCAATTAAAACATAAATTTGTAGTATACCGGTACCTGGATTAAAGAGAACTGTTGCTGGGCTACCGCCATGAGCGTCCTTGGTGTACCCTAGTGTACCCTTTATAAGTTTTCACCATTATTATTATTATTATTATTATTATTTTATTGTATTTTTGGCTTCATCATCAACAGTGATGAGGTTGCATACAGAGACACAGTTGGCAAGTTGTCTCTAATTGGAGCAAAGAAATTTCACATGTTCTAAATACCACAAAAACTCATGAAATGATCTTTGACTTCAGGAAAAATGTTAGGACAAATGATCTGCCCCTGTACATAAATGGGAAAGCCATACAAGAAGTGGCCGATTGCTACCTAGGAATTGTAACTGACAACAAACTGAACTGGGATAGTAACACAAAGGTAATACAAAGTAAAGGAAACCAGCGCATGTACTTTCTAAAAAAGCTGAAAGCATTACATGTTAAAAGTCAAGAGATGTTCTTGTTCTACCAAAGTGTTATTCAGTCAATCATCTGCTGCTGCAATTTATTTCCAAAGTCGGATCGCAGTCGATTGTATAGTGTGCGGTGGGCTTAAAACGTCAAAGCGTCGAACTAATGGTGGTGTCACACCTTGGCGTTTTAGCCAGCGTATGCCCGACGTATGAGGAATTTGGCGAATACGCTGGCGTACGTCAAATACGTTACGGGTAAGTTTTGCATACGTTAAGAGCACGCTAAAACACGCTGGTATACGTCGTCATACGGCGAGGTCGTCGAAAAATTTTGTGCAAGCACAAAAATTTTCGACGTATGCCAGCGTATGGCTCATACGTCCCGCATACGCGGGCCATAGGTTGTAGGTAAGTTACGCGATCGTTGACACACGTTCACACACGTTACTCGTAAGTTACTCATAAGTCGAAATACGTCGAGATATAGTCTAGCGTACCCCAAAACTTACTTCTAACCTATGAGTAACGTGCTTTGAACGTATGTGTAACTTAACTCCAACGTATATTGACGTATGAAGACGTATTTGACGTGCTCCGGACGATCACAAAACTTACTGAACGTGTTTCTAACTTACAGCTACCGTATAATGGCGTATTGACAACGTTTAGAGGAATTGGTATAGAAAAATGGGGTTCACAGGAGGAACCCATCAGAACTCATGAAGACACGTCCACGCCCCCGCCCACGGCCAGGGGACTTCTTGGCAGCGTTCTTCGAAGTGTTCTTCGGCATGGCGGTGGTGTTGATACGGTGATGTATAGTGCGGTTATGATTTGAATGTGTGTGTGTGTGTGTGTGTGTGTGTGTGTATTTGGGTTTTTACAGACGTTATCAATCAGATTATGATTATTTACGTCTGGGGACCGACCTTTAACGTCACCATCCGAAAGACGTGACTCAGTCTCGAACCTGGGTCCGCTGAATCAGTTTATAACTTCCACTGTTAGCTGGATTACAGGCGCACGCCACAACGCCTAGTTGTGGCGTTAGGGTTAGTCGAGCGGCAGCCTTTTTATAGGCTACGACACGTGATCGTCAGCGATACGCTACCGCGCGCTATGCGTAAGTTAGGCTATCGTTGGGCATAAGTTGTGTACGCCGGCAATACGCTAAGCATTCGTTGGAATAGGTTACTTATGAGTTAACGAAGCGTTCTATATAAGTTACTAATACGTTATGTATACGTCCAACTCGTTATGAATACGCTAAGTATACGCCCAGAGTTGAAAAAAAAAAAAATCAAAGTTCAGCGTATGCCGACGTTTTAGAGAAATTTTGATACGTCGGGCATACGCTGGCTAAAACGCCAAGGTGTGACACCACCATAACATTTCGCCTAAAAAGGTGATACGAGCCGTTATCTTTCTCTCAAATTTGCTCAAACGACAGATTAAATCCTAGCTACGCGGTTGGCAGAAAGGGCAGTAGTGGCAAAGTTGCAAGTGATTGTGAAAGATTCAAATCACCCTCTGCATGAGGAAGTGGTCTTTAATAGATCTGGAAGAATTAGGCTGCCTAGAATAAGGACTGATAGGTTTTGGAGGTCATTTTCTCCCAAGTGCAATGGAAGCATTCAACCACTATTTCTGTAGATGAAAGACCCTAATGTAGTTTCATCACCTCCGAGTATTTCTTTCTACTTTCTCTCCTTTTCACTCTCTCTCGATCTCTTCTTGACTCTCTTTCTCTTTGTCTTCGAAGTACAGGGGGTGACTGTAGATTTTGGGTTAGGTTGAGTTAAAGATTTATCGATAATTTTTCATTAATTTGTATTTCTATTGAAAAAGCATTGGAGTAACATCTGAACCTATCAGTTTTCAGGAAAATGGTTTAACAATTTGACATTTGATTGCAATGTGTAATTATATAGGCATTACCTTACTTCTCTCTTTCTCCCTTTCTTTCTTTCTCTCACTCTCTCTACCTGCTTGTCTCTCTTTTTCTTTGTCTTCCACCCCAAAGTTGTTATTATGCATATAATGTTTGTTCAGTGTTTCATACACAGAGTACTATAGTATAGGTGCAATAATGTTTATTACAAAGCATTTAGGCAGATTAGGAGATGCAACATCTAATGTAACATTCAAATCAGTATTACCAATTAAAACATTTCAATTTCTACGTGTAAACCAGAACTTAAACAAAAAAAATAACACGACAATAATAATCTAATGAATGTCATATTTTTATTTTTATCTGAACTGCACCAAAAAAAAGAAGAATCATGTGACCTGTCTGTGCTGTATACCCAAGCAATTTTTATTCTTTGATTTTGTTCTTGTAATCTTAGACTGTGCTTTTGTTCTATTTGTATGTCGTTGCTTGTTGTCATGTACATTATTATGAAATATAATAATTTTATCTATCGTCTGTTGGGAGCCAGAAGGGTGCTAGCTCTGTGCTATTAAAAAAGAATATGAGGTAACGCCCTTCTGGTTCTCAGCAGACGTTATGCTCTTCATTTATGCTCTTAAGTTATCTGTTAATTTTAGTTCATGATATGTTGTTGCATTACTATATGCTTTATATAAATGGGAGACCGTAAAACGATTTTTTTTATGCCTGTTCAGTTGTGTATAACAATAAATAAATTCAATTCCATTTAACGTTTGATACATTTTTGAAACACAGTCCTTAAAAGGAGGGAAATGAAAATTTAAAATGTATGTTCCTTCCGTGCCCTATTTTCATTCATACATTACTCCTAAACGTATTATTTCATTGTTGTATGAGATGTTTTATCATTCACTTTTATGTTTATGTAGCCTACATGTCAAGAAGATACAAAATGTCCAGTATTAATGAAAGCAAAAACGTTGGAATATTCCCAAGAGGACAAGACACATCATTTTCCCAATACAAGAGGGAAATACACAATGTCGTACCGGATGTCGTATTGATCAGAATGCACGATGATACGAATTCCTATTTGCAATTGTTCATGAACATGAACTACAATGCTTTAAAAGAGGGGTCGAATAAAATGCGATATTAATGATTTCAAACCATTTCAGCATGAAATACGACCCCATTCCGTGGCGTCTGTACTCCACGGCAACAGGTTGATATGCTGTCATCTCTTAAAAACATGTCCATCTGAAAAATTATCCAAATCTCCCAATTATTTGAATTTTTAGATTATTAATTGCTATAATTGTACACAAATTGTGTATGAAAGTATATTAAAATAATTTGCATATTACTTAAGAAAGTAGCACTGGTTGGTCATAGTATTCAAATTGTGAAAATATTTGAATTTCTGAACACCAAAGTGGTAGGTCATGTTTGGTGATTGGAACAGCCCAACGTTACACACGGTTCTGGTATGTTGCACTACGGCGTCGTATATGCCATCGAATGAATACAGTCACTTTCAAACAAGCTACCACCACTCGCACCTTAGGCCCTGTAGAAACGGGAAACGTTCATCTCTAGAACTGTTTGATACGTCTATGTTATTCAATACCGAATTTTCTGATATTATATTCTTTTGAAAAGGGGACATTTACTTCGTGCACTGTAACACTGCTTCGTTGCAAAACTTTGCTAGAATGTGGCTTTACGCTGTAAGTGAACGTGGTAGTCAAATAATGGCTCTGACGGAGACACTCGTCGTATTGTTGATGCTCCAGCAAGCCGAAGCTCTGGCGTCGGTAGGGCAGTCGGGCACTGCTGGTGCGGTAAGTGGTATTATTGCAATTGATTACCGTAAATAATTTATATTATAATTCTTATCGCTGAATTATAAGTTTTGCATTTGCTCTTTTGAATAATTATATATAAAGAAATAAACGTACACATCTTTCTCCACATCTATGCCATCACACATCTATATTAAAGCATTTAGATAGACTATTACTGTTAGTGTAAATGTTATTTTTTGGGGTGATATCTAGTGATATAATTTGTAGAAAATATTGATACAGGCCTGTAAATATTACGAACATACATATAATTTGTTAGCTGTGAATAAATTCATTATGTGTTCTCCTCTTAGTGATAATGATAATAATGATAATGATGCAGTGGCGTATCTAGGTATTCCGGCACCCAGGGCAAACTATATAATCTGCCCCCTCCCCCCCCCCCCCCCCCATGACCAAACTCAGATTAATTAGTGTTTTTAATTTAGAAATGATGGCACTACGTGAAAATGAGTTTTGATGCACATAATCCGGGTTTGTTAGCCCAAATTCGATGAGTTAGTTTATAAGCGAGGGAGCAACGTGACCGAGCGCAGATATATTTTTTTCCTTTTCACCCCTCAAATTGAAATTTCTTATGTATCTTACCCTTACAAAGAACAAAAAACAACAACAAAAAAAAACAAGGAAATACAACGACTCAGCAATAGATTTTTTTTTTTTTTTTTTAACATTCCTATTTGGGGGCGCAAAATGAATGAAAACCTAGACCAAAAATTCTGTCTCTCGTTCGTTAGCTCTTAATCACTTAGAGACAGAAACGGTTGTATCACTCTGCTGTGCAAACCGAATACACATTGACTTACACACTAATAACAGTTTGAATACGGCTGCAAGATTTTCAAACGGAGAATACCTTGGACCCTGAATTACATGTACCTGAAAAAGGAGCTTTAAACGAATTATTCAGTCAAATTGGTAAGTTCAACCGATTCCTTAAATGGTAGAGCCTAGGCCTAACCAATTCAATAATAATATGTAAATCTAGGCCCCGTTGCATAAAACTTACCATTAACGGTAACTTTGCCATCAATGGTAACTGCCATGGAAACCTTGATTTTGATTGGCTGTTGAGTGATGTTACCATGGTAGTTACCATTGATAGCAGAGTGACCATTAATGGTAAGTTTTATGCAACGGGGCCCTAGATATATGAGGAAAAATCAAATTATTGCGATTTTTCCAACTACACATCAGCGTGTAGTCGGTTTGCACAGCAGAGTGATACAACCGTTTCTGTCTCTAAGTGAAGAGCTAACGAACGAGAGACAGAATTTTTGGTCTAATGAAAACCCTGAAGAAATATATTTGAGTAATTTAGTAAGGCATTGCAAGGTATTAAATTTATGATTTCTTTTGAATGTTCTATACTTTGAAAGTGCTTTTTATGCGCTTAATATCTGGGGGCACAAACTATAACAAACTCCTGCCTTATGCGGGGGGCAAAGCAATTAGAGTCAATTAGTGGTTAACACTTTAAAAATGCCATTGGGGCGAGCGCGAAATAGCTAGATCTTGAATATAATTATGCGAGGGAGCAAAGCGACCGACCTTTAGAAAAGTTTCGCATTTCAAACCCTATAAAACACCATTTCTTACGCATTTTGTCCGTGACTGGGGCGCAAATAATCCTCAAAGACCATAAAATTTTTTGTATTTCTCCCCCTTTTCTTTCTCTCTTTTGCATTTTTGCACCCCCCCCCTTCAAGTGCCGCCCGGGGCACGTGCCCCCTCTGCCCCCCCCCCCCCCCCCCGTAGATACACCACTGTAATGATGATGATGATGATGAAAATGATAATGATAATAATAATCGTTAGCATCACCATCATCATCCATGGAATCACAAGCCGCTGACGATTACCCTGGCCAGTGAAAATATATATTGGAATTGCGTCAGACAGAACCGTGAAATGCAACAAGCCAGACATTCTCGTTAGAGAGGGAAATAGAGTTAACTGACATTATCGCAGTGTCCGTCCTTTATGACATCAGCTTTCAGGGCCCCATGGAAGATCAACTTTTGTTGAATGGGCTACCCTGATGAAATATCAATTAAAAAAACAAAACAAAACAAAACAAAAAAACATTGCAATCAAGGAAAGAGACTGAGGAGTAGAGATAGAGAGAATGTGGAACGTCAAGGCAGAAGTGACCCCAGTAATCATTGGACATACAGGCATGGTGAAGAAGTGAATAAATGTAGAAGGTCTAATCACCAAGATTTCCCCAAATCCACAAGTCTATGACCTGTAGAAGGCAGCTGTAGTGGGCACAAAAACACTCATTAGGAAGACACTTGGACAGTTGAACAACATGATATAACACAAGGTTGCTCTTAGGAGCACTTAGTGCTTTTGTTAAATCAAAGTGTTTCAAGAATATACAGACTTGAACCTGTTTTCCAGAATAATAATAATAATAATAATAGTGATGATGATGATGATTATAATAATAGTAATAGTAATAATATTGATAATGGTAATAATAATTTGATAGTAATGATGATGATAATATTGATGATAATATGATTAATAATATTAACAATATTAATAGTAGGAATAATACACAAAGGCACCATGGGCGATGGCTCAGTGGTAGAGCAGTGGTAGAGCAGTGGTCCCATAACTGGAGGACCCGGGTTCAAAACCAATTAGATGCGCTAGTGCCCTTTGGTAAGGCATTAATCTTCATTACCAAGTCCCTCGGAGAGGACTTAAGGCCGTTGGTCCCCTGGTTGCTTACTTACAACCATACATGTACACATGATTTCTTAGCAGTCAGGTAAAATAAACCATCAAAACTTTTCAAACTTTTTCAAACTTAATAATAATGATCATTATCATCATCATCATTGTCATCACCTAAGATAGGAACAAAGAAGGATATGAAGGTGAATTCAAGGGTTGTACAAATAGTGATTGGAGCTTCCTTGCTGATCTTGGAGCCAAAGGGTCATTTGAAATATTACAGAAAGCAAAAATTTTTAGTAGACTTCTCGACACAACCCTGGGTGAAACTTGAAACTCAACTTGGAATTTTTATGTAATCCTTTATTTATCTCATGCTCCTTAAAGGAGAATGAAACCCTGGGGAAATATCCATTTTTGATGAAAAAAGAGGATAGAGAGAAGCAATTTTTAAAAAGTTCCATCAAAATCGGTTACGAAATGAAAAAGTTATGAAAGTTTGAAAAGTCTCAATTTACTTTCTATGGCAATCCTCAAATTGGCAATGTTGCTTCAAAGTGACAGGTTTAGTATTACAACTCTCCATATGTTTTTTACACAAAATTTCATATTTTCTCCATTATCTCTAAAGATGCTTGTCTTTGTGAACTCAACATATGCTGCGTCAAATAAATTTTCCCATGATACATCTTGAGCTAAGAAGGAGACAAGATGCACCTTGAGAGATAATGGGGAAAATATGAAATTTTGCATACAAAACATATGGAGAGTTGTACTACTAAACCTGTCACTTTGTAGCAACATTGCCAATTTGAGGATTGCCACAGAAAGTAAATTGAGACTTTTCATAACTTTCTCATTTCGTAACCTATTTTAATGAAACTTTAAAAATTGCTTCTCTCTATCCTCTCTTTTCATTAAAATTGATTTTCCCCAGGGTTTCATTCTCCTTTAACACATAACCCTAGATTGCTGGATTAAGTTATAAGGCTTATTTTATACATGTACTAGCTATACTTATTTTTTTAGGTTCATGTTTTATGTAGCATATATGTTTTTTTGAAAAATATGTCACTTCTCTTTCGAAATTAGTAAGACATGTGGTAAAGAAGTCCCTATTCCCCCCATGATTTTTTTGTAAACTTGAATATATATTCATACAAAAAATCCTTCAATAGATATTCCATTCAGAGATTGTTATTAGAGAGACCCATTTTGTGTATGCAATTATGCATATTGTATAAGATGATATCTTACCTTTTGATTAATTTCCCTCATGGATTTAAATTCAATCCATGTGAAATAATTTGGTAAATAGATGATGGTGGGTATAGGGAGAACTTCTTGCAATGATAGACTTCTGAAAATGGGTGTGGAGAGTAGAGACCCTTGGAAAAAAAAGAAGCTCTCAATCACACTTTTATGGTAGCAAAAAAAAAAAAAAGAAAGAAAAAATCTTTGAAACAAACAGGGACATGCCATCTAACTATGTAATACATACAAATAACGTAATGCATAAACAACACCCCAAAAAAAGAAAGAAAAGAAAAAAACAAAAAAATCTTTGAAACAAAAAGGAATGTGCAATCTAACTATACAAATCACATAATGCATTACATAGTGCACCCAGCCACTTCTGTAATTGACATTACACTGTAGGCTCTGCATTATATGGAAAACTAGACTTGAAGATGATCACAGCAATCATGCATTTATACAATGCTATTATTAGAAATTCTGCTTTTGATGCAGGAGCTGTGAATCTACATGTATTTCTCATACCCTTGGGATGTACATATCAAGAAATGCACATTTATCCATCCTCGTTTGGAGTTAGGTTTCAGCCAATGATGAGCTTATTTGAAGTGGCCTGGATAGCTGTCTTGAATTCTGGAATGGATCAATGTAAAATGTGTAACACATTCTGATCCATGTCAGCTTGTTGGACGTTGTTGATTTATTGGACTGAGTTGATTTAATTTGATGTAATGTATGTAATGTGTGGTCCATTTAGCTCATGTGAATATCAAGAGCAGTTTCTGTACATATTGATTACCAGTATATTCCATTTTTTTATTTGAGAAACAATGAGAAACAAATACAAATTTCCCCCCAAAGTTTTCCTTTTTTCAGTCTTGGTACACTCCAGACACCATATTTAGCAATAAAAAGGGGCACAATAAAAAGGAAATACAGTTCTCTTTGATTGCATAGACAATTTTTAAACCCATTTCTTTTAAATCCACTTTGTTTGATAACATAATACAAAAACAAAGGAAAGCAATATGTAAATATACATGTAGATCTGTACCAGGTACAGTGTATATTCCAGCCAGGGATCTGAATTAGATATCCCCGCTTATTGGCTTACATTTACATTGATTGCTCCATTTTGGTACAAAAATTGGAGCAGATTAGAATTTTAAATGTCTTGTTACTTATCAAGTAAACTTTAAAGAAACATGGGAAATTGGGTTTTAGAGCTTGCACAAAGCTACATGTATGCATAATGTAAATCACGAAATATGTCCATTTAGTGGAGGCAGAGAGTGAGAGACATTGAGGATTTACAAAACTCCGAGACCAATTTTGGAGTAGTGAGAGAAATATCTTCCAAGTGCAGAGACATGAATCACATTTTGGGGGTCAGTTAATGCAGTCCATGCATCATTGTGTTCAGTGAACAATGAAATATGGATGCGAGCTGGGAGTAGGAGCAACAGAAAAAGATGCAAGTCCTTGAAGACATCTAGGCAAAAAGACATGAATGTCCTTGGCCTTTCTAAATCTCTAGAAATTTCCATCACATGAGCAAATGGCGGTACTTTTTAGCGGTGGCGGTGCATGGAGAATACGGTCGTCTGACTATTCACGGAGCCATGCAAATACGGGGGAATGTGACTGGAGTATTTATTGATCCATGAGGGAGCTTCGGAACCACGTTTGAGGAGGATTCATTTCATCTCTCCCTCTCTTGTTCCTCTATCCCTTATTTTGTCGTTTAAAGGGTTACACTTGTAGTTGAACTTGTATGGAAAGTACAAGTACATTTAGTGATCAGTAAAGGGAATGAAATTCTTTGTGAGACTTACTTGTAGATATGGACTTGCTTTCTTTTAGGTCTGCTGTAATTTTTTTTTCCCATTTGGAAATGATTGATGGAAATGATGTCATCTGCAGGAAAACTGTTCCTCAGTACATTTGTAGGTCAATTGCTTATTAAAAAAATATTTTGGAAACACATTTTAGTTTTAAACAAAGTGATACAGATTTGGTCTGTTTAAAGGGCAATCCAACCTTGGTAATAAGATGATTTGTATGAAAGCAGAAAAATAAGAAAAACAGGATGGTGAAAGTTTGAAAGAAATCGGACAAGGACTAAGAAAGTTATGGATGTTTGAAAAATGAGATCACTACATCTATGCGAATCTCAAATTGGCAATTTGGTGAGTCAATTGTGACATTTTTGTGGACAACTCTCCCATTTGTCGTACACAAAAATATCATTAATTTGCAGTTTTCTTCGAGGCGCCTTTACCCTCGGGGCAGTACTCAAAATATATTGGAGTTAGCATATTGTTATAGGTCCTCATGAACGAAAAGATCCTACTGAGTAATGCATTTTGAAAAAAAGTGACATTTTAGTCATTTTGTGTGTTAGCGCGAATGAGGGAGTTGTCCACAGCTATATCACAGTGACATTACCTATTCGGCCAATTTGAAATTCCCATATGCAAATACAACTTTTAAAAAATCATAACTTTCTTATTACTTGTCCGATTTCGTTCAAAATTTCACCAATCTGCTTCTCTGATTTTTCCTCTTTCTTTCAAAGCAACTTGCTATTAAGGTTGGATTTCCCTTTAAAAGAAGTAAACAGATATCAATGTTTAGTTTTATACATGTACACTCAAGACTCCATGTGAGTACTCCTTGTGTACAAATACCGGTGTTGTATCCGAGACTTGCTTATCCGAGACCGAGACCGAGACCGAGATTTGACCAGTCGAGACCGAGACCGAGACCGAGACCAAGACCAAGACATCACTGCCCAAGCTTATCCGAGACCGAGACATCACTGCCCGCGCTTATCTGAGACCAAGACCGAGACATCACTACCCGGGCGTATCCGAGACCGAGAAGAGACATTTCATGTCCGAGACACGAGAAGCATATTGATGTCTCGAGACGTACAGCACTGCTACTAACACTATATACTAGCTCTCGCTCACGTCATTCACTCAATCACCAGCACTGCACCGCAGCAGTTCAGTCACTGCATAACGAACAACTGCATCAAAATTTGAAGCCGATCTCTCTGGGAAGTTGGGAACAAAACTGCATTAACCCTGTTCAATGTTCATTAGTGCTGTTCAGTGTTCATTCATATTTCCGATGTCTCACCTATTTCTCGGGCCGAGACATCGGCTCCGAGACCGAGACTGAGACGAGACACGAGAAGCATATTGATGTCTCAAGACATGTCTTGGTCTCGAGACACACAAGACATAAAACTGACAAATACTTCTCCCCATCATTGTCCAATAGATTATCAGGTTTGTGCTTAGGTATTTCCATTCCATTTCTAGTTCTCATATATTATACCACGATCTTCACTCCAGAGCCTTAATCTGATGATGGGGGTAATTGCTTAGGTACATGTATATCGGGTGCTACTGAACATGTACATGTATATAACTCCAGAAAATTGTGATTATGATTACACTGTTTGTAATGGATATCATGTGGTTTCTGAGAAAGGAATATTTAAGCAGCATTCAGTAGGTGTGTTCCTTTTAAAGCTGAACACATCTGAATGTAAAATGCAGAATGATTTGTACATTATAACTTAACAATTTTCACATATACATGTATGTAAAGAAAAAACAGAAGTTGATGGATGCAGTTTCTGATTATCTTGGGTCCCTGATGATTTCAAATCATTAAACAGGGGATAGGGGCCTCTAGGGTCTCCCTCCAGAGCAGTGCTGTGCATAATGTTTAGAATTGATGTGATTTGCCTCTATGCACAAGTAGCACAACATGATAACATGACATCTAGGGAGAACATTAATGTTTTAACATGATATGTGTGTTCAATGCTTATTAAATCTATTCTCTACTAATTGGATTTAAAGCTCATGTACAGTATTCGTAGCAAAAAGGAAATTGGAAAGAAACATGTTAAATATAGTCTCATGTTGTTCTCCTTGAATCAAAAGATGTCTGTAAGAAATCATTTAGTATTCCATCTATGATTTCTTGTGAATTTCAGTGTAAATATCTGTAAGGAATGCTTGATCACTGCCATTATGCTAGGACCCTTCCACCCCGACGGCTCCCCGCACAGCAATCTTGGGGCTTCGCATAGAGACAACGTGTGTGCACTGTGTGTAGCTACTCATCATTGGTTTTACACGTGTGTTTACAGTGTATAGCACATGCTGTCTTTGTTGGGATTTTACGTGCCTGTCCCGGCACATAAATTAGTTTTTGCCTCTTATTTGTTTAATATTAAACTTTAGGAGGTGAAATCTTCACAGTGTCTTAGTATTGCTAGTATCTTGCTATTTATCAACAAAAATTGAAGAAATCTGACGAACAGTTTTTGCGGGCTTACCAAAACTTTACATGACCTTTAAGAGAATAATCTTCCGACATTACATTTTACTTCATGATTGCTTTTTTATGACAACTTTTTTTTTCTTTGTCATACACGTACACTGTACCCAAATACATGTTTTATTTACTGCAGCAGGTGAACTAGCAAACCTTTTCTATGAATTTGTCATGTTTTAAAAAATGTACATGTATGTGAATAGTTTTTGTTTTCCTTTTATATTCTTTGCAGGGTGACTGTACTCATTCTCTAGAAACTGGGGATATTTTGTGGCAGGACAACCTGACAGACTCTGTTGTTGATGTGGTGTGGGGCTATGGACCACAGGTAAGTGCAGTGTGGTTACTTCTGAAGTCCATGGTACATTGTAGCAGTAGCCACCAGGGCAGTGGCAGCATCTAAAGGAATTCCTCTTCAGAATCAAATCAATCTCATCGTTTGATTTGATTGAGACAAAACGGCCCGAATTCACAAAGGAGGTTTAGTTTAAACCATGGTTTAAACCCCCTCCTGGGGTTTTTAAGCGTACGTGCGCACGGAATCCGATCCAATCATATATTTTCTTTGAGCGCGCGCATGGGCAATGTGCGCTTATTTACACTTATTTTAGTACGCTTACGGAGGTTTAAACCTTGCCATGGTTTAAACCTCCTTTGTGAATTCGGGCCAACATGTTACTCTGTTTGTACCTTCTGCTGAGAGAG
Organism: Heliocidaris tuberculata; assembly: GCA_025618425.1. Lineage (NCBI taxonomy): Eukaryota > Metazoa > Echinodermata > Echinoidea > Camarodonta > Echinometridae > Heliocidaris > Heliocidaris tuberculata. The sequence continues at coordinate 31,479,831 of CM046834.1, read as the reverse complement.
ATATTTCCATAATGATTTTGTGAGAAATAGGAGTGGCCGTTACAAAATGCTTCTGAAGAAGAAAGTGCAGAGAGTGGAAAGGTATAGATTTACTTGCTTGAGAGTGGAAAGATCAGATAAGCAAAATTTGTCTCTGCATCAGTGCATCATTGTGTAGGTGTAGGGGCACAGACGATCTTGCAGATCTCTTCTTTTAGTTTTATTGTCTGCCTCCATTGCTATGATACTAGATGTAATCAGTCTGCTCCCCATTGAACCTCAATAAAATCTTGTCTGTTCTTATTTCAAGTAATCAATCTTAGATCATTTTATGACTGGTACTAATATGAGCTTGATGGAGGAGTAGAGTTTACAAGTTTATCCTTGGAGTGGACATAAAAGAGTTTGCTCAGTAAACTTGGTTCAGTCATTAACATCAAAAAAATTACTGATGAGCTGGAGAAAGCGGAATAATTGAAAGAATGTACCTGTTTTCTCTGGGTACTTGATTGAATCGTAGCCAAGTGAGTGTTTGCTGAACACTGGGACATCAATTTGTGTCAGGTAATCGAAGGGAATACAGAGAGAAAGAAGGGGGGGGGGGTGTTCAGGGAAGATTCGCTCCTGATTAAATTGCGCTGCTGCTGTGGTGACGTAAATCCCAAGATTGTTTGAAGCGGGGTGCAAGCTCTTAGGTTACTGCCCTAGATCGTGGCAAATTTAGTTTGGCATGGAGAACTAGTGCGCCTAGAAACTTAATCATTGCCTCATGGAAAGGGAGATTGTGTTAGCACTGGTTCCTGAGATAATTTGAGAAGATCCAAAGAAAGAAAAGCTCTGGCAAAGAGGCTTAATTTTGGTTTCTACAAGTCCATGGACTGAACCCGCAGAGGACAATTGTATAATGAAAAAGTTAAGAAGTTTAGTGGGGACGGAGGTTGGGAGGGCACAGGGCTTAAATTTTATTAAATAACAGAACTACAGCTTGCCAGTCATACATTGATTATGATCCCAATCTTGTAACAAAAATGCTTTTCGAAATTGTGTACTTGGAGGAGATCATGTGCGTATCAAGACTGGAATTACCCAGAGGAAATGCAACATGATCTAGCAAGTGTGTAGAAAATAATGCAAAATTTGAACTTTGTGATTGTATGAAAAGGAAAAAAAGAGAGTTGTATTATGAACTTTCATAGTAAAATAACATGAAGTTTGAGTGTACAATTTAAAAGGAAAATATAATGTTAGATGTTTGTTCAAAGATAAATCACATGTACCTTTCTAGGGAGGAACCGAAGTATGCATTTACTGCATCAGCATATTTTAGTTGAATATTTATTTAGAAGTGGGATATTTATTTTTCAGCTACATTGTGCATGTTTTTGAATAAAGGTATCTATCTGTAGTTAGTGTTAAATATGTACTTATTTAAAAAGAATAATCGCATTATAATTTATAAGAAAAAAGCAAGATTAACTTCTGAGGTGTTTTAAGACAATGGTATTTACGTACATGTCTAAATTTACTGTAAATTGAAAATGGGCAAGAAGTCCTTGAAGCTGAGCATAGTGGGTAGCCTCTTGGCTTCCATTGATTTGGCCTGGATCTGTCGGGGGCAGCAGACGCATCGATTCTACCTGTGTGTACACTGTTACCATTTAAAGGTAACATAGAAGGGTCAGAGTGTCATAGGAACTAGAAGAGTGTGTTTGTGGATGCTCTTGAGAAACTAATCTGATGACCAGTGAGCCTGCAACCATGTCACATTGTCATATCATCATAAAAAGTTCTTAAAATGTAACAAGTGTGATAGCTACCCAGACATGTGTACCCCATCTTCTCTTTTTGGAAGCCTGAAAGGTGCATTTACAGCATTGTATAATTTAGGTCGAGTTTGTGTTTAAAATCACAATCATAAAATAAAAGCTGCTATCAGCCCAAAGCTGCCTTTTCAACAAGGCTGTAAATGTGAAGTACAATACAATATTTACACATATACATGGATATAGCAAATGAATGTAAAACATTAAAAAAAAATGAATAAAAAACATTTAAAGGTGATTTAGATTGAAATTGAAATGTTGAAATACTTGACAGCATGAAAAAGGGAACATTAAAAGTATAATGCTATTTTCTTTACCTTTGAGAGAAGAGATACTTCTACATTTTCGGTATACATAGTTCATGTGTTTAACTTATTGTTTATATTAGATGTTGAACGTGTGGAATATCAATTGCATTGAATCTGTTTATATTCCACATGCCCATTGTGTGTGGAATGAGATATAAGCATACATTTTCTTGGAAAATTTTACCTTTATAATTCACCATGTTGTAATGCTGTGCAATGTACTTTCAAAAACAATTTCAAAACAAGTTTTATTTCTTAGCAATAAGTTTTGTGGATTCAGAAGTTTATAACATACAGTTCTACAATTCTCAGTGCAACTAATTGCAGTAATATTGATATAAGTTGTAGAAACTTGTTAAAAAAAGGAAAGGTATATTAGAAATTCCCTGCAATTTTGCTATGAGAACTACATTTTTACCATGCCTTTAATACAGCATCTATTTTGAGAAAGAGAAAAAGTAAAGAACCTGCTTGCAGTGAGCTCAATAAGCAAAACACTTAACCAGGCAGTGACTGATAGTGACTAAGTGAAGTACCAATTGATGTCCACCAGAATGTCAGCCAGTTAGAATCCACAGAGCTAGCTGAGTGGTTAGACTGGTCAACAATATGGATGAAGAAGAGAGGGAGAGAGAAAGAGAGAGAAAAAAGAAATGAAGGAGGAAGTACAGAAAGTTTGACAAGGATATAAGAAATATACATATAAAGAATGTGATATGTTATTGCAATCTGTAAGAAATTTTGCTGAATGTGTTTATTACTGCTATTAATTATCATTATCATTATTATTGTAAGATAAGTGTGAAAGAAAGAGAGAGAGAGAGAGAGAGAGAGAAAAAAAAGGAGATCTTTCAATAATTTAAAATACCAGTAATGAAAATCATTTAAATATATTGGATACTTGAAATATTTGCTTTTTGTTTGTTGTGTTTAGGGAGTGTTTCATCTTACTTTTAATGCAATTATCATTCTTCTTTTTATCTCTTTTATTTTTCATTATTCAGGATACATGTCACACTCTTAGGGAGTGCTTTGGGATTAATGATACCGAGGATCAGGTGGTTGATATCCAACTTAAACCTATCCAGATCCAACAAGGAGTCAAACTCAGGTTGGTTTGAAAGAAGTACATGTACATGTATCTATAGCAAAGAACTTCCTTGTTAAGACCAAACAATGGAAAAATTGCTAAAAAATCTCAATTTTCCTGACAAACAATCCACAGTGTTGTAAAAGCAAGCTCAATCTGAAATAAACTTTGAAGTGTCAATCTTTATCCCTCACTAAGGATATCTTTCATTTCCGTTATATTAGAGACAAAACCATACCATACCGAAAAATCAATAAAAAAGTAAAGTGAAATATTCATGTGCTTGTTACGTCTTTGAGCAAGGAAACAAAATTGCAATGACATAAAGAGCTTTTTTTTTTGTTATAGACTAACTTTAACCAGTCACTGCATCATTTCCATAATCAAGGAGAAAATATAATACAAGCTAGGTCTAAGTGCAATACATCTCTGTCACTTTCGCAATTTGCCAGGTCTAGTGGAGTTGAAAAAAAGGAGAGTGAAAATGACAGGAAAATATGAAACCATTACTAGATATGGTATCAGAAATAAATAACTGTAAAGAAAGACAAGAAAAGTACAAAATGATACCTGCTTAGTATTGTAGGTCTCCATGGTTAATGTCATATGGTTGTAGATGATATATTGCTCTTAAGTAGATTATATTATCTTTGCAATGGAGTAGTAAAGTCGTTGCAATAAGGAGGTTGTAGGTACCTCTTTGATTGAAATAGAAACTTAGAGTGGATGGCAAGCCAATTGGTTCAAGGTTGATTGAAATACTTTTGTGAATTTTTGTCTAGACAAGTGATTATAATTTAAACGAGGCTTTAGTTTTATCTCAGAGTTTCTTACAAGGTATATATGCAAAAAAGAATGAAGAGCTCACAAGTAATAGGTTTATAGGTCAATCTGTTATTTCGGTATGGAGTTGGCTAATATATGATAATTCTAAGGAAGTGATAGTTTGACCGTAGCATCTCTATTGCAATTGCTGTCACAGGGAATACATTATGATTATAATCCTCATTCATGATGGGAATCAACTGGAGAGAATGAGAGAGAAAAAAAATACAGTTCCTCTTTTCAGCAGCAAAATGTTTATGTCAGTTTTCATGCAGTATGCAACAGTAGGGATGAAAATGAAAATGATTTAGAACATGTACAGCTCAGCAGTGGAGCCACGGGCTGAAAAATGACAATTTCCCAACAGTAATCAATAAAAGGTGAATATTAGAGTACGGATTGATTGCAATCATATTCTGTGATATACCTTCTTTAATCTCTTCCACACATCTTTTCATGGGTATTACAAATAAGCTGCTCTCTAAGGAAAGGTTGAGCATACATTTGTGACAGTTTTTACTCTTATAATATTTCTGCTTACATGTATGGTGCTCATGTTACTATTGAATGTATTTCTATTGCTGTTAGTCATGTTGTTACTGCTCTCTTTATTTTCAGTCATAAATTTTCTACATAAGGCAATGTCAGCTTGAGTGTACTCTTGGCATACATGTATGTGTATACAATGTAGTAACACAACCAGGGTTGGGTTAGTTTGTTGGTGAATGGATGGATGGGTGGCTGGACAGATTACTAATTTGTTATAGACAGGTATTACCTTGAAGGTGAATATACATGTACTTAAAAAAAAACAACCACGAAAACAGAAATGAAACAATTTCTAATCTGCAATTAAGGGATTTTGTTGAATGATGGGATGTTTTTAAACATGACATTTTTATTTTGCCATACTTGTAGCAAAAGCCTGTACTCAATAAACTACAAAAAAAAAGGAATGTTGTTTGTCACTAACTTAGCCAGAAGGAGATAGCAAAGAAAATTAAGTTAAAGCATAACATGCATTTAAGGTTGCCTCTTGGGCATTGATTTCCACCTGTAGAAAGGCAGATGCAAATCACATGGTCTCAGAGAGAAAACATGTCTACCTACTCACATCAAGAGGTTACACAAATAGAGGTAGATTCTATTTAGCAACATCGAGAGGGAAAAGACTTGATGACGATAGTGTGTAATTATTTCTCTATTGCACCCAACTTCTTGCAATTAGAGTTAAACAACATCTGAGGGTGAGGGTGATGATAATGAGGATGATGGTTATGATGATGGTGGTGATGATGATGATGATGATATGGTGATGGTTATGGTGATGATGGTGATGATGATGATGGTGATGGTTGTGATGATTATGGTGATGGTGATGATGATGGTTATGGTGATGATAGTGATGATGATGGTGATGATAGTGATGATGGTGATGATGGTGATGGTTATGATGATAATGATGATGATAATATGATTCATGTGCTTTCAGCTGAATACTGTCCCACAAGTAATTTATTTATGGCTTTTTGTGTAACAAGTTATTTTATCTCTTGTTGTAGGGGCTCAGTAATGTTATTTTCATTCTTGAAGCTCTTTAATTAGAAAAGAAGGAAATACACCTGTCTAAGAGTATTTTTTCTCAAGCCACCTTGATTAACAAACACTGATTTCCACAGGTCTGCATTTGTCAGTTTACACTTCTTTCTTTTTTTTAATACATGTACTTGCATTTCTCACAAAAAGCACTTTAACAATCTTGTTCATCAAGACTTGTAAAACAGGCTTATTGCAGCATGTAACAGTAAGGAAATGTGTAATTTTCTCTCTGTCTGCATCCAGCTTCTTGTCTTTAGACTTTAACAACAGCTTGGAGCAAGGTGTTTTGTTGCAATACTAAATAAAATTTAGTGTAATATGGAGTTAGAGATAGATGGTAAAGGAACAAAAATAATATAAAATGAACTGTAAACATAATTATAAAGAATGTTTAGGAGAAAGAGACATTTAAACTACTGGATGTCTATATTAATACATCCAGAGAAAAAGAATATAACCTGAAAAGTAATGATACATTCATATAAAAGGAACAAGAATAAGAAGGGCTGCAAATGCTTTGTTACATATATATATATATATATATATATATATATATATATATATGTATACATTATTCCTACTTAAGGCAATTTTTTTTTGGCGAAATATTCGACGGAAGGGGGAAGCTGACGTTAAGTCAAATTTTTTGATTCGCCTTAACATTTTTGGCACTGTTTTTTCCCATTTCCGTAGGGGTAGGAGGCATTCTATCGATATAAATGTAGAGGGCGCCAACTTACTTATATTACTACAAAAGTTTTGTTCGGTAGGGAGAACTCATTTTCGTATAATATAACGTGGAAAATCTATATATGTATAACTCTTGGGTATCTAACGTCCTAAGTTGGACTTAGGGCGATGTCTGTTTTTCTTGATTATATCAATAGTTAGGGGATTTACTAAAACTACCTTATCGCACACAAAAGGTAGTTATTATACGATTCTTTTTGCCATAAATGCAAATTGAATCAAATTAATTCTAAACATATACTAACATTTTGAATCCATTAATTCTCTGTAACGTCATTTCGCGCTAATATACGTATATACAATAAAAAAAAAAAAAATCGCCTTTTAGTTGAATCTAGGTATATATATATATATATCCAGTGATACCTATGGAGAGTTGTGGCATATATGCTGAAGTACATTATGCATGTACGCATTTGTGCATGAGTCAAATTTTGTTTGATATTTTTGCATGTAACTGAGTAGCTAATGTAAAGGTAAATAAAGAAATGGAATGAGTCAGTTGGAAGAGATGTAAACAGATGGACAGACAAACAGACAGATCTAGATTGTCTTCTGGAGTCTAGAGCAGCCAGTAATGGCTCCCATGCTATTTGAGGAGTATCCAGTGTTGCAGATGGCAGAAACAAGATTGTTTGTGAAGCTTTTTGTCAGCTCAGCTGTGTCTCTTGGATGTCAGATATGACAAGTCATTCCATAAATAGAGGAAACAAGTTGCATCCAAACACCAAAGTGATTAACATGTCATGTTCGCACAAAACTTCAAACATTTGAATGGCATACCAGTGAATCAGGCTGTGTAAAATAATGAAACACAGAAATTGCCTTTGAGTAAATATTTCTTTAGGTTATTAATAAGGTTGCTCTTTGTAGAATAGACTGACAAACAAATGAAAATGAAATGTATCGGGAGAATGTATTTTTTTCCAAGATGGTAGTACTGTAATTGAGTTTTGCAAATGGATGTACCAAACAATCTTTGGAGTTAAAGAAATGTGAGATGGGACTCTGTGTATGATATGATAAGATAGACTCAGGGGCCTGAAGATGAGAGTAGATGTACATGGAACAAGGGTCTTTCCTCAAAGACATTGGCCTGTCTTTCCCCTTTGCTGCAATAAGAATAGTTTAGTTGTACGTTCAGAACAAATTTGTTTTGATGAAGTAGATGCACAGAAAATTGATTTTCTGGGAACAATGAAACAGAGTGAGTTGTAGTTATGGTCATTACTGCCTGTCCCTTCCAATCTGACATCAAGTTCTTGTTTCACATCTTGAAGCAGACTGCATCCCATTCCGTTGAAGGTTTACCCTGCAGTACATCCCCCCATTTGATCAGATAGCATTCTCATCAATCATTGCAACCAGTAATAATCCCCTAGATCTCACCAAACGTTAAAACCTCCCCGAAATATCGTGAAGAGTCGGCACTTCTCGCTTTGCTCCTAACTCTACGGAAGCCTCTCTCCTTCCGACAGCTGTAACCATTTAAAGTGGCCTGCCCATCCTTCCCATGCTACTGTCGCAAATCATTGAAGGTGATGTTCCTCAGCAATTGCCTCTGTTACCAATGAGTCTATTGCATATTAAGGGCGGTGTTGGATGCATAAAAACCTCTCACAGGCTTTGCGGCATTCTAAATTGGTTTCCAGAGCAAATTTATCCAACATATTATGCCTGGTAGTAGGGTAGGAAAGTGGTGCACTCCTACACCTCACTTTAACTTCTGTCAGCCTCAGTCACGTTACAAAATTGTGTGCAAACAGCCTGCCGTTGGCAGTTAGGTAACGCTCAACTTGGTTGATCTATTTTTCATGAAAGAGAGCCCTTCTGAAAACTGTGTCCTTTTTCAATTAAATTTTCAGGAGTCATCTCTGTTGTTGTCTGCAGGTTTCTGTTTAGATTACATGCTGACTCTTTCCTGTTCTTCCTCCTCCAAGATATTACCAACAGTAAATCTTCACTCTGTTTAAGAAGTGCTGTGTCAAAAGTCATTTTGAAGAGAAGAATGCTGCATTTTTTTGGGGTCATCATAAACTTAATATCTGTTGTTTTTGCATTGTCCTTGAATTTCTGTTCAGATTACATACCGACTTCTTCCTGATCTTTTTCTAACAGTGTGGTCAGAAGTCATCTCATTTTTAAAAAGGAATACTGCATTTTTTTTTATCATCAAAAGTTTATATCTTATATTATGAATTATTGAGGTCAAATGAAGACAACATTCATTATTGCTTTGATCAATGACAGTGAAAGTTTGACTCTATCAAGTAACCTAAAAAAAATTGAAAGTTGAAGAAATAAATTTCTCATACATGTATTTAATTAGAGTATAATTTTCTTCCTTCCCAAATAGTTAAAATGCTACATGTGTATGTATAATATATGTAAGAAATATACAAAATACCTGAGCAACAGAGCAGCTCCAATTTAACAAAGTTTTTAAGACAATGAGATATACTAGAACAATTACTTGTGATGCAAAAAGAACAAATTGGAAGATATCAGGAGATTTTTGTAAGAAGGACTACTTACGTTTTAAATAGAACATTTTGTAATTGTGTTTTTATAGCAAGGTTCATTGTGCTAAATATGTTGTTCCATTTGTTCTTTTGAATTCAGTGCTTTTATAATGTCAAAATTAATCTCTTACTTCATTAGACAACATCAAAAATACTCTGAAAGCATATGTTACAATTTGATCATTAAAAAAATGTTTTTCCAATGGTTATGACACAAACAAGAATCCCCACTTTCTTTTAATACCCAAGTTACAAAATGATTAAACAAGGAGAGAATATTTGAATAAATTATATTAGTCATTGCGATTCTCCCCAGTTCATGAAACACTTGGTGCTCATACCAAGTATGGGGGCCCAGCAGACAGAGAACCATGAATAAAACCACCTCAACTGTTCACAGAAACAATTATAGTGTACATGTACATTGTAGTGCAAACACCATTATGAGTTCATGCATGTAACCTGAATATTGCTACCCTTTTGATTGGGATGAAGCCGTTTGATCCCCAAGCATTTTCCCTGCAGCATGTATTTTGTTGTTGTTAGTACTGTATTGTGAGATAGGATGTCACACTCAATCTTCATCCTAGAGGGATGCAGTGCATTCTGGCAGTTCATGTAATAAATATCAATATTGGACAAAGACACTGGCTCCTCTTGAGATACTGTTGCAAGCTCTGTTCAGCTTGGATGAAGAATTAGATATGTCTTGGTTATCCACTTTGTGATAAGCTCTGCAGTCTGCTATACATGTATTCTTGTGACTGAAGGAAGACAACAACCCTCAGAATGTTATCAGTAGATGTAACATTTTGGTCTAAACATCTATATGACTAATGCCTATCTGTGATATGATAGAAATGTATTTATTTGATAAGGATGAAATATGATAAAGTGATTCACTGCATGTATAGAGTTTAAGACCATTTTGTGTCAAAGGGAAATTTTTTATTCCTGTATTTTTCAATTCTTTAAAACCAAAGGGCCTCCATGTGTGTCTGTTTCTGCAGTGTGTGTAGGAAAGAAGTTGAAGTATGGTGTGATCATCCGCTCATGTCATTCTTGTGAGGATTTTCTTTCCACAGGTTTTGCTTTCTTACGTGTATTTTTTGGCCACAGCTATTTTTAAAGAGAAAGTAATGGCAACAACCAAGTGTAATGTGCTAGCTAATGCTGATGTGAATACACTCTACAACTAAATGTTCATGTACATTTAAGGAAGTGCACAAAATGTACATCTCTGAATTCCTTACATGTACTTGCCTAATGTCTGAACCTTCATGAATTGTAAATCCAGGCCCAATTTAGAACAAAAGTACAAACTTAGTTCATTCTGCCAACCCGCTTTGCATGGTTAGTATGAACGTGATGTTTGTGATACACAACAGCACAGGCTCAATCAAGGTTGCTGTCTTTGTCTTTGGCTGATGCAAAATACATTTATCAGCAGGCTTTCTTAATGCAGTGGGTTTCTGCACAATGAATCTCAATTGTGGATGAACTTCGAAGAGGTCTTTCGTCATCGGTCGAGAAGCATCTTTAAATTGAGTGAAGAATTGGAGGATATGAGGTAAAAGCAACATGACTTCATCACATGGATCTTAATCATATTTGTGAGAAAACCCCATGTCTCATTCGAAATTAGGGACAATGTGTGGACAGACCAGTTTAGGAAGATGTACGCTGAATCCTTCCTCAGAGTTTACCAGTAATTGCCATTTGCAAGAATAATTCATCCTGTCTATTTATATCAATTATGTAATAACTAATGATAGGAAAAGGAATGGGAAATTATTAGGGATATTCAGATGAATGAAAGCTAATAAAGAAGGGAACAATACTGAGCATGTTATTAATGTGAATCATGAGGTATGCCTGATTAGATTTAAAAATTTATGTATTGTTATGAATTACATGAATCACATGAAAGAAAGAGAAAGAAAGAGATAGAGAGATTAAGAAAGAAAGAAAGAGAGAGAGAGAGAGAAATTTGGACATATTATTTCTTGATCTCGCTAATCTTTTATCTTCCCTTTGGTGCAAGTGTGAGCCTTTGAGACTTCATAAAGCATTTTCCAAGCAAACACCTTAGTTTTGAGTAGAGGAAACAAGTTTTCAAGAGGCATTAAGCTTGCAGACTGCGCAAGATGCATTTATGGAACATTTTTCCTGACACATCTTCACCAGCCAAAAGGGCAGTTTGGGTAATGACGAGTAACTATCATGATCATGCTAAATGTAGGGCATTGGCTTTTACTTTGCAAAGATTTTTGAAGGCCTACATTCAATTTGTACAAATTGGGTATGACCTTCAGTAACATGTGGTAGTCACAAAGGAAAAGGCTTGTTATCCTCATGCCAGACTGAAGAAATTCAAGGAAGGTGCTGTGTAAAAGAAGACAGTGAATTTTCCTTTTTTGTGTGTTATTCAGTGTTTGCTGAAAATCCAAGATAGGTTTTGTATTATTTGCTCATTATTGCCCCCCCCCCTTTTTTTTTTACTATTAGTGTCCATGGGTTTAACATTTTTATGGGTTTTTTTTTTTCATGGTGTGTTGGTCAATAGTTTGATATGAGATAATTTACTCATTTAGTCACAATTTTTGCCATCTGATATATCATTTGGTACATATTAGTGATACACACTGCATATCAGCAAAGTTTGAATGGTAAAAATGGAAAATCAGGTGCATTTACAGAGGGGAAATCTTGCCCATATGCTTGCCCCCTCTTTTGAAACCTGACTGGCATACCCTAAGTACACAACCACCCCCCCCCCCCAAGCATTGTGCCCCCTCTTTTACAAAATTGTAGATTAGTCATGTCTGTAATATTCAAGGCATAAATTCAAAGGATAAATTTGTGTGTTTAAAATCAAACCAGGAATGAATATATATTTAATGCATCCACATTTTTTTTCAAACTGATAAGTTAAAGCTGAATTTACAGAGTACTGTCTTTAATAAATCAATGCATTAAAAAGAAAATCAATTTTTGTTTGTTTTATTCATGCATAAACCTGTTACAGGGGATCATGAGCCATTGTGATTGTCAATTAACTTGACAATCTTTTAATGGGAATTGAAGTGGGCCGTGTCTTAATCCACTTATTCCATTGCGGTGGCGACGGGCTCCCTGCTAATTCAATAAGCCCACTGCTTATGGGTCTTTTTGGGGCCGAGATATCTAAACGTTTGTAACCAGTAGACTGGAAACTCAGATACCAGGAAAAAAACCCACCTAGGATAGTTGAATCAGGATATAAAATAACACAAGCAAATCTGTTGCAAATAAATAAGAAAATAAGTTAAATTGTGCACTGATACTTATTTTTGGAGAATATGTATACAAAAATTATTGATAATTCTGTTTCTGTTTTTCCTGTTCATATATTTATATCACTCGAAAAAGAGGAACAGATTACTCTACATGTACTGCATTATTTGCAGGTCTGTGTATGCTTCTTACATGAACATTTTTAAAAAGAAAGAAGTCATATAATTTGCCAGCATTTTTTTTAATTGCAGACATTTGCTTTGAGAAATTTTCATTGCCTGAAAGGGATTTCATGTGAAAAATCTATAGAAAATACAGTATACTGTTAGATTATTCCTGTTGGTATCAGAATATTATGATATATTTCTAATTACTTCAAATATAAGAGCTTGTTTGGTACAGAATATCTTTAATAGAGATATTCTGTATCAAATTTTGCTTAGACATTCGGTAATGCACCCTTTATATTTTAACTGAAAAGTCCATACCATTTATTATGTTTTAGAGAAAGTAGATAACATTTCTTTGGTAATTTATATTGTATAGATGAATTATGTTTTGTCCAGCTGTGCTGCTGGAGTTTACAAGGCATAGTTTCAAATAAATTGTTTGTTTCATGCTCCCTTTTTTGAGGGGCACGTGTTCAACCTTTGTTAGAACTTTCCACAATTCAAGTTGCTCTAACCATAAAAATGCATTTGTGGAGGTTTCGCCCGTAAATATAGCAGTTGTCCACAATACCACAGTATTTTTTTCAATTATTTTCCTCAAAAACTATGCTCAAGTGATCGCGTACCAATCTTCGAATGATTTTGACTGCCTTTGGGGATTTCCCTTGTATCAGTAAAGGAGCTGCAAGTAAGAATCAGATAACCAGAAAATAAAATGGATGTGGACTGAAGCAGATTGAAAATCCCAAGGCACTTGATATATCAATCCAATCAGCAGTGGGATTATTTTTAACAAAATATTGAAAAACACTGTTCGAAGATCTTTGAAAAGTTATATGCCATTGAGATTTATAAAGATCTTGAATAATACTTCCTGTTGGTTGTTTTTAATGAAACTATTTGTATAGATATCCCTGAAGCTGTGAAAAAGAAATGGAAATTTGATTAGCCTTGTTGAAGAATCCTGTAGCAATTCTAGTTTCAACAATCTCTATTTTTTCATGGAAAAGGAGGTTGCAAAATAAATGTCTACATAAGAAATCACTTTGTTAAACTGGGTCATGGAAAATTGTGGCAGAAGGTGTTGATGGTCTCTGTGCTTGCATACATATATGTAATGAGCGATGCATAGAGTTGTTTTGATCTGTGATTTTTGATGCGAAGAATAGCCCATTTTGCACGATTTCTGTCGCATTTTAAAGATGGGAATTTGAAGTTGCTTGGTTATTACACCAATATCCTGTTCATAAGGATTCGGGGATGGATATTCAGGCTTGGATATATGCAAAATATTTTTTTTTTCTTTAAGGAACCTTTGCTACTTTTCACTATCAAATTAGTCTTGCAACAACAAAATTTTATCATTTGTAGAAAGAGTAGATTATCTTCTTCCTAATGGTACCTGAATTATTCAAGGGAAATCCAAACTTAATGGCAAGTTGCTCTGAAAGAAATATGAAAAATCAGAGAAGATTGGTGAAAGTTTGAACAAAATCGGACAAGCAATAAGAAAGTTATTAATTTTTGAAAGTTGTAATCACCGTACTGGGAATTTCAAATTGGCTGAAAAGGTAATGTCACTGTGATGTAGTTGTGGGCAACTCCCAATTTGCTCCAACACAAAATGTATTACTCAGTAGGATTTTTTTCTTTCATGAGGACCTATAACAATATGCTATCTCCAATATATTTTGAGTACTGCCCCAAGGGTAAAGGCACTTCGGAGAAAACCACAAATTAATGATATTTTTGTATAAGACAAACGGGAGTGTTGTTCGCAAGTATATCACAATCGACTCACTAAATTGCCAATTTGAGATTCGCATAGATGTAGTGATCTCATTTTTCAAACAGCCATAACTTTCTTATTCCTTGTCTGATTTCGTACAAACTTTCACCATCCTGTTTTTCTTATATTTCTGCTTTCACACAAATCATCTTATTACCAAGGTTGGATTGATCTTTAAATAATATGGCATACCATGCAGGGTCAGGAACGCAGAAAAACCATGAGTATGTCCATTAAAACAATTTTTCCTCATTGAACTTTATTTTGAATGTCTCCTCTCTGAGATCTCAAGTCACACAATGTGTCCTTCTTGTTGGTGGAGCATATACTGTCTTACGCTGAACTAGGAAAGTTGCCACCGTCTTGATAATTTATATATATACATAGACTGCTAGTTGTTTTACATTTTGTTGTTTACAGTATGGAAGAAAAGATAAAAGAAAAGATACAATTTCCACATTGGCAATTATCTCATGATTATCTTCCAGTTCGTGTAATTATGCTAATAAGGATTACACGGCATTATAATCGGTTAACGCACACTACGTGCCCAATGTTTGACTGCAGGGTAAAGATATAAGAGAGGAAAATGGGAACTAAAAAGTTACTCAGAAAACCAAACCTTTTTAATGGTGGAGATTCAATAACATTATAGACACACAACAGTTTTTCAGAATACCTCTTAAGAGAGCTAGCCCCATCCCAATACAAACAAAACTTTTAAATATTTTGTATTTTTAGGGCAAATCGTTCCAAAAAAAAAATCCCAGAATAGGTCTTTGTGTCAACTTCGTTTTAATCACTGGAATCATTACCATTGACTATAATCATTCAAATCAAACAATTTTCTTTTTTAAATGTACCAGGGTCAAGAACACAAGCAAAAATTGACCATGGATGCAAAATATTTGATGAAAAGGTAGCAAAATTACAGTCGGTTCTGTTTGTGAAAACTATGAATTGTGTTCATTTATACTGTATATTGAAATGAAGAGGAAATTCTGAGGAATAATATACAATTTTATTCTGCCGTGACAACTAAAGAAAATGCGCGAAAGCGCAACACTGCAGAATCACTCTGTAAGTCGTGCTAATTTCAGTGCACGCAAATCACTTGAGTCCGCAAACAATGCGCTGAATAAATCTGCACGAAAGCTTAATTAGCATACGCACTGCGGATTGGCTGCATATTGATGTTTTTTCTTGGTTATTTGCCATACATATAGGTGTACATTTTTTCTTTTGTTACAGTGTAATTAAAGGGTGTTGAATGCCTAGAGCAATTTTGAAGATTTACTGAACCTTTGAAGGCTAATAGGCATATCAATATTCAAAGTAATTTAGTTTCAATCATTTTCTCAACTAAATATTACTTATTCTTGTTTTAATTATTTTGTCACTCAGATCTCTTTGGAATAGAATGTATGCATTTGAATAAGCAGTAGATTCAAAAGATGATTTGTGCAAAAGGAAATCAATCGCCCTCTCAGATTTGAGTACAGTGGAAATATCTATTATTTGCTTTCAATCATGATACTGACAAACTCAGTTATCACTAAATTAGCATATTTTGAGGAAATGCTAAGATCTTAAACATACTCTAGAAAACATTTTATAAGCAATACCAACAAAGATATTTTTGTATTGTTAAAAGGAGTAGGCTTAACAGTGGGCTTACATGTAGTTGGAAGTAATTCTAGAAACTGATACCAACCAATTTTCTTGGTAATAAGAGAGAAAGGAAGAAAGCATGAACAAGAAAGAGAGTGAAGGAAGGAGGGATGTAAACCTTCATACTGGACTTGGTTTTGAAGTTATTGAGTAAGCAATTAGCTAAATTACATGAGCTGTTCCTGTTAGCTTGGTATTACTTACATCGATGCCATGTAATTCTAACTTGAAAGCCTTGAAACATGTGCATGCACACCCTGGATCTTGCTACACAGAAAATGTGTTTACACAAGTAGGTGGTTATGTAGCATAGCACATATATAAAAAGTTGAGGTAAAGCTTAGAGCTAGAAGGTCATTAACTCTTGTGTTACTATGCCCTTTTGGCTCTCAGATAGAGTAAGCCTAGATAGAGTGTCTGCTTTGCCGTTACATTGTTTCACTCACATGTTTAAATCTCTGTTTCTGTAGTTCAGGTTACAATTCAAGTTTCAGTTAATAGGGTAGACATTGTTGTGCAGCTTCCTAGTTACATTGTAACTTTGATATGTTCACATCAGCAGTAGTTATTAGTTTGTGTAAACAGACCACTTGAATGAGGTTTAGATATACTTGTTAGGTTTAGGTATGTAAAGCACATTTGTACATATTTGAGACTGGCATGGATGCGGACCTACGAAGTCTCATGCATTAATCGTGACAGTCAGGCATCAGGGCTCTTACACCCAAAAATTTCTTTTTCATGCCTGGCCTCACAGCCTATCTCCATATATATTATACATACCACGCAGCGATCGCACGGTTCCTCGCCTACCTGGTGCTGATGCGCGGAAAATCTCACGCATTGCTGGTCTTTGACCTTGGTATCTCTGTGGATGTACATTTGTGTAGCTGCCCCCATGTAGTTGCATTATTTCAAAAGTGTGTTCACATCAGCAGTAGCTAGTACATTATTTTGGATATTTTGAAACTTTTTAGAATCTAGTTGAAATGTACATTTGTATTAGCTGATTCAAATTTGCATTGGAAATGCACTTGAAATGCCAATGTGAGATGTGCAATTGCATTTTAAGTATAATATGTTTACATCAGCTGTAGCTAGTGTACCACTGAATAATCTGAAACCTCTTAAGATTATATTTGATGGTATACTTCATGAAGGCACATGTTTATATGGGAAATTCACTCAAAAGAAATATCTGTGCAGTTACCTATTTGCTTTGTAAGTAAAGTACGTTCACATCAGTAGTAGAAAGCAAAGAAGTTCCTGTAAGCTGATACCACTCTAAATCAAGTTACAAAAAAGCTCTTAAAACAGTATATGAATTGAATAGCTAACTACATGTAGAGAATTATTCTGGATATGTTCACATCTTGAGTTAATGTGGGTAGAGCAGTGGTCTTGAAATCAAGACATCCCCCCAAAAGAAATAAATAAATGAAAAGCATTTTGGTAAGGTATTGATTAATGACATATAGTGTCTTGGATAGGGCTTAAAAGCTGCATATTGTAGGTCCCCTGATTGTTATTTACAGACATACATGTATATGCCTTCCCCCCTCCCTCCCCCCTTTTTTTTTGGCTTTATGGATTTAACTCAGAGATGGGAGGTGAAGAAAGGTTGTAAAAGGTCAGAGCAATATATCTTCCTTGAATGAAATAGTAGTTTCCATCCGTGAAAGGTCTCACAGTTGAACTCTGAAAGTGTATTTCAACTAGTATTAGAGCCAGAAGAGTCTTAGCTCGTATACTTTATCATAGGGTTAACACCTTTCTGGCTGTTAGGAGACATTTTAGAGATGACACTATTTTCATTCTCTTGGGCATATATCTTGGCATAGTTTTCTTTATATTTTCAGCTTTGTTGGCTAATTTTGCAGACAATATACCAGCATTTGATAGCAAAAGCTCAAGCCACATGAGAAAAATCTTATAGCTCATAAATAGACATGTCAGCAAAGAAAATAGAAAAATTGCTCTTGTGTTTTCATTCAAATTTAGAGGTCATATTTCATTAGCACATCTGTGTTGCCCATGCTTTACATTCTGCATGTGCACCAAGGGAATCTATTTCATCTTCTTGTTTTGTATGATTCATGCATTACCTCTGCATGGTGAACATTTCAACTTCATTGCAGATGAGATGCTATGCTGTTCATTCTCCTGTTCCCAAATGCTATGCTCTCCTGTTAGCCAATATCATGTATGGATCACCCTCGATTTATCATTGCCCTCTAGTTCCCATCATTTTTCCTTAATGAGAGAGTTGAACACCTTGTTATGTCCTCAAAATGCACTCTCATGTTGCTG
This sequence comes from Heliocidaris tuberculata, assembly GCA_025618425.1. Lineage (NCBI taxonomy): Eukaryota > Metazoa > Echinodermata > Echinoidea > Camarodonta > Echinometridae > Heliocidaris > Heliocidaris tuberculata. The sequence continues at coordinate 31,461,719 of CM046834.1, read as the reverse complement.
ACATCATCAAGTCCCATTCCTGTGATTTGTCATTTCCGTCTTTATTATATTTGTGATTCATGAATTAAGCACGGATCACTTAGTATGTCTGTTCCCATTAACTCCACTTTCTGTGGCCTTCCTTTTTTGTACTGGAGATTTTAGCTTCTGCGTTTGCTGGTACACAGCTTGGGAAAGATGTATGTAATATTGTATATACCTGCCTGAAAAAAAGGATATTTCCTCGGTCATCATCATATCAAATGAGTGTGACACACTGATGAGATGTTGGAAACAAATCATAAATGTCTTTATTTAGTTCACCTTAAATAAATTTGTTGGAGATAACATAGAGTACAACACATAGCAATCTACCCAGTCTTTCTGTTGCCATTGATGATAGAATGAGGAATGAACACTAGGCCTTTGAAAATAGACGATCTGCAATTATTTTGATTTGAGCATTTTCATATTCTAAGTCCTGCTCATGTTCCAGGGTGATGTTTATAAGTAATGCTTGACAGGTAGACTGTATTGTACATCTGCAACTCCAACCTAGACACGTTTCAACAAATGCAACATTCATCATACTTTGTCTGTCTATTCAAGCATTCTTCCTGTAACGGATTCAGAATCAGAATTCAAGTTGCATTTCTGCACAGGCTGTATATGTGTGTTTTGATATTTTGTCACCATTATAAACACTTTTTGTAGGTCAAGAGCTGAAAAGTGGCATCATATTGACAGGAATATGAGGTCAATCAGTCCTCTTTCAACCAACTTTTCTGTAAATTTGCTCCATATTGTATACTTGTTGATAATCACTGTAGACCATTAAAAATCAGAAAAACAGGGCATGCTAGAATGGCCCAATTACTGCAGATCGATTTCCTAATCAGCCAAAGCCGTGGACCTAATCCATTAAACTGACTTGGATTCTGTAAGATAGGATTTCAATATTTTACTTTGACATAGTTAAATCTTGATGTTTGAGATTGAGAAGTGGAAACACACCCCTTTAGCTGGGAAAGCAGGAATCCATGGGCTTAATCCAAGGTGAAAGAAATGAAGCAGATAGGTAAATAGTGGAAATAATTAATGAGGAACCAAAATGGGTGGAGAATTTTGATAATTCATTTCAAGGCTGCATCTGTGCAAACAGGAATGCTTTCAAGTATTTATCTTCCTGATTTTGCAACAAGGTAAGTTAAGGGAACAGTTATAAATCATGAAATATTGAATCAGATATTGAAAGAATGACACAAAGCTTACTTGTCATATACAACTTTTATGACATTTAGTATTGTTATACATTGATTTTGTTTGCTCATATTGACAAAATGATATGTTTTCCCATCTGTACCTTATGTTATTTTCTGTCCTGTAAAGAAGATGATCCAACTTCCATATTTTTACAGTGCATGTACGTAATGATTCCACTGCTCCTGTATGATTTCTGATAAAGGATTCAAATCTTGGTTTTGCAAGTATAATGTTGAGTCCTCTTGGGAAATATTTTAGAGGTTATAATATGTGAAATTTTATTAATATGACGTATGTATATATCTAAGATATTTTCACAAAATACTAAACAGAATTGTATTCATACATGGATATAGAGATAGAGAAAGAATAAAGTACATCATGGTAATGAACAATGAATTTATCTGGGGGATGGGCTTCATCTGCAGTTTGTAAAAACAAATTCCATATGTCTCAGGGATTCTAGAACAACTACCCCCCACCCCCCGACAATGACCCTCCAATGACAATTAACCCCCTGGACAATTACCCCCTCCCCCCCCCACACAACTACCCCCTGACAGTTACTTCCCTAAGGACAATTACCCTCCAGATAATTACCCCCCCCCCCCCCCCCCCCCCCCCGGACAATGAACCCTCGGACAATGAACCCTCGGGAAAGCTGCCCCCAGGAAAACTACCTCCAGGAATATTTTCTCCCCAGGACAATTACACCCAGAAATTTATCCTCTAGAATGATAAGCCCCAGGTACCCAATATACAATGTCCCTGCCCCCCTCCCCCATCTAAAGAAGTGGAAAGGGGGGGGGGGGCTGGGGCACAAAGCCCAACATTTGTGCCTCCAGCCCCTGTTAGCACTGCCTCTCTCCCTCAGAACCTTGAACAGCTGTGAAATGTGAACAATATAACCAAGGAAATTTATCAATGCATTGTGGAAATAAATAATTTCTCTTAAAGGCATTGATTAACTTTGCCCAGGATTGAAAAAAAAATCACTGTTCCAGCTAATGCTGTAATCATAATTGCAAACCTTTAGCTCAGACAGGAATCGCCTGAGTTTTATAAGCTGATCGGTCGTTTATATATCAAGATATTTATGATTGAACATTGATGTCGGGATAGAGTACCACCGAACCCTAAAGAACTCTTACGGTTGGCATACTTCGCTCTATCACAGAATACCGTACGGCTGGAAACCCGCTCTGAAATCGCCAAGCGTTGGTGCTTGGTTTTTGTGACTGCAGCGCAGCGAAGAAGCCGAGCGACTTGCGCTAACGATTGATCGCGATTTTCTCTTTTTAGGATAGTAAACGGGTTCCATTTTCTCTCATACTTTCACATATCCTTAAGGTGGTGTCACACCTTGGCGTTTTAGCCAGCGTATGCCCAACGTATGAGGAATTTGGCGAATACGCTGGCGTACGTCGAATACGTTACGGGTAAGTTTTGCATAAGTTAAGAGCACGCTAAAACACGCTGGTATACGTCGTCATACGGCGAGGTCATCGAAAAATTTTGTGCAAGCACAAAATTTTTCGACGTATGCCAGCGTATGGCTCATACGTCCCGCATATGCGGGCCATAAGTTGTAAGTAAGTTACGCGATCGTTGACACACGTTCACACACGTTACTTGTAAGTTACTCATAAGTCGAAATACGTCGAGATATAGTCTAGCATACCCCAAAACTTACTTCTAACCTATGAGTAACGTGCTTTGAACGTATGTGTAACTTAACTCCAACGTATATTGACATATGAAGACGTATTTGACGTGCTCCGGACGATCACAAAACTTACTGAACGTGTTTCTAACTTACAGCTACCGTATAATGGCGTATTGACAACGTTTAGAGGAATTGGTATATAAAAATGGGGTTCACAGGAGGAACCCATCAGAACTCATGAAGACACGTCCACGCCCCCGCCCACGGCCAGGGGACTTCTTGGCAGCGTTCTTCGAAGTTTTCTTCGGCATGGCGGTGGTGTTGATACGGTGATGTATAGTGCAGTTATGATTTGAATATGTTGTTGTTGATTAGTGTTTTATGGCAATCAGTCAATTTTGACTATTATCACCAACTATATTTATATATTTTTTTTTAAACAAAATTTAATCATTTGAATAATATAATTGACTTCTCTCTTCTTTTTTTTGTATTTTTTTCTAAAAGTTATTATATTATATATATTTATATATATATATATATTTTTTCTTTAAAGATAAAATAGTATCATGCCAGGTTACCGAGTCCTGTCGGTTCGAAATTGGCACCGTCCTGACAAACCTGCTCGTGTTTTGTACGAAGGTTTCTCGGAAACAAGTTTCCTATGTCTCTCGGGTGCAGACAGGGGGCTCCCTTTGGGATACCTCAATATCTTGAAACTCGAAAGGAAAAGAATAAACAAAATCAAGGAAATCAAAGAAGGTTCTTTTCCGAGGAAATTGGTTTCACGCAATCTGGCATTTCTATCAAAAGGAATTTAATAACAAACATTTATAGCAAGTGCACTGATCTTTACTTTTACATAATTTACTGAAAAAAAAACATAAGCAAACAAAATATGGGCTTTTAATGAACTTGGTGCTGTTAATCTTAATAAGATACTGATAGAAATAAAAACTACTCAACAAACCAAAATGTTTTCAAGACAAGCCTGAAACATGGAAAAGACTTATTTTCCATAATTATGATATGCCTGTCATAGGTAACAGACTTATAATACACATACCCTGTACGCGTAAAATACTCCTGATCCTTTTAAAAGAAAAGGGTCTATTAATATATGGAATTCTATAACTGTAATGTCCCCTTCAGGAAATAGTCGAGCGGCAGCCTTTTTATAGGCTACGACACGTGATCGTCAGCGATACGCTGCCGCGCGCTATGCGTAAGTTAGGCTATCGTTGGGCATAAGTTGTGTACGCCGGCAATACGCTAAGCATTCGTTGGAATACGTTACTTATAAGTTAACGAAGCGTTCTATATAAGTTACTAATACGTTATGTATACGGCCAACTCGTTATGAATACGCTAAGTATACGCCCAGAGTTGAAAAAAAAAATCAAAGTTCAGCGTATGCCGACGTTTTAGAGAAATTTTGATACGTCGGGCATACGCTGGCTAAAACGCCAAGGTGTGACACCACCATAAATTATATATGTAGTTAGAGGACTGCACACAATTCACTGGCATTTGAGCTGATTTTACAATTTTTCACAAAGTTAATCATTCACTTTAAGTGATTTGTATTTTTTTTCTTCAATTTATAAATTTATGTTTGTGTTACATCTATACAATTTCAAATTATTTGCAAATTAAACATTAAAAGTATACATCTCTCTGTTGAGTATATGTAACTAAAACAACAGGATGTATATCTGGAGAAAAAAATGTGTATATGAGGAGAAGCGTATCATCTATAATAATTAGAGAAACAAATGTACTTTAGAGAAAGACATGTAAAATGATACACTCATGCCATATTCAACAGATCATTGTATCAATAATTTTCCAAATTAGCTTTCTGACCGTGCATAGTCCGTCGGCTCTAGGATACAACAGGAAATTATGCCTGTTGGCAGTTTACATGTTTGTCTCAACAAACATGTACCTTATTTTTTTTTTCCTTTTGGTGAGTAATTTGCACAAATGTCATTTGCTGAATCATGTACAATATTCCTAGTTGCATGTGCAAAATTGCTTGTATACACAATTTTTTTATACATAAGAAGATGATTTAAAAGATGTCTTTTAAAACTTGGGTGCTTTTGTATTTTTTGCCAAGTTTTCATATTTTTCATTTCTTTTTCATACTTTGTGTATTTCCAGAATTCATTGTTTAAAGGTTATGTAGGTGAATTAATGTTGCCTGTTAGAAATGATTTTCAATGCATGCATAGATGAGGATGAAATCATTGTTTGTTGACAGAGAAATTAAGAGAGTCATAGGAAATGTTAGCAAGAATGTATTTCTACTAATAGCCATGCTAGCTTTGTGGTTAAAGCACTATCAAGGAATATTATTCCTGGGTATGGGGATCCTTTACACATGCATTAGGTATTTTATCATGAAGATCACGTAAAACTACATCATTTTTTTATTAAAAAGTCATCTCCCTGTATCCCTAGTACAATGACATCATTTCACCTCCTCCTGCCCTATCATTGATGAAGTCAGTCACGGAGAAGGTGTAAATATTGTATCACTCCCCCAAACGGGAAGCGTTTTTCTCATACCGAGCACGGGATCGCGTAAGTGATAGCCCTATCCAGTTCACACCGTCTTCCCAAAAAGTGCAGGTGGTTTTTCTCGGTTCACCGCGAAGAGCGGCCAAATACCGCGCCTCTTCTGGCCCTGGTGTGAAGAATCGATTGTCATGGTGCGTTGTTGTCGTCGTCGACGTCATGTGGGCAGCCCTTGTCACTCGCTCAAAGTCAATTTTAGCAGACGATTCGTAAGAGCCGGAGCATCCACCTCCAGATGCTCATTAATCACTAGTGGTTCAGTGATAATACATCATTGGCTTGGTTTGGGGGTTGAAATCGAGAACCGTACATGGGTGCAGTAGCCTGTGTAGCTGATAGTTGACACATTTTTTTAGATATATCAAATGCTCGGCAGCAATGGCAAATTGATGAATGCCTGTGCACTCAATTGTTGAAGTGAAAACTGAAAGGTTATTTCAGCAAACTTCATACAATTTGAAAATACATACACACTGTATGTAGATGTTTCTATGATTTTTCCACAATATACAGTTGGATATTTAATATTGATAGAACGAATACCACTAATGGACATACTCAAATAGGTGAATGAACTCCAATAGGTGAATGAACTAATCTACTTTGAAACATGGGTTCCTATGTTATTATTTTGAATTAAGGTTAAAGATTAAACAAATACAACTAACAGACATTTTAAGAGAAGACTATGTGTATGGCAATCTTTACAGTAATCTTTATATATGGTGATGTCAAAGATAAAGTTTTTTTTAGTTTTAACACTCAAGTGTGTGATGCAAAAAAAATCAAATGTTGTTTGTTTGGTTTATTTTCATGAGGAGGGATTCTATATTAATCCTGAATTCAAGATGTAGTGGATATAGTTTACATAATTAAGTTTTGTCTTCATAATGAATTGGAAATTGGAGGAATTGACTGCACTAAGGGATATGATACATTATTACACTGAGGCAGTACAAGTGTGTATTATTGATGATTTTGAAATGGTTAGGGTACACCTCTAAGGTACTCTCTCAGTGTCCAACAGTCTTGTCAGGAACCCTTAGACAACTGACCTGTAAATTTCAAGCATGTAGGAATAGTGCAAGGACCCCTGGTTGGGCCGTAGAATGGTAAAACTTGATCAGCTTTGCCATGAGAATTGGAACAAGATAATGAGATGGGTGTACTTGTCAAGCATCATGAAGGCCAAACACGTGTCTCATGAAATTTTTGCACAGCCAGGAGAATTTGAGACTGCTGATCAGGAGCTGTGATGCACTTTGTGCAATAGAAAGAGGCTGTATGATACTGTGCTATGGTCATCCTTAAGTCATTGAGATTGGACATGTTCATATTGCACTGTATATTGTTCAGTTCTTCAAAAGGATTTTTTTTTTTTCTAATTTGATAATCAGTTTTCTGTTTATTTGTTTTTCTGGTGTAACTTCCAAAGAGAACCATGCTAGTAATTTGTATGCAAACATTGTGAGAGATTGTTTGTATTTATGCGTTATGAAGATAGTGTAGAGAGAGAGAGAGAGAGATTGTTAAGGGAGAGAAAGAGAGATTGTCATTGATACAGAGAAATGGAGAAGGACAGATGAGCAAAATAGAAACATAAATAAAGAGTCATTGAGAGAGAAGTCAGGAAATAGAGGAATTATAAACAATTAACATTAATGGTATTGATTGTTTTAAAGATAAAGTTGAGTTCTGGACATGCAATTACATTGTGGAAGAAACTGTCTGGAAGCTATTGGGGAGGTTGATCATGTCAATTTGTGTATACTGTGAGATTTGGAATCATCAAAATGATATATAAGTGACCCAATCTTGCTGAAAAGCACATGCACTGCACACAGAAATGGTATATGGGACTGTATACACATGTGGCATGAAAGTTCGGCAATTTCTGGTCATGTTTCGAATATGAGGGCATTTGAAGAGCAATCTTTTTCAGGGGAAATTTCTACTATGATGTTCTTCCAAATTTGACATAAAAGGAATGAGAAAGCTCACAAATTATTTTTCACCTTTCCCAGAACTCGACCCTCTCTTTAAGCATTTTTAAACCAGTTTTCTTTCTTAAAACTACACTGTATTATGCTGATGGAGTCCTTGGTATAAGTATCAAGTATATGTGTAAATTGTGTACCCTCACATCTTTAATTATTCAGACAATCATCTCAGATCTGGAGAACTAATCGAGAGGGAAAGGTATTACAGGGGACTCGTATACTAAGGTGGAAATAGGTTGCTTATAATATGAATCCTATGACAAAGTTGACATATCCTTTAGTATGAATGCATATGATATTAATATAGGTGACATTGAATACAGAATTAGCTTAATGGCATTTATTTATTGTTATTGGACTGCTAATGTGTCTAAAGACCCCAATGTCTGTTTAGGAAAAGTACTTGTGAACCAAAATTATTTTGTGTAAGTTTGTCATCTACTGAGAAATCTGACACCAAATAATTTTCAAGGACAAAAGAGAATTCCACATGGATTTTCTATTATCATACCAGTAGCAGTGTAAGTATATTGATGATCTAGCATAAGGAAACATAGTGCTTGCATGAAGCATCAAAACAAAAAAGAATAGTTGAAAATTAGTTTACCTTAGGGCTGTTATTGTTCAATTTGTTATAAGTAAAACACCATCACTTTCTGAAATGGAGGGTAAAAAGGCAGGAGCTCTTACCTGACCCCAATTATGAAGCCCTAATTACTATTAATCTTTGTATGATTGGCAAATGATCAGTGACTTCTGTCACTTTGAATTTAATCTCTTTTGTCTTGGACAAAATTGCAAAGTAATTTGGCTTTTCATTTTCAGTTTGTGCATCGATAATCGATAAATATGCAATAAATTCAAGTAGCGTTGTCATACATGATGGAGTTTGTTATTTCTGTGTGTCATACATGTAAGCATGGGGTAACCTCGCTAGTCACAAGGACCACTATTCATAAGGACCACTTATTCATAAGGACCGCTGTCCATAACATGTGACTAAATGAATAGCGGTTTTGTATGAATAGCGGTCCTTCTGAATAGTAAGCAAACCATAGACAAATTACCTCGCTATTCATAAGGACCACTATTCATAACTATTCATAAGGACCGCTATTCATAACGTGTGTTAAATGAATAGCGGTTTTCTATGAATAGCGGTCCTTATGAATAGCGAACGGACCCCGTAAGCACATACATGTACTATCACTACATGTATTGAGTCTGACATGAGACTATATGAACATACTTCATAGATGGCGTGAAGTTGTGAAGCATCAGACCTAGAGCACCTGTATCAACACCGAACCAGTTATCCATTGTTTCGCTAAGTGACAACAAGCATTTCTCTATCTGGCACTGCAAATCCTATAGAAGTGTTAAACGTGAGGAAGAACACACATAGGTGTTACTAATTTCTCAGTGCCACTGTTGAAGATATGAGGAAAACTCTGAATATATGTTTTAGGGTGACTTAGTGACAATAGATCTAATAGCAGTGATTTTACATTTATCTCCACATACCTCTGAATAAAACTCTGAAATCTATATTCACTAAATTAGATATACATGTAGAAAGAACCTTTTTTGTGACATACAAGTTGTACTCTGCATGGCGTTAACTGCTCTGCAGTATTTCTGATACTAACCAATTCCTCATTTTTGCCATGGACCAAATCTTAACCACTAATGCTGAGCCTATTCCAAAACCCAATTGCAACCATGCAAGGCCTTACCCCAAATTTTTGACAAATGTCAGATCACCATATTTTACTCAAGATTTATTTTGCTTAATTCTTATCCATGTCTTTATAAAGTGTGCATTATTTGCATGCTACAGATTATGTGATGTTATATCAGGCTTTTTGATTATTTTCTCTTGTTAGGCAGGCCTACAGAAATGTATTTCTCAGTATTACGCCAATAATTCTAATGCCCTCTTGAATCACCTTACATGTTTATAGTCTGCTAAGTAGGCCTTCATTGTGGAAACTATGTGATGCAATAAATGTATTCAACATGGTACTCTCCATCACATGATGGTTTGCACTTAACTTACCTGTAAATATGGGAATGCCCACAGAAATGGGTTATTTCAATTGTAAATGGGAATACGCACTCCATTTTAACAATACATTTTTTCCCCTGAATTGAACAAATCCCCAAACAAGCTAGCTTACTGCTCTGATCAATATGGGAATCAAATGGGAATCAATATTCATGACTCACGAGTAAAGCATGGGATTGAATAACTAATCTCCCATCCACTCAATCCAGATTAATTTCAATTCTACATTCATTTGCCTCATTACTTGCAAACAGTTTAATCTAACCTGGCAAATTGAAAATATATTGACCATTTCATGATGTGCTCGCATAGAAAATCATTTTGTTGTGAGGCAATATAAACCTGGAGTTAGGTACCTCTTCATGCAGATTATGTCTACAAAAGTTGAAAGGATGAATTAGCTTCGGGAAATATTCCATTTGACTATCTTTTGAGCAAGCCGAATGAAAATGAGAATCGCATTAATAGGAATAATATTTATGTTGAAAGGATTGCCCATTAGTCTAACGAAGCATGTATACTGAATGCAAACATCAGCTTCAATCGGGAGAAATGAAATCTGATAGGTTCAAAGGATAACCTGAAAATAAATGGATATGATCAATTGTTAGAGGTCATATTGATACAAATGGCTACGTGTAATTGATTGATGTGAACTGTTTCCTAGTTTTTGATCAATTTGACTACAAATGGACATGATTTCTGGTTTACCCTATGATATATTGAGAGGACTGAAAGCAAAGAGTAATCGTCCCCGCCGAACGAAGTTCGCGAGGGGACTATGAAACGGGCTCCGTTCGTGTGTGCGTGTGTGTGTGTGTCCGTCCGTCCGTCCGTCCGTCCGTCTGTCCGTGTGTGCTCAAATGTTAGAAAATGCTACTTCTCCGTCATTTCTTGGCCGATTTTGATTCCGATTGTTTTATCTGATAGGGCTGGGTGGGGGCTTCCAAACTTCTACACAGAATTTTGAAATTGATTAATTATGCAAATTTATGCAAATTTATTCAAAATTGACGGAAAATGCTACTTCTCCTCTATTTCACATTGGATTTTGATTCCGATTGTTTTATCTGATAGGGCTGGGTGGGGGCTTCCAAACTTCTACACAGAATTTTGAAATTCATTAGTTATGCAAATTTATGCAAATTTATTCAAAATTGACGAAAAATGCTACTTCTCCTCTATTTCACGTCGGATTTTGATTCCGATTGTTTTATCTGATAGGGCTGGGTGGGGGCTTCCAAACTTCTACACAGAATTTTGAAATTCATTAATTATGCAAATTTATGCAAATTTATTCAAAATTGACGAAAAATGCTACTTCTCCTCTATTTCACATCGGATTTTGATTCCGATTGTTTTATCTGATAGGGCTGGGTGGGGGCTTCCAAACTTCTACACAGAATTTTGAAATTCATTATTCATGCAAATTTATGCCAATTTATTCAAAATGGCTGAAGGTTCATAATGTTTTCATGTTTTATATTTCAGTTGTATACATGCATTGTTGGTATTCTCTTCTTTTGCATGCAGTAACATTATTATTTTATTCACTAAAGTTTTTCACTGAAGTTTTAAGGTTCAGGCTAGTTAATTTCCACAGATCTGCACTTCCGGCGGGGACATTTATTACGCATTGCGTAATTTACTCATTCACTTGTTAAGTTTAACCTCGTTTGTGCCAGGAGCAGCATATCACATCCAAGAAACTGAGTATTGGTTTGATTTGATTTACGGTATTTGATTTTATTGGTTTTTATATCACCATCTCCATAAACAATACATTTCATGCTCGTGGATGTGACATGAATACATTTTTCTTTCAATACAATATACTCATAGAAATTTAAGATTAGGTTACAAACTGAATACATGATTAACATTAGATATAGGAGGGCTGCAGAGTAAGCATGAAGCTTGTGCTTGCAGCTCCCGGTAGAATTGAGTATTGAGCTACATGTTTGGAGTAAGCAGGACAATTTTTTTTCTTTCTTATGAAATAAATTTGAGCCCAGTTCATCAGTGAAACTAGCATTATAAGTTTAAATTTAACACTTGAAAATCTAATTTATGACAAATGTTTAAAAACTTGGTGGCACATAAATTTTTTTTGAAAGGTTTGACAAGAAGAAAATAGCATTTTGCATGCATGTTTTACAATGTAGGCCTACGTATTAAAATGAGTGAGGCTCCAGAATCAAGTCTGAACATACAAAATTAAAATGCAATATCTTATTAATACTTTTTCACCTAAAATTGCTTTAAAGTTTGAGCATTTATCTGAATAAACAGCACAACTGGTTACCTTTTACATTACCAAGTAATATATGCAGTATAATATAGGCCTACTTGCATCTTTGTAAACATCTGGAGAAAGCTGGTATATATATATATGCTAGGGTGCTCTTTTTAGACTTTTCCTCTGCATTTAATACGATTGTTCCCAATCCTTGGTGGCAAAATTAGACAATGTTGTTAATCCCAAATTATGTCAATGGTTAAGTGATTTTATGACAAACAGGGTGCAACAAGTACATTTTTGAAATGTTGTATCCCAAGTCAGATCACTCAGTACAGGTACTCCGCAAGGGTGTGTTCTCCCTCTCCCATTCTATTTACCTTGCTTACTAGTGATGTCCTATGCTCGGATGTTTCATCTTGTCATGTAGTAAAGTATGCAGATGATACTTGTATTATTGGCTTGATCACCAACAATGATGAGGTTGCATACAGAGACACAGTTGACAAGTTTGTCTCTTAGGGCAAAGAAAATTCACTTTTGATGTTCTGAATACCACAAAAACTCATGAAATGATCTTTGACTACAGGAAAAATGTTGGGACAAATGATCTGTCCCTGTACATAAATGGGAAAGCCATACAAGAAGTGGCCGATTGTAAGTACCTAGGAATTGTAATTCACAACAAACTGAACTGGGATAGTAACACAAAGGTAATACAAAGTAAAGGAAACCAGCGCATGTACTTTCTAAAAAAGCTGAAAGCATATCATTTGAAAATTAAATGATGTTCACCAAAGTGTTATTCAGTGAGTCATCTGTTTCTGCTGCTTAGCCTCGTTTAACAGCCTCAGTGTGAAGAATAAAGCAAAATTGAATAGGATAGTGAAACATGCCAGCAGAGTAATTTGTGTCACTGTAAAACAGCTGGAAGATGTTGCAAAAAGGGCAGTACTGGCTAAGTTACAAGTGATTGTGTAGGGCCCTGTTCAGGCGCTCTTTCAAAGCGTACTGTATGCGTGCCAAACCGTACCATAACGTGCTAGAGGAGGCACCTGAAGCTCCTTTGCGAACCGTACCGTGCTGCTCCAGAAGCATGCCACAGCGGACCACCTCTCAAGATGGTCCAAGGTGTGCCAAAGCGTGCCAAAGCGAACTGTACCATGCCTCGACAAGCACCTGAACGCAAACTGTACCGGAAGTGGTAATTCAACGAGCGCACTAAATTGCATGTTATTTATTCGTCGTCTCCTTGCCTGCTCTTCATGTAAATACTTCTGGAAATGTTTATGATCCATCTCTGGTTTGATACGGTCCAACTACACAGAATATCATTAAACTGCATTGCGAGGAAACTGACAAATTATACAACGGAGAATGTGAATGAGTTTATTGGTAATACAGTGTAGTGCAGTGATCGAGAGCTCGATTTGGCATGGCACAGATTGGCACGGTGAGCTACGGCTCGGTTCGCTTCTAAAAGCGCCTGAACAGGGCCTAGGATTCAAATCACCCTCTGCATGAGGAAGTGATCTTTAATAGATCTGGAAGAATTAGGCTGCCTAGAATAAGGACTGATAGGTTTGGGAGGTCATTTCTCCCAAGTGCAATGAAAGCATTCAACTACAATTTATGTAGATGAAAGACCCTAGTGTAGTTTCATCACCTCCAAGTATTTCTTTCTACTTTCTCTCCTTTCCTCTTTCTTTCTCTTTTTCTCTCTCTCTCTCTTCTTGTCTCTTTCTCTTTGTCTTCAAAGTACAGGGATGACTGTAGGTTTTGGGTTAGGTTGAGCTAAGGATTTATTGATAATTTTTCATTAATTTGTATTTTTATTGAAATAGCATATGAGTAACATCTGATCCTATCAGTTTTCAGGAAATGGTTTAACAATTTGATATTTGATTGTAATATGTAATTATGTATGAGTTACCTTACTTCTCCTCTCTTTCTCTCTTTCTTTCTTTCCCTCCCTCTCTCTCTTCTTGTCTCTCTTTCTCTATGTTTGTATTACAGTTCACTGTCTTATACACAAAGTACTAGTATAGCTATAATAATGTTTTTTCATTACAAAGCAGTTAGGCAGATTAGAAGATGCAATATTTAATGTAACATTCAAATCAGTATTACCAATTAGATAATTCAAACAGAGCAATTTCAACAGGTAAACCAGAACTTTAAAAAAAAAAGACAATAAAAATCTAACGATCTGTCATATTTTTATTTTTATGTGAACTGCATAAAAAAAAAAGAACTATGTGACCCGTGCTGTATTTTTTATGCATGTTCAGTTGAATATAACAAAAAATAAATTCAATCCAATTCAATTCAATCTTGAAATACTTACTCTTTTTGTTCTTTGATGAAATTTTCTTTAGACTGTTGAACTGTGGATCTAATTAATTAACCCGTTGACTTCTGAATTCTGTAATTCCTATAGCTTTAATACAGGGATGACCTGGTTCCTGTAGGCAATGGGTTAATGTCATTCCTCTTTTTTGAAGTTTGAAATATAGATTTTTACAGGATGAAATATGGTGAGACAAGATAGATATTGATACATCAGCTGTTTGGAGCCAGAAGGGTGTTAACTCTGTGCAAATGATGGGACTTAACACCCTTCTGGCTCCAAACAGACAATATGATGTATGTATTCTTCCATGAATATTGATAAAATAGGAGATTTTCTAGATTACTTGAGGGTATTGGGGGGGGGGGGGTAGGGATGGCTTTAATTTCTGCAGTTGGCTCATGTGTTGATTTCAGTTACTTTTAAAAACTCTCATTTGGATGTGAAAATTTGAAACGTGTGGTCTCCTTAGCTTTCTTTTATATAGTTTTATGTTTTTATGCCCTAATAACCTGGCTTACTTAATCATGCGTATCATTTCTCTCAATCAGCATGGTTATGCATGGCTGTTTTTGACAAGATTGTAGCGAGATTGTATTTTAAAGCATTTTGAGTAAACTGCAATAACCATAGAATAAAATGCATGATAAAGGAGTATATTTGAACTATATGAAATAGATGAAACATCAATAATAAGAGGGAATATTCGCCAAGGTCTTAGTGATCAAATGTAATGATTTCTGAAACTGCCATTATGGTGTAGAGTTGAAATGATTGCTTTGGTGCCAGTCTTATAAAGATTTTATGAGATGAGATAGAGTTAGAGAAGGGTGAGATACAGAGGATGTTTGGAGGTTGTAAAAGAGGTATATGAATTACGACTGATGGGAAATTTTGTTTGGGCATTACTTATGACTCATGATATTGGTTTGCAGTGAATAATAACATATTTTTAGATGCATACACAGAAATGTTTGCATTTTTGCATTGAGAAACATTTTTTAAACATTACATCTTTTCTTATTGTAATATAAAGTTTCCACATTTGAGACAATGCTTTAATTTCTTCAGGCAAGAATCTTCTTGCGGCACAAAGAACAAAATCCTCCTTCGGTGGCTGCGCTTTCATAGTTGCTGCGCCTTGTAAATGAAACCAGTTACCTCCTAATAGAATAGTTTAACTAGATACATGTAGATAGTGCAATATAAGTGTGTAGTATTATTGTTTATTGCTGTATGAAAACATTCCTCTTTTTATTTTGTATTCTTTGTTTCTTTATTCTACTAAAATAGTTTTTTGAAACTTGGTTTTCTATAGTTGTTTTTGATAAATGATAGGCAATGTGATTTGTTGAGAACACTATCTCAAACCTCAACTAAATGGCCTGACTCATGGATCAGAAACAATCCCTATTGCGCACCATCAGGATTTCTGTACATTGTATTGCATTGGATTTTTGTAGAAATTCATTGAAAGGAAAGAAAAGTAAGTTTTTCAAATGGAGATAAAATTAATGTCATTGTTCTGGCTGCCTTCAAATCTCGCTTATAAACATGAATGTTGTATGATCTACGATAGACGCTTAGAATGTGCTTTGTTGGTTTATATGTAAAGGATGTTGGCATTTTGCATGTTGGGCATGCCATTAATTGAGGACATTGTGAGTGGATCATTATCACTAATGGAGGTTGGTTAGTAAATGTCAGCATCATTCAGTGTTGAACATGTTTTTCAGCGACTGGAGAGAAAACGCTTGAACAATAAGAGTGTTTGCTATCAATAATCTCTTAAGTACAACATTTAGCATGAAATTAGAAAGTACCCCACATTATCATTAGTACTTGATCTATAACAGTGACAATCACACGTGAGTGGAGAAAAAGCCTGTTGGAATCAAAATACTTCTTGTTTTTTAAAGATAAAGTTGAGTTCTGGTCATGAGATTGAATTGTGAAAGAAACTGTCTCAAAGTAATTGGGAAAGGTTCATTATATAGCACATAAGAATTGGTGTATGCTGTAAGGTTTTGAAATAACCAAAATGATAAGAAATTGACGCAACCCTGCTGAGAGTCACATGCACTACACACAAATGTTTGGCCCAAACATTTCAGGTGTTTGTCATATTTGAATGTGAAGGCTTTTGAAGATCAATCCTTTTGAGGGGATATATCTATTATGATAATCTTCCAAACTATCATAATAAGAATGAAAAAGCTCACAAATTATTTTTTACCTTTCCCAGAACTCAACCTTCCCTTTAACTGAGTAAGAACTATATTTTGATTCCTCATACAATGTAGTGCAGAGTTGGTGAAAGGGGAATGAATTTGTTTTCAAACATTTCTGTAAGAAAATAGCATTTTTGCAAATATCCTTAGCTCATTTAATGTCAATGCATTTGTTATTAAGGAAGATTTCAAAGGGACAAAATATTGTGATTATAATGATATGGCCATTTTGGAGGTATAGTACCTTTTTTTGAAGTCACAATTAATACTAGAGTTTGTTGTGTATTCAAATGCAAATTGTTGACTCTATTAATTGTGCCTAGGGGGTAGCAAACACAAAAAAATAAGACTCTTGCACACATGTTCCTGGTGCAGTTTGTTAATGTAATGTGCTTATGAAATGGCAGTATGGCACAGTATTCAATGAAATTTATTTCACTGTATGTTACATATTTAAATGATATGAGGAATGCATTCAATATTTGTGTGGGTGTGGATGTGGATGTGGGTGTGGGTGTTATCCCCAACTTGGAAAAGGTAGGTAATGTATAGATTTCTTCGTTTTTTCCTCGTTTGTTTTGGATTTGCAATGCAGATGGTGCCTGTAGCCAAGTAAACACAGTCATCTATCCAACAGACATTAAATCAATTTTCATCAGAAAATTGTCCAATTAAATTTAGCCAGAAGGCACAGGGAAGCCAAATTAGCATTCCGACAAGCTATGCTCATTGAAACAGTGAGTGCTCTTCACTCCCAAGTGTTTTTGCCTCTGTTGAAGCTGGCAATTGCGGGATGGTGGCAGTCATAAAATGGAGGCCAAATTGACAAGTTGCACATTAATAATTGGATTCACGTCTTTATTGAGGGTATGATAGAAGTATTCACCTGGGACGATACTCGGTATTCACAGGCGACAAACATCCTGACCAGTGAATGAAGGATTAAATCACTTCAGAATTAGCCTATTAAAGAGGACTGAAATTTCAATTTCTGAAATGATGGTATCCACACAGCGTATTAAGTCGATGGGAAATAATAATTTAGGACAGATGAGTCGCTTATCATATTTGATTAGCTAGCAAAGAGTTCTTGCAGCATTTGAAAATTCATAGACTGATGTGGAATTAGAGTAAACCCCTTGAAAGAGAATCATACTGGGGAAGAAGGTTGTACATGTAATTCATAACTCTTTTATCTCCAGATTAATGTAGTTTGTGAGAAATAATAAATAATGGAAGAAGCAGAATTTGTGAGATCTATATAAGAAGTAGTAGTTTAATCATGACACAGAAACACGATGTGGTCATGAAATATACATGTGCTCTGGTTAACACCAAAGGGGGTGTATTAGAGAGTGGGGTGAGAGAAAGGTAGGGAGATGGAGACAAAGAGAATGAGATGAGAGAAGAAAGAGAGCAAGAGAAATAGATTGGGAGAGAGAGAGAGAGAGAGAGAGAGAGAAAGGATTAGGCTGAGAAACGAAAAAGGCTAGAAAAGGAGAAACAGAGAGAATTCAGGAGGGTGGTTTCCTCTTTTAGGTCAGAGTACTTGAATGGCATTATTTGCATAGGTTCTAGAAATATGACTGGTTCTCCTTGATTGTTGTAAAATGGGTTGAACCAGATGCATGTACATCTTAGCCTGGAGCAGTGTTGGAAACTTGCATATTTACCCCCTCTAGACAAGGGATTTGCAAGTTAGTTACATCTTATTGGAAGGGTTCGGGGTCCTGATCTAGGGTAAGAGAGTTTTATCAGGGAGCGGTAGGTGTACTTTGTGGTGAAGTCTTTAGTCAGGAGACTGAAGAGGTTTGTCTGACGGCAATGTTTAAAGGCTTTGCAACTAGTAAACACTTGGCCTGAAACACCATGGGTGAATCGCCCTACATTTCGTCTCTGCCAATACAAACTTAAGGGCTGTGAATCTAGTAATATAGTGGACCTATGTAAAATAGGCAATGCCAAAATTTTTAGTAATCATTGATTGTTTCATTTAATTACATGATGAATTATGTAATCTTAAAATTGGAGTCAGTTTTAATTGTTAATAGCAAATATGCATCATTGTGATGTACAGCTTGTGCCATATGCACCTTCAGAACATTTTTCAAGCAACTTAGCGAGACATGATCATTAGTGTGTACCTCTACAGCATGTCAAGTATGAATAATGTCCTGGTTATTTTACAAGGTCACAAAATTTGTTCTAACCCAAATTCTAACAAATCTCTCTCCAGTCAATTTTGATCCAACGTCGGTTTACAATCAAATCTTCCTCTTCCATCTTGCCTTGGATTTTAATCTTTTTACCAACAAACTAAATTTGATTTCCCCATTTGCCACTTCCTCAAGATGATGTATTAATTACATTAAGAGCAGGAGCCCCCTCTTCCCCCATAGGAAATAGGTAAATATCATCATCATGTACATGCTCATTTCATGTGAAATGTTTTGAACAGTCAATCACACTAATACTTGAGTCTCACTTTCATGTTCAACATGAAAATAATGTGTCCATTGCAAAGGAGAGATATTGTAAATTTTTGTGGATATTGTTTTAAGATGACAGGTTTTATTCATTTAGATGGGGTTGGAAGGGTAAGAGAGAGAAAGGGGAAGCCATGTATGTAGAGAGACTAGAGAAAGTTAGTACTCGAGGCAAAATTTGGCTTTAATTCCTCATTACTGTCAGGAGGTGGCGACGCTCAACGAGCGACCAATAAAAGATAGCCATCTTTGTTGATGATCCATCAAAAACGGAGGGAGAGAAGGGGAAGGAATGAGAAGTATTGTGTGGCGTTTAAATAACGAGTTGTAGATTTGTTTCTAGCCCAGGGCCCTTCAAATTCATGAAATATGGATTTCAGAGATGGACTGCATCCATAGAAGATGGCCAAAATTTGTAAGCAAATAACCAGAGTCTTGTTTCTTTCTCCGATGGCCTTCTTCGTGGTGATTTATAATTTGACAAAAACTGTACATCTTTGATCAATCACTTTTGATATTTTGCAAATCCTTTGATATGCATGTGATAAACAGTGAGATATGAGACCTACAAATGTATATGGAGACAACTTATGGAAGGTACACATGTTATGTTTGAACAAAAAAATGTGTCCTTATATATTACTTTTAAAGTGTAGGTACCATGAAACCCAGGGGTTATCGGCTTGTTGCACCTCCAAAATGCCCCCCTCCCAACTAGAGGGAAAAAAGGAGGTGATATAGGGGCAAACAATCAGTATGCTTTGCTTACATCCACCTATTTCCAGGTTCTTGTTTTGCTGTTTTAACAATACACAAAAGTAGATTCCTAGAACTCTACTGAAATCTCCAACTAGGAGCACATAAGTAAATGAAAGATTCATTTTTTTTATAGAGATATACCGGCTGTATGTCCGTATTATAAGTCATCCCTTTGTTCGGCTTAAAATCTTCCTATTATAATTCA
The DNA here is from genome assembly GCA_025618425.1 of Heliocidaris tuberculata. Taxonomy (NCBI): domain Eukaryota; kingdom Metazoa; phylum Echinodermata; class Echinoidea; order Camarodonta; family Echinometridae; genus Heliocidaris; species Heliocidaris tuberculata. The sequence continues at coordinate 31,441,890 of CM046834.1, read as the reverse complement.
AATTGACAATATAATGATAACATTCTAGATTTATTTACTTAATACACCTACGATATCTCCAAGCACTTTACGGATATATATTATTACCCCGGACATCGGATTCAGGCTTGTGTACATACAATGTGTACACCTTCTCTGTTCTCTATGGAGACTTCCTGCCAGGTGCCTTTCTTCACAGACGCAATGCTGAACAAACCACATTGAACAGGTACATGTACCCATTGAACATGGGATGAATAGCAGCAATGTAGATCAAATGCCTTGCTTAAGGACCTAAGTGCCATGCCAGGGATCGAATCCATAACCTTTGCATCTCCAGTCAAGGGTTTAAATCATTCGACAACTATACCTTCATAGAAACAATAAATGATCATACATAAAAAAAATATATAGAGGCCGATAAGACTGCCTGAATTGAAATATATGGTTGATTTGAACCTCTTGTAAGACCTATATGCTAGGTCTTAAACAAGTGACATACATTTCATATTTCTGTGTTTGTTTATGGCACTGCAATGGATTTTAAGAAATTAAATTCTTGAAATGAAATATGGAATAACATGGCATATTTATTTATGCACTGCAGTAAAGGATCCATTTTTTAACATTGTGATGCACAAATTTAAAGTTGACAGAAAGTTATACTGTAGAGTATTTACATGTTAATTGTGAAATTCCTAGTGAATGATATCACTTGGCCAAACCAAAATACCTGCAATGCAATGTGAGAAAGGTGAACAAAGGGCTGTCTTGCAAACTCCTAGGAAGTCACGAGCGGATATTCAATGAGAGTCACTATCATTTCATCAGGGAATGAGGCATAGCTTTTCAAATACAGGCATCTCATCGATTCATGCATAAATGGAGTATCATATGCTGCAATGCATCGTGGGTGATTCTCCCCTATGCGGTATGATCTAATCGATCGGTGTTACCTTATCCTGTCATGGAACTGTCAGAGAATTCGCTTAGACAAATTAGTTTGGAGTCATCTCTGTAATTTGAGTTCACTTATTTTCTCTTTCCAATCCTTCAGCTTTATTATAGTTTTCCATCCCTCAAAGATTGGAATAGACTCTGGTGCCCTGTGTTTACATAGCTCTAGATTGGTGAGGATCTAGAGATGAAACACCATTTGGACTAAAAAGCAGAGACCAAAGATACTGATATGCCCTGGTCATAAACACTTAAATAACTTAAATTAACTTTATGGTGATTTCAGTGCCTTTTTATATTGCCTTTGTGTGAAAGATAATTGGCTTATATAGGCCTAATGTACATGTACATAAATTATGTTTCACATTTCAGTGCACTAGGCATCACAATTAGTAATTCTCGTGAAGTGTTTGAGATTGTGATGTAACTTATATTCAGTGTATTTAGAACTACATGTAGCTTAAATTTTCAAGGAATGTATTTTCACCCACATATGTATGTGGTTATATAATAAAGATTATCTCTTGCATGAGCTTTTAGTTGTTTTATCTTTTGATAGACCTGTTTATTTAGCACTACATTTATCACCTGAAGGTAATTCCATGAAATCTATTCTATTCTTATATTCTGCAGAATATTTATATATTCAGCAGAACAAATAGCATTGAGTGTGTTTGCAAAAATAGAGCTCACCAAGAGGTGTAGTCACAAAAAGTGGGATACAAAATTGCAAGTTGTGCCACCTTGTTGTAATTAAGTGCTTATCTATGCTATTACACTTGAACTATAAAATGTGCAATTTATTTTAGTTTCGTAACATGGAAAGTCAATCTAAAAATAAAGGCCTGAAATTTTCTACAAACATTTTCTTTGTGAAACTCGCAGTAATGCATAATTCCTACATAAAGAATTAGTAGTACCAGCTGTCACTAGCTTTATGATAGTTTCTTTTGTGTTTACGTTAAGATAAAAGTAATGCAAGAAATGATTACATTTAAACAAATGCTTTGTTTACATTTATGTTTGTAAATCCATGTTTAGAAATGACAGTAATATTGCAGCAATTTTCAGTAATATTGCAGCAATTTTCAGTAATTAGCTATGTCACTACCAATATGTAGGTATACAATGTATGAACTGCACAGCTGGTACAATTTCGGATTGCAAGTAAAAAAGAGGCTGAACTAGAATGTTATGTAATACCTCAGTCATACAAATGAGACCTATCCTAGCCCAACAACATACCATATTAAAATTTGCATTGCCCCAAATGGCCTTGGTTTGGTCTGTTTAGAGTCGGTATGGAGTAGGTTTGGCAGTGTGACTACTACTTAGGTAAACATTAGAAACATTTCAAATCTAAAGGTTACTGTAGTTCCACAGTCCACCTACACTTCAATGCATTGATAAAGTCTTATTATGAAATTCAGAAGGGCTTTTTAACTTGTATCCTTTTACCACAGAGCTAATGCTGTTCTTGCTCTTGCCACAGAAACTATGGTTTCTACTCTCCAGGGTGAACAGGAACTTCTGTAATATTAATAACAAGTATTGGAAGCTTTTAAACGATGTAGAATGCTTTGTCACCATGGAGTTATCAACAGAGAAGGACACAATAAAAAACATGTGGTGCATCACTCGTTAATGATGCTCTCATCATACTTTCAATACGACCTTGATGATCTGCTTGCTAAGTCCTTTTGACCTTCCGCAAAATGGACGCTTTCCCCATTACGAGGGGAAAAAAATAGGGAAGGCCAATGGAGCTTGACTAAAGAAAAAATGCCTGGAATAAACCAAGTGACATATTGATTTTTCTAGCACCTTTCTGGAGATGGATGTTCAATTTTCAGTTCTGTCTCATCAAGGAATGTCATTCAGGCTTCAGGCTTATGCTCCGCTTCACAATGAATTTTTCCCAAATGCTTGGTTTTCTAAGCCCCGAGGTGTGATGGTTTTCTTGTGAGTGAAAGATGATTGCTGTGTGCAATATAAATAAGAAATGTAGGTTCCAAAGAAATGGGAGGAATGCATTTGGTAGTGAAAGCTTCATGCTATTTCTATTCTCCATTGATCTCTGTGGGCAGTATAAACAAGAAATATAGGTTCAAATTATTGATAACCAATCATGTAAGTTAGTCTTTGCTTTACTCTGTTTCCCTTCAAGACCATGGACCGTTACAGTTGCATTCTTAGACAAGTTGAAAATCAGTCATGTTCCTAGTGGTAAGCTGAATGGGAAATGTTCTTCAGGTTCATTCGTGTTGTTACTACTATTGAAAGTGGAAAGAAAAAAAGTGATCATCAGATGAAGATGGGGAAAAAAGTATATTTTTTTGTAGATGGAGATAATAACACACAATTTTTTTTTTTTTTAAGTGGAGCTTAACAAATTTGAAGAAAAAAAAAATCACTCGGTATGTTTAAAACATAAAGAAAATGTACTTGTTAATGAATCTCCTTTGATTGAAAATGAAGGTTTTATGGTGAAAGTTTAAGGTGAAGATTATATTATTGTTGTGAATTGGAATGTTTTAATCTATACAACTTTACATGAGCCCAATTAAAAACGTGACTTGACTAAAGGAGAAGAATTTAATTGGTAGTTATTCCTGATGGAGTACCATTATAGTTATTATCATTACAATTTTCTACTTAGGTATATACATAAAAACGTGCCAGGATGAAATATTTTCATGTAGTAAACACCTAGACAAGTTAGGGAAAGGTGCATGTGCAGTGCCATGAATGTTTTAATGATCTTGATCTATGTAGAAATGAGGCTGTGCGATGGAAATTGCAATTTAGCGGAATTCAATACCCCACCTGATCACCCTTAATATTACATGAGCGGTATGTACTTATCCTGGGGCATTAACACAATGTTTCCCATATTAAATTTCTCATATGCATTCACAAACGAGGGGTAGATAGATTAAATGAACTATTTGGCATCATTTATTAAAGGGAATCTTGAGTTCTGGGAAAGGTGAAAAATAATTAGTGAGCTTTCTCATTTTTTTAAATGTCTGTTTGGAAGAACATCATAGTAGAAACATCCCCTGCAAATGATTGTTCTTCAAATGCTCTTATATTCAAAATATGACTAGAAATAGCTAGAATGTTCGGGCCGAACATTCATGCCACTCTAGTGTGTAGTCTCATATACCCATTTCTGTGTGCAGTACATGTGCTTTTCAGTGAGACTGGATCAATTTCTTATCTATTTTGATGATTCCAAAACAACACAGTATAAAACATGGTCAACCTTTCCCAATTCCTTTGAGACAGTTTCTTTTACAATGTAATTGCATGACCAGGGGCCCGTTGCACAAAACTTGCGTTTAATCGCAACTCCTAAAAATCAAACGCAAGTCCTTAATGCGCACTTCTGATTGGCTGAAAATAAAGTTGCGTTTTATTTTTCTGAGTTGCGTTTAAACGCAAGTTTTGTGCAACGGGCCCCAGAACTCTGCTTTATCTTTAAGTGATTTGATGTCAACTCTGTATACATGCAGAGTATTGCAGACGGATTGATAAGAAAAAAATTTCCTTAGAAGGATGAAGTTCAGAGATAATATTTGCTTTTTCCAAACCAATGTAGATAAAAAGCTTTTTTTCACAGATGAAATGAAACATTCTAGATAATGGATACATGAATTGAGATACTGTTACTCTGAATGGGTTCATTAATTTTCTAATTCATGTTTCTTTTTACATACATGAAATTTAACATTTAATTTTGTAGCAAGCAAAATGTTAAAGGAGAATGAAACCCTGGGGAAAATCAATTTTAATGAAAAGAGAGGACAGAGAGAAGCAATTTAAAAAAAGTTCCATCAAAATCGGTTACAAAATGAAAAGTTATGAAAGTTTGAAAAGTCTCAATTTACTTTCTATGGTAATCCTCAAATTGGCAATGCTGCTTCAAAGTGACAGGTTTAGTAGTACAACTCTCCATATGTTTTGTACACAAAATTTCATATTTTCCCCATTATCTCTCAGGGTGCAGCTTCTCTCCTTAGCTCAAGATATATCATGGGAAAATGTATTTGATACAACATATGTTGAGTTCACAAAAAGACAAGCAGCACCTTTAGAAATAATGGAGAAAATATGAAATTTTGTGTACAAAACATATTGAGAGTTGTACTACTAAACCTGCCATTTTGAAGCAACACTGCCAATTTGAGGATCGCCATAGAAAGTAAATTGAGACTTTTCAAACTTTCATAACTTTTTCATTTCTTAACCGATTTTGATGGAACTTTTCCTAAATTGCTTCTCTCTATCCTCTCTTTTCATTAAAATGGATATTTCCCCAGGGTTTCATTCTTCTTTAATGTTAAGTGGATATTGACCTAAGAAACTACTTTGAAAGTAAATTATTGTAATATATATATATATGTACATGTATGTACATGTATGTAAGAAATGTGAGAAAATGGGAAGCATATTGTTATAAAGAAAAAACAAAACAGAATGTTCATCAACCCATTCTGGAAGAGGTTTAAAAAAAATTCTTTTGAAATTTTTGTATGTTGTATTCAGCAGCATCCTTCTTTGTATGAACTTTGAAATTCAAATATAATATGGGTACAATGTGATAACAATTGATTTGACCTGTATCCTTATCCCTTGTTGTTGATACTATGGGGAAATTTTCCAAAGTAAATCAATCACACTGGAGCATAATTGGCAAGCAGTGTCTTCGTATTCAACTAGGCTTGATTTCAGGTGTTATCACTTTTCACTGCTAGTTCCACCTCGCCTTACCAGTTTTGAAGTGGAGAACGCTTGTAGCAAGATAGTTTAATGCTCGTAAGTTGATAATGCAGTCAAGGAAAAAGAGGAAGGAACTTTTGTGGGCAGTGGAGGATAATTTCCGGTTGAATACAATAATGATTTTGCCTGTGAAGTTGTTGAGTGGAAAGGTTGCCCAGGAATGATAACATCAAGTCCGCCTTTCTGTCTTCAGCAACGGATGCATTGATCTTCACTGCAAACTTCTCCCTTACTGATACGCTAAGTAGAGCAGAAAGTACATGCAACCATGATGATAAAGTAGAGAGGCTTGTAGTTTTGGAAGTTCAGAGTTGAAGTCTTGCTTTTGAATCGTTTTTTTTTATTGCTTGTATAACTCTAATATGAGTTATGAAAAGAGATACAATGAAGTATTGCTATGCCGCTGTTTGTAGGCATGGATACATTCATATTGCATGTAAATGTCATGCTTGTTTTGCTTACAAGGTTGATGAATTGTTGTTTCACTTTGGACTTCATCAAGCATGGCTCATGGTCATGTAGTTCCAGAATAAGTCTGTTTTTTTATTGAAGTGGCAAGATCTGGGGAAAACCAATATTATAGTCTTTGTAATTATAAGCTGTTCCATCTTGTTCACAAACAAGTATTGATATCATTTTTGTAAGCTAAATAAAAAGATTACCAATTCTATGAGTGATGAGGCTGTGTTGAGGATGCCTTAAATGCCTTAAAGTGTACCAATCACCCAAAAATATTTTGTTCGGTATATTAGGGGTTCCATGTTGCTATCAGAAGTATGAGCTTCAGATGTTGATTCTATAAAAAGATATTGCAAGTTAAAACACATTCCCAATAAACAAAAAAGCGACTTGTGAGGAGACTAGTCGACGCACCTGCACGCGCTCTCACAGAATATTGGCCTGCGTAGAACCGAACTCGGAGTTGGGTTCCGCGTGAGGGGGTTTTACGTTTTCCTTCGTTTTCTTCATATTCTTTAACTGTTAACCCGTAGAAGGCCAGGTGAAGTGTTTTGTGGTTGATTTTATACATTTTAGCTGTACACAAATGATTTTTTAAAGTGATTGGTACACTTTAAAATCTCATTATGGGCCTAATCACCAATGATATTGCTTGGCTTAAAGAACGAAGAAAGGAAGATTATGTTGGAGTGATGTGATTATTTCTTCTCCTCCCACATTATTATCAGGTGTTACCAAAGACGTGTCAAGATCTCTCTCTAAAGCATGCACCCTTCTAAAAAGTATCATTATAGCACATGTATGTGGACGTGTTGTTGTATAATGGTTTATTTACTTGACTCTCAGTTAAGAAAGTGAGAGTCCAAGCCCAGCACTTATTTCTGTTGGCAAAATATATTATATCTGTTGGCAAGATATTAATCTATATTGTCCAACATTTGCAGATTCGTAATCTTATAATCACAGGAACACTATAATAACGTTATACTAATGTTCAGTTTATATAGTGCATAATAATTGATACTTAATTCTCTCAGCACTGTACAGTCACTATCAAATGTGAATAGTCATTAAACTTTTTTTTCCGTATCCTGTTCATACACACATATTGATGTGATGCTGTCACTGTGTATGTTGAATACACAGTTCGAGAGTTATGACATGCATTTATTGCTACTGTATTATTATGTTATTGTAAACAAAGCAAGAAACTAAACAATTGATTGGAAATGCCTTCACAACAAAAGGAGCAATTAAATTATAAAACATGGCAAAATTTTTGCATGATCACAATTCGATCATAAATTCATATATAATAATAATAATAATATTGATAATAATAGTGGCTACTTGTATAGCGCACAGGTCCACCTTTCGATGCTCATGGTGCTGAGAGAAAAATACATACAGAATTATCCTAACATAGTTACAACGAAAAGAACAAATAAGTTTTCATTTGTGATTTGAATGTTTCTGTTGACGACAGTTGACGTAATTGTAGAGGGAGTTTATTCTAGAGTTTCAGACCCATAGCTGAGAAAGCCCGATCGCCCCAAGTATGTTTTATTCTAGGTGTATGAAGCAACAGTGTGTCTGATGACAAGCGAAGACTTTGTGTGGGATTGTATTTGGAAATAGAGTTGTGCAGGTATGTGAGGGAAAGAGAGTAAACTGAATGATGTACTAGTAATAAAATTTTAAAGATTATCCTTTTGTCAACTGGCAGCCAATGAAGAGAACGGAGAATTGGTGATATGGAATCAGATTTTTTAGTCAGTATTAATAGGCAGGCTGCAGAATTCTGTAGTCGATGAAGTTTTGTGACATCTTTTTTTGGAAGGTTACAGAACAACGAATTTGCAAAATCTAAACGAGAAGAAATTAAAAGCATGGATTAAGATCTCGGCCGCATCTTTATCATTTTTAGTTGTGTTTGGTGATTAAAATTACCTTTAACATGACTCCTTTATTTCCTGCTTACTTTCATGGATTTTAATTGTTTCATGCATTCTGCGAGCAATTAAGATTAGTCTGTCTCTTTGCAATTTTCTTTGCTTTATCATAGATTAGACATGGCGCTATTGAGCATTATTCAAATAGAGATATAAGCTGGGATTGTTTTTTTTTTCTTCCAGAAATGCAGATGTAAGCTGATTACAATGTGTGAATTTAAATGACACACATGGGCAGATATGGTGAAGTGAAATAGGTACATGTTAGGGCTCATTCCTTGTGATGCAATATGTGCCAATTACTGCAGCAGGAGCTAAGGCCAGGATAATGATTTCTGATCTTAGCCGGAGACATTGTCTCATTTTTTTCCTCTGCGTTATGCATTAAACAAACAAAACAAATCAAAAAGGGTCATTTTAATCATTGTTGTTTGGTGAATGTAACAGCTGAGTCTTGATTCATGGCTTATTAATACTTTTCCACTATGTTAAGATACATAAGGAAATATGAAAATATACAATAAACCAAAATGTACTGAGCTTAAGGCAGAATTTCTCAAGATTAAGAGTTATAAGAGGGTATGTTCACATCTTAGTTAGATTAGAATTCTTGGAGAGAGTTTTCTAGTGCAAGGAGTACTTCACCTCTCCTTTTACATGCAATGTGTCTGCATTATGTATAGACCTATTGTGTACATGATGCAAAGTCATTTTCTACCATATGCTTTTGTGCCCTTTTGGCCTCCATATCATCTGGTGAGCAGCAGAAGGACATCAAAGCAGTATTGAAGAGTACTAGTCAGCACCCTTCTGGTACTCTGCAGACAATATTGTAGATGTCGTTATATGGTAATCACCCACTGAATATAACATAGACTTGCATGGAAACAGAGTCATTTGAGACATAACAAGTTTATGGATCGTATAATAAATCATTGATGGCATCACAATGAGTAATAAATATATGAGTAGGCTATAGATTTCAGAGACGGCAACATATACCCAAAACAACACACTATTGTATTCCATTATTGGTGCAGCTACATTGTAACCTAACCTGAAGTAGAACATTTCTTCTTGTTACATGATATCTTCATTCTTGCACCTCAATTCATGTCTTCTTTTATTTTTCTTTCTTTCCCTCCTTTGTTCTACCCAGATTCCTATCGGGACACCCCAGAAAGCTTCACATACAGCCCTACCTTGTATCTCAGGTAGATTTTGACTCGTGCTATACAATGGGAGGCAGGGCCGTGATAGAGCAAGCCACTGATCAGCCATTCCTCCTATCAGATACCTTCCTCAAGCCTGGTTCCAATTTCTTCATTGGTAAGACACCCAAGAAGCATATGAGATGTTTTCCCTCAGGGGGAGTTATCACCCATTTGTTCTCCCTTCTCTTGTCTTGTCTCTCTTGTAATGGAGCTGATTTTCTTCTTCCGCTTATGCATCGTCATCATCGTGCACTACCAATTTCTTCTCTTGAATCACCCTTGGTGGATAAGTGGTCGCTGAAACATGTGGGAGATATACACATGCACTTTGCTTTCAAAAGGGTTTTCAGATTAGTGTTTTTTACTAGTGTATTTCAAGATCCACCCTATCAATTTCATGTAATGCCAAAAGGATATGCAGTCGTTTACATCAAGTTGCAAAGAAAATTAAAGTTATATATTAAAGGAAAGGGGTAGCATACTAATAGGGTAATATAATGCAGTTAAAGGAGAATGAAACCCTGGGGGAAAATCAATTTTGATAAAAAGAGAGGACAGAGAGAAGTAATTTTTAAAAAGTTCCATCAAAATCACTTAAGAAATAAGAAAGTTATGAAAGTTTGAAAAGTCTCAATTTACTTTCTATGGCGGTCCTCAAATTGGCAATGTTGCTTCAAAGTGACAGGTTTAGCAGTACAACTCTCCATATGTTTGTCCCCTTCTTAGCTCAAGATATGTCATGGGAAAATGTATTTGACACAACATATGTTGAGTTCACCAAAAGACAAGCAGCATCTTTAGAAATAATGGAGAAAATATAAAATTTTGTGTACAAAACATATGGAGAGTTTTACTACCAAACCTGTCACTTTGAGGCAACATTGCCAATTTGAGGATCGCCATAGAAAGTAAATTGAGATTTTTCAAACTTTCATAACTTTCCCATTTCTTAAAGGGCAATCCAACCTTAGTAATAAGATGATTTGTGTGACAACAGAAAAATAAGAAAAACAGGATGGTGAAAGTTTGAAAGAAATCGGACAAGAACTAAGAAAGTTATGGATGTTTGAAAAATGAGATCACTACATCTATGCGAATCTCAAATTGGCAATTTGGTGAGTCAATTGTGACATTTTTGTGGACAACTCTCCCATTTGTCGTACACAAAAATATCATTAATTTGCGGTTTTCTTGGAGGCACTTTTACCCTTAGGGCTGTACTAAAAATATATTTGAGATAGCATATTGTTATAGGTCCTCATGAACGAAAAGATCCTACTGAGTAATGCATTTTGAAAAAAAGTGACATTTTAGTCATTTTGTGTGTTAGAGCGAATGGGGGAGTTGTCCACAGCTACATCACAGTGACATTACCTATTCCGCCAATTTGAAATTCCCATATGCATAGTGATTACAACTTTCAAAAATTCATAACTTTCTTATTGCTTGTCCGATTTCGTTCAAACTTTCACCAATCTGCTTCTCTGATTTTTCCTCTTTCTTTCAAAGCAACTTGCTATTAAGGTTGGATTTCCCTTTAACCGATTTTGATGGAACTTTTTTTTAATTGCTTCTCTCTGTCCTCTCTTTTCATTAAAATTGATTTTCCCCCAGGGTTTCATTCTCCATTAAAAGAGGAAATAGTGATTGCATTTGATTGATTAGGGCATTTTATCTTCTCTATTTATACAAATCAAAACAAATCTCATGAAGAGACTTACTGAAACAATGTGAAATGAAGAATAGCATTGAAGTACAGCTGCCAGAGATTTAACGTAAATGTGGCTGGTCGACAAATTGTGAAATGAGTTATTGTCGCCTGGGCTATATAAAGCACAGGAATATAAAATGAGAATCTCTTCACAGGCTATCATGGAGTCATTGCCCACATATTTCTGCAGTCATCGACCACATATCCATGCAGTCGTGTCCTCGTTCGAAATCATTGAGTCTCCTTCGATGATGGATGTATAACATACTTCACCATCCTTACACTCCAAGTCAAGTTGCAAACCGCCGATCATATTTCACCTCAAAGAGGGATGGGGGGGGGGGGGGGGGAGTAGGGGGCTGGGAGGCTGTATTTTCCTTTCTGTCTTTAGCACTGATGAGAACAATGCTTCTGTATTGCTTTAGATATAATGACTGGTTTTGGAGTGGTCTTAGTGTTACAGTAGAAGGGGGCTGGAATTACAGGGTAGGACTTGATCCTCCTGTGCTGTTTGTCATATGAACTCTTTTTCGTTTGAAATTGATCAAGGAGCCGACTGAAAAATTGGACATAGACTCTGACATATTCAATTGGCTTGGGAATGTCTGATCTATCTTGTTGTTCTTTTTCTTCAGAGATGTGAGATATGAAGAGAAACTGATTTGAACTAGTCAAGGGATATCATGTTTTTGATAATAAAAAATGCTTTCAGGAACAGTAAGGAAATTTAAAAAAAATTTCTATTATAAAATATGCTCCCTTCAATATATAAAGTTGTCTTACTTCAGTATGCAGAGTACCTGTCTATCTAATCATACAGTGTCAGTAGTAAGCATTTCACAATCATCTATTATAGTCATGATCAGTGTCTTTTTCTGGAATAAACTTCCTTATCTCATTCGCCAAGAACTTTGTCACCAAATTGATAACAAATCTATGTTATCATGTAATTTTCCATAGTTTGTAGGAATTTCATCAAGCTCATGATATGAATGTTTTTACAGATTAACATATTACTATTGAATGGGAAACACATTATTCAAAGCCAGATTAAGGTGGGATTTGCTTTGATGAAAACACAAGGAAAGGTAATTTTTACTTCATAGAGTTTTGGAGAATTAGAGTGGAGGTAATTACTTTCAGTTCGTGTCACATTATAAATCTTTTCTTCATTTGACTAGATTGCATCATAAATTTTGATGTGACAGTCCAGCAATCTAGTCTCAGGCTCACTCGGCCATAATTTTGAAGTCACACAAGTTTTTTAATCAGGAGACGAATCTCCATCTAAGGCTGTAAAACATTACAAATCAGGTGTGGCACTTGAAAAGAGAGCATCCCGTCATTTCTTGGGATGTTTTATGGTCACTGACTCTCACTAGAGTGGCATATATATATATCCCTTGTACTTCCATCATGTTTAATGAGTTTCTTTCACGCAAGGGAAGTGCCGGGAAAATGGGTTGGATCAGTAAGAACTTTATAGAGTCTATCATCAGTGCAGCAATGTTTATATTTCTCTCCTCTCAAAAACACATCACTACTTATTTTCCATTGCACATACCTGAAGGAGACAAATGCATGTTTTGGTGCTTGTTTATCTTCAAGCTATAAATATCACTTTGGTTATTACTATGATGTCCCATTACATTGATATGTTTCCACATCAAGCCTTTTTTATTGGTTCAGAACTGTAGCCACATCAGCCAAACAGTAGTGAGGTAGAGGATATCTTATTATCTTGCTTATCTCAAAAAAGGAGCAGTATTTCTGATGCCTACAAATGCCAAAAAGACATAAGGTTTTGTTTGTACTAAACCTGTGATTAAGAGAAAATATGGAATCATGCACAAATAGGCAAGGGTAATTTGAATCAATCAGAAAGTTTCTTTGTTGTAGAGACATATCAAAGTAATGGGACATAGTAGTAATAACCATAGCATAGTGATATTAACTTAGCACATGGAGCTACAGTGATATAGCCCAATAGCTTCTGAGTAGTCCCTGTATTTTCCTTCATTATGACATATTTTTTGTTGAAAATTTGAAAATAAACTCCAGAGCAGAATATTTTGAAGGTTGCTCAGGTCTGAAAATGAAATACTTTTATTAGAGGGGAAGATGACAAGAGATATTTTAAGTGATAAAAGCATCCTGGAAGAAGAAAAGAAGCAATGAACCACTAGGAAGAATGCATCTTAGGCCTATATGACGTATTACAATTAAAATACATAACGGTTCTTGAGTGTGACCCTCTCTCACTCTCACTCTTTCTTTGTTTTGGTTTTGGGGACATGATACCCTTAAAAAAAGAAGTTTCTTAAAGTAGAGATATAAAATGTAAAAAGAGTTTTTATTGTATATCAAAGCCAGAGGGGCGTTGACTCTGTTAAATTACAATATAAATTAATAATAGGACTTATTAAACACTCTTCTGGCTCCATACAGACGATGTAATCTCCATAGAAGATTGTATCCAAGAATGCAAGATTGGCTTTTGCTTGATTTTAGACCTAGGTAACTCTCCTTTTCCGGCTTTTTCAGGTTTCATGTTTTACATAACGTGAGCTTTGAGAATTGGATTTCTTTAGGCCAGTTGAGTAAAACCATCAGGTATTCCTATGTACAATGTGTCCCAGAAAAAAATGAAACCCTAAAACAAAGGCCTGTTGTGAAAAAAATATGAGCTGAGAGAATATATTTCCTTGTTTTTCAAAAACTAGAAGTACTATGCTTTCAAATGGTATAGTGATGACATTAATTCATTCATTATTCACATAGCAACATTGTTTTGAAAGTGGCATGCAAAAATTCATTTGTGCCAAATTTTGGTATATCTGTGAAAACATTAGTATCACATGTGAACATGATGTAACATGCATAAGGGAAATGTAAGCTGTAAAAGATATGATAAACATGGTTTTTATTGTGTGATGATATGCATTCATTCAGAATTTTCATAAAACACCCCTGGTTTTCCCCAATCCATGAATATCCATCGAGCCATGAAAAAATGCCCCTTTTGAGATGGAAAAGGTGCCCATCCTAAGGTGGAAAATTGCTGTAATCTGATTTTTTTTTTTACCCTTTATACCAAACTTTACCATTTGATGACAATGGAATGTGCCCCTTCTATTTATTTTTTTAATGAAAATATCACCTTGCTCTCTGCTTTGTTCTTTGAAGAAGTTGCAGTTCTGAACAATGCAGATATTGATGTTGATAATAAATGATTGCAGGTACCATTTCAGTACAAAATAAGCCCATCCATTAACTCCACCATCAACAAAAAGCCCACCATCTTTTATTTTATGATGAGGGACTTATCCTTACCCTCATTATGAAAAGAAGCACATGAAAACAATCTTCTCATTGGGTTTAAAAGTTAAAGTTTCCGTCCGGTCATGTTTACATGTGATCCTAATGTTTTCATGGTTTTACTCAAATATGGCACGACTGGGTTTTTACATGACATTTTCAAAACGATGCAGCTCGAAAGAGCATATACGGATGGATGTCATCAAGGTATCATTGAAAGCAGTCTTCATAGAAAATAGATCATTATGGTCATAGAGCACATAGTTTGGTGACAGTAATCTTTTGTTTTAGGGTTTCCTTTTTTCTGGGATGCACTGTATATTGGAAATGCTAAACTTGTCTCGAAATCTTGTGGAACCGTATTTCTTTGCCCTCATACATTTCACTAAGAGCTTGTGCTGTTATCCCAAGGAATTAAGAATTTCAGTATTAGTTGAACATAACATTATAATATGGCAATTCTGTGCTGTTAATCCTTTCTTATCTGTTAAGTATAGCTGCTGAAAAGCAAAGTATATATTATTTAGAACTTGATATTTACATTAGCATGATGCTATGCAGAGTAATCTATCATAGGCAAAGATTTTTCTGATCAGAAGAGAGCAACTTTAATTGCAGTGCTTTAAATACAGATCTAGTTGTGGGAGTGTAGAAATTGGCAACTTGCTAGCCTTCATGCATACTTTCTATATTATCTTTCTTTGAATACATAAAAGTTACATGTAATTAAATTTTTTACAACAAGACTTTTTACAAACCTTAGTTTTCAGAATTAAGAAACTAACTTATTAGATTATATCGAATGACAGCCTGTTTCCTTTATGCAGAACTTACAAGTTTTAAAGGTGAACTTTAAAGAAATTCACGAAATAGGGTGAGTTGTATATGGATGGAAAGGGGAAAGTATGTAGAAGACAGTGGTGTTCATTATTACTCCTGTAGATTTCAAGAAATCATCTAAAAACACATTTTCCAAAACGCCCGTCTTGATTCTCCGAACCCGGAAGTGACTATGAGCGATACGGGTCCCCAGCGATGACGTAGGCATATGGGCGATCCGCGGCGAACGGCGATCTTATCACGCTGAACACATTCAGATAACAAAATAAACGCTCGAATTTTAAATGGATTTTAGATAGTTTTAAATGGAGGAGGCGAAATTGCTGTGCCATAATAGTTAAATTGTCTCCCTGATGAGTCGATATTCTTTCCTTTTTTTTGGTCAAAGTCGGAAATTAACTCGAAAATAACAAAGATACCCAAGCCTATATTGATCATATTATGTCAAACCTCAGCCTCAGGCTGTGTGATTGAAACGTCTCGATAATTATCATCGTTGCATCAAATTCTCTGTCAGGATTGAATAAGAGAATAATGATGATATAGAAAAGGTTTTTAAAAAAATTGTTGTCTACGGCAGATCGATACTTCCTGTATAAACTCTCTTGATCTACCAAAGTAAGATAGGTTTTCCTTATTTGTAGACATGCTAGAGATCGACGGAACGTGAGTTATATCCAGGCTAGCTAAGTATATAGGCGCAGCGCAGGCCAGCGTACGTCGTCACACACAGCTCAGCTTCGAGTTTTTTCGACGGTCTTTTTAATTCATGCTTTGATTAAATGTGATTTCTATTAAAAAAATTGAATCAAAAATAATTTTCATGGATTTTATTTTTTTGGTGAATTTTAAGTAGACCCCCCTAATGAAAATGTGAAAAAAGATCTTAGATAATAGTATACGAAGTTGTCGAGCTCGCATACACGATATTCGCGATGCACGGTTATTATTATTTCACACGCTGTAGCATGTTGATTTGCTGAATTAATACTATTTCGCCAGGCAGTTTGAGCTAGCTAAACGTGAGTCTTCTCTCAGTTAATTTGTTATTTTTGTCACGTCATTGCAGTTAAAAAACTGCTCGCGTTTTCTGGAAGTGGACACGGTGTTTCTTCCAGTGCTCCACTATGGATGAAGCGGCACCAAGCTCGACCCACTTCTTCGACAGCTGCTGCAGCTTGATCATTGTCCGTCTCAAATTCACCTAATTCACCTGCATCCACATCACTTTCAGGTCCACTGCTTGAGCTGATGCTCCCATCATCATCCTCTTCTTCCACGCTTTCAACTTCAAAATCCAAATCCAGACTTAGTTCGGCCATATTACACGATTAATACTCGGAGAACGCGACGATCTTACAAAGATTCGAAAGCGGTTGCATTCGCATGCTGCACGCTGGCTATATATAGCACAGTGCGATTGACTGGTCGTGCCCATACGGTGACGTCACGGATCTCGCATCTTTTCCGTAACGTATTCCGAGGCAATATTTGGGCCCCGTTTTCTCGATTTGTGACAAGCGATATTTGCTTCCCATTCACTTTTTAGAAGTTTCGATGGGTTTCATAGTGATCTTTACACAGTAAACTTTGCTTTGATATGAAATTCAAGCATATTGACAACCAATAAAGTTCTTCTTTAAACAAAGATTTATGAAGGGATGTGATAAAAATGGTTTCATTCCAAAGTGAATTTGCAGAAGGGAATCCATTATCAGCAAATGCTGGTTTACTAACCTTTATTTTAAACAATTTTGTACATGGATAATTTATTATGAACCAGTTTCTAATAATCTAAATGACATGTTTAGATGTACATTCAAAATGTTGATTTCTGCATGGGCCATATGAATATAGATTCTAAGCATCTCCCACATAAAACTCGAGACATTTATTTCATATTTTTTGTATTTTGTTTTTGATTGATGGATCCTCCTGAAATTGATTAGAAGAGAAGCATTTGATCGAGGTCTGGAGATTGAGATGGAGTAACATTTAAGGGCAGACGGGGGAACAAATTGAAGATGCTCTTGCAATATTAGATGAAATAGGGGGAAGTTCAATGTGCTTCCATTCGTCTTGCTGCTTCAGCTGAATTGAAGGGATATTAGTTACCTTCCCCAATAAAACATTTATGTGACAGCGAGGGCTAAAAGAGCCAGAAACAGAATTGAATTCCTCTTAATTAGGAGCATCCCGATGTTGAATCACTGCTTGGAGAAATTACTGGCTATCTTGTAAGACAAGATGCTGAGGGAGAACTTTTTTTCTTTCCGCTTTAGAAAAATAGGATCAAGGACAGTATTTTGGCAGATTTATTACCACTTAAGAAAATTAGAATTAGAATATCTTCCTAGAAATAGAGACTTGTATTCTCAAGGATTGTTGGAGAGTGCTGAAGATTGGATGGGGAAAAATGTCAAAATTTGCTCAAAAAGCTCATTGTGATTCTGCCGCCATCTTGAGAATGACATCATAAGGAATAGATGTTTAGTGATGAGATGTAAAGAAAACAGATAAAGGAATATTAAGAGAGAGAGAGAGAACAGGGGGGGGGGGGGACAGAGAGACAAAGAGGCAGGAAAGAGTTAGACTGAGGGGAGAGAGAGAAAAAGATAGTTGGAAGATGGGTTATATCAAAACTGATAATTAGAACACAGTAATTGAATTTGTAATGAGACGATTGTGGCTTCAAATCGAGGAATAAAATTGGAAATTTTCTTAGCACAGTATGATAATGTAATATATTTTGTGATAATTGTATTTATTCTGTTCTAATTTATGACAAAATTTTTGTCTTTGAATTTATAAAGTCATTGGAATGAAGAATTTATATTCAAGACAATGAAGCAGCTATGAAAAATGGGAAACTTTAATTAAATTCATTGTTACAGTATCTTTGGTGACAAACCGTTTTCTGATATCTTATTGTATCACACTAACATAGATTTGAGTTTTGAAACTGTTCATAAAATTTAGTGTTGTCATATTGTGTCTATGGGTGTGCAGTCAACATTCTAAACTGCATCAGGTCATGGACATAATCTGTACGAGAGGGAACAAAAAATAATTTTTCAAGACTTTGATAAACTCCTCTTGCAACAAATCAGCTTATTTATCTTCATATCATACCTTGGTCTATCCCTGTCCTCCTCATACCCAGGCCAAGATAAGTTATTGATCCAGTCATCAAGGGACTATTTTTAATCCTCCAATCAAAGCAAATCCACGTTCACTAATTGAGTTTAACCCTGGGGATGAACTTTCATTGCTGATCGATATACAGAGGGGAAATTGTAGAATGAAAATCAAGGACCGGTTTGGTATGTCATTGTAATGAAAGTTTCATTTTTTTTTTAAGGGTGCATAGATTGTTTGTTTTTCTGCTGTGATATGGATGGACGTGATGGAAGTGAAATGTAAATAACTTGCTAGAAGGATTTTTCATGACATGAAGACATAGACAGTCATTCTTTGATTTATTGATCACAAAAAAAAATGAAATATTGATTAGTGGTTTACACAGGAACAAGCATCAGAATGTTTGCTCGTATTGAGGAGGAGAAGAATCTTCTATCAAGCATTGAATTATGTCTTAGTAACTCTTGCTTTGAAGAGTTTTCACAAATATGATACACTTATTTCTTTAAATAATTGAACTTTCATGAATCATGAATCATTCATAAGATCAAGCATCCAAAATTGGATCAAATATTGCATTTGGATCACACTTCCATCCATTCCCCCCCACGCTGCGATTGCCACAGATGAGGGGAAATGAGAGAGTGTAAGGTCAATACGCAAATACTAAAGTTAGGGGTCACATGTGGACCTAGCACGAGTAGAGTCAATATTTCAATAGTGCGCAAGTGTTTACCTTTGTTCCGTTTGTCCAATAATAAATGGTCTATGTTAATTTGAGGACATGGTTTCTCGCTAGATTTGACAGTGCTAAATCTTGCTGGCCGATGGCAACGCTGCTGAATTTGCTACTAGTCACAGCCAGTCAGAGGGTTATCCATGATCATGCGGATGGTATTCTTAGTTTGGATAAAGAATTTTTTCTGGTATTCTCAAAAGAAAACCAATAGGCTGTATATTTCTGATGTCACTTCAAGCAAGGACTACTCCACATTGTTGAATGTGATCTATCAAGTTTCAATGTAACTTTATCTTGCATGGAAATGTCTTATGATTATATTTCCTTGTCCATGCCTGAATAAACCTTCAAAAAGTGGCTTCAATTAGTATATGCACCCAACAAATAATTGGAAACTAGGAAACAAGAGATTTGAGAGTATGAATTCACAGCTATTGTGGTCTTGTATGAATAGTAAAGCAATCAATGCTCGGTCATTAACTTTGCTACACTTTAATTCTGACCGATTAATGACTAAATATCTACAATTACTATGGTCAGATCAAAGTACTTTTGATGCTTTCACACACTAATAGTGCATAGGCCTTGATACTCCTATCAAAGTTCAGTTATTTTTTTTAAATGTTGAGAGTTGTTTAATATCTAATGCTGATAGCAAATATGTCACTTTATGTTGCAGTGTTTATTTTAGGTGATTAAGACTGTAGGTACATATTAACTGGTGAGACCTAATTTTCCTCAAAGTATACCGGAATATAGTGAAAGACTCCATCAAGCGCTGACCTTTGTTGTTTAATCAATATTATTTTTACTCATTAGTTTACTTTGTAATGGTTATTGATTACCCTTTAGGGGGTAGAAGAATGTAGTTTGACAGAGGCATTTATTTCTAGAAGTTGGATAGCATTCGTATGTTACATTGAATAAGATCGGTCTATCTGGAGAGCGAAAGCATTAAATCAAGCGTGGTTTAGGTGCATCAAGATTATATTGATCCTACAGAAGGATTTACGGAAGCGAAAAGGGCATGGGAGAACCTGCCATGCTAATTGAAAATTGGTTACGGAACAGTCGCCAGTCCAAAACTCTTCAGTTTGACCTCGGCATGGCGATGGCGCTATTGACCGTTATCGACTGTCTGCTTGACCGTTGGTTACTGGACAGGTCAATGGGAATGAGATTAGTATAGACTACTGTTGTAATTCCATCCAGGCTGTACCTTGTTTTCTGGGTTGGAGATACGTTTCATTGCATTCAATTTCCGGTACAGTTTCCAGCTGTAGGTTTGCAGTATGATTAGGGTTCCAGTAATGCTGTAACTTTTTTTATACAGTGAAAGCTGTTTTTTCCATGCATGTGTTGTTGTTTTTTCATGAAATACACCTAAATAGGATTCAAGTAAACAACATGCAACTAAACATATATAACTAAAAGATTAAATGGAGATAATTCTTTTTTGTGGAAGTTGAAGATATTCTAGAAATTGTCTGTTATTTTTTGTTTTGAATTTTTTTCCCCTTCTTATTTTTTGTTTTTTAAAGAAGACTTGGTTTCAAACAATTCTAGGAAGCTATTAAATATGAAAGCTAGAAGTTGCCCTTTGCCTTGGAAATACAATACCTAAAGAAATATTCAACGAATCAATTGATGAATTTAAACCTGTTGCTTAGCTTAAGATAACTCGAGCTGAAATCTATGGAAAATGTGTGTTATACCGAATTCAAATCTTATCCAGTGGGATAACACTTTATTAGTCAAAAAAGTTGGTGTGGAGTTACTACACTGATCATATTTGTGATAACATTAACTTGTAAAAATCCTCCCATTTGCGCAAGAATTCCACATCACTTCTTCGCTTATCAGATGTATTAGTGTGGCATTTGTAACTATATATCGTTTGTCGTAAAGGATAATGTATTAGGTGAGTCTAACTTAAGCCGCTATATTATAGAGAAAGAATGCTTAAATTTGCATTTATCAGGCAAATGATACAGGCGTTTACGTCATTCTGTGATGTTAGTTAAATATACAGTCTCTTTTTCATTTGATTATACATGGCAACTGTTTTTTAAAGATACCGGTCTTGTTTAATTCCTCCTACTGCTACTCCTACTGCTACTATTGAACTGTGAATTAATTTAGGGGTATGTTAGAAGACGACAGAAGAAAAATACCTTAATGTATTTTTTTAATAATTAAGGATGTGTACTCAAAAGTCAGTAATGTTCTATAAGGACTCTTTCAGTTCTTCAATGTATTAAACAACATTTGTCTTTGTTTGTTGATCATGAAAACACATCTAATGAATCATATAGCAATCAACCAAAAATCTAAGGGTAATGACACTTTTAAAAGCTTAAATATTATTAAAATCTTGCTGTTGCTGAGTTATAGCATTCCTGCAAATGTGAGAACTAAAGTGCAGGAGGAGACATTGTGGGATTTAAGTATTCTCTTCAATCGCCAGCCTTCTGTATTTTCGACCCACGTAAATCCCCCTCTGAGCGAGATCGTGCTAAAAGACTTAGTGTGGGATTCGCTGGGGACAGGAATCTGCTAGCGTTCCTCACAGGCTCTACAGCCTAGAGAGAGCCTTCTCTGCCTGCAGCCATGATCCACCTGAAACTCCATCCCATTCAAGGCTTCATTTTAATTGTTAATGTCGATGATCGGCGAATAATTGGTTTGAGAGCAGGCATCGTCTCATGTTAGTGACACGGGGCATTTTGATAGAAAAAAGGGTATGAGGATTACAGCTACGATAGGAAATGCAGAGTGGTTGTTGTTTGGCAAAGGTAATAGATAGCATTGTAGATTGTCTGCTACATCAGTAACCACACCATCCACTGGTACATCACTAGGGATTACTGCAATCAAAAGTATTATTCAATTACTTTTTAATCATGTAGAAGAAACCAAAATAGTACAGCTGTTTACAGATTGTGAAAAGAAAGGCATCAAAATAATGTGAAAATCAACTCAGAGAGCATTGGGCAGTGGAAGTAAATTGTAGTGTGGACTGTGAATCAACCTTCCATATACATTCTTTTACAGCTATAAACCTGTAATGTATGTAAATATCTTTTCTATGAAAATCATATATATTCAAACAATATTTTGAAAATTATGCTTTAGTCCTGGTTTAGATATGCACATTTTCCTAAAAGAAATTATGTTATTTTGCTGTTTTCAGAGAACTTGCTATCATATTTTCCATTAATGTATTTCTCATTCAGCATAATTAAGTGTGGATATTTTCAAGGGGTAGACTAAGTCAGATGATTTCATTACATCGACTTCATCAACCAATAAAAACTTACTTTATCAATTTACTTGTAACCTTCATAAATGTAGTTTATGTTCAAATAACCAATTACTTCAATTGAATAAACTGATGTAGACATCAATAGGGTATCATCGTAATTTAGAAATTTACTTTTGATATATCGTCTATTGAGAGCAAGAAGGGCATTAAAGTATATGAGGTAGCACCCTTCTCGCTTTCAGTAGATAGTATGCATTTCACCTGTAAGCCATTGGAGAATAACTTGTGCCAGTCATGCTTAGTTCTCATTTCCCATCATAAAATTCTGCTTATCATAAAATTTGGTGGTGAAGAATCCCTTGGTGAAGAGGTTGGTGCAATATCATCTGACCTGCTTGTTATCCTTCCCATACTCTTCCCCCATCATGCTCTACCCTGGTTTGTTGTTTCAATCAACAGAAGGCATGGTCCCTAGTTACTTTGGACTAACACCCTGGCTTTTAGGCCACGGTCCATTTTGGAAGTGTGCTTTTCATTCTAGCTATATAATGGCTTGGCTCCTATATGTTTCAAGGTTGACTGCAGAGATTTGCAAGCAATACTGACTCTTTTTTGCAAATATACGCATACCCAGAACGAAGAATGGAATTAACCTGCCTTTGAATTCTGCCATGCTCAAAAAAAGTGTGTTTTGCATATTCACAGCTTATTGCTCTTAAGCTTGGTTTTTCCAAACTTTTTTCCATCAGGTTCACTATTCCACATGTTCAATATAAATGAATCTTATTAATTTGTGAATCTTTTGACTGAAATACCTTCTGAATAATGCAACACATGTTCGGACTTACAAACATTATTTTAAATTGTGGACTGGTAATAAACCCCAGTAGAGGAAACGTGCATTTTGGAAGTACAAATATTCAGAAGATTCAACATACCTTTCATGAATATGGAATACAAATGTTTTCCCGTATCATGTAGATCTTGTGTTAATATTTTCTCGCTGCATCAAATCCTTGTCTCTTGAGCAACTCAGTGAGCAACTGGTTCCTTCAAATAATAAAGCATATATCATGTTTACACTTTTGAAGTTAGCATGACCAAGACCTCACTAGATCATGCCATCTTGATAAGATGAATGGTCAGACAACCCATGGCTATATGCAGCTAATGAATGGTGCTACCACGGTGTTGATAGTATATACCACCCTATGGGGCAAACTTGCATTAATATAGTATTGACAGAGTGTCATAGTAGTCAAAATGCAATGTGCAATAGTGAGTGAAAATGTTCACTGTCAGTCACTGTTTGATATCCGGTGTTAAAGGAGAATGAAACCCTGGGGAAATATCCATTTTAATGAAAAGAGAGGATAGAGAGAAGCAATTGAAACAAAGTTCCATCAAAATTGGTTACAAAATGAAAAAGTTATGAAAGTTTGAAAAGTCTCAATTTACTTTCTATGGTGATCCTCAAATTTGCAATGTATAGTAGTACAATTCTCAATATGTTTTGTATACAAAATTTCATATTTTCTCCGTTATCCCTAGAGATGCTACTTGTCTTTTTGTGAACTCAACATATGTTGTGTCAAATACATTTCCCCATGATATATATATATATATATATATATATATATATATATATATATATATATAACATAAGAAAGAGAAAAGCTGCACCTTCAGAGATAATGGGGAAAATTTGAAATTTTGTGTACAAAACATATGGAGAGTTGTACTACTAAACCTGTCACTTTGAAGCAACATTGCCAATTTGAGGATTGCCATAGAAAGTAAATTGAGACTTTTCAAACTTTCATAACTTTCTCATTTCGTGACCGATTTTGACGGAATTTTAAAAAATTGCTTCTCTCTATCCTCTCTTTTCATTAAAATTGATTTCCCCCAGGGTTTCATTCTCCTTTAATATGCTCTGAATGCTAGCACATCTTTTCTCTCTTGTGCCCATGTTTTAGCTTTCTCTACTGTTTCCCTGTCATTATCTTTCCAGAAGGGGGAAAAAAAAAAGCTAGAACTAAAAAGCTTCTTTTCAAATTGAGTTCATGAAGAGCTTTTTTGCTGTAGCTTCTAGTTACATCACAATTAAAACTTTGCACGTCCACATACTCCATCAAGAAATACAAATAGAGACTTTTAAAAGGATACAAACTGCCTTTTCTCCTCAAAACTGTCAAATAAGGAGACAATTACTGATGATTCATTCTAGTAATTTGCATCACTTTCACTCCTCCGCATTCATTTCCTCATAATGATCAACGCCTGGGTGTCATTATACCGGTCTTATAGCGGCTTTAGATAGAACAGAAGATCTTATGATCTTTATAAGTCACAACACCTCCACTGATTTATCACTGTACATCCAATTGCTAGGTATATGAAGGTGTTGGATCTAACCGTTGATGATGCAATGCATCCTAACTACTAGTATCTATTAGTGCTGGTGTCGGCATGGAAAATCTATGTCGCCATGTCGCAATAAAATTAACGCCGATGTCGACACATGTCGACATCTGGACATGAGTCAAACAAGTCTAAACTCGGGTCGCTCCCGTAGTGACCGTACACTATTAAACCAGAGTTACCCGACACAAATTCACAAGAGCTTTACATGGAATACATGCACTATGTCCTCATGGGCTCACACTCGCAGTCATACTCACTTACAGTTCTCAAAGATGCACACTGTCAACTCTTTGCCCCAAAATTTGTTTTGTATGATCCAATTTATCAAGCATTAATGAAAGTCATGCGGTGCGAGTCAGCTAGTGTCGCATATCTAGGCATGTACATGTACGTAATGTATACCGGTCGCAGCTAGATACGCAGCGATCGTGTCGCGCGCGCGCGCTGCTAATGCGTATGTGAAACAAATCACGTACGCGCGCATGACGCCACGGCGAGGTACATGTAATCATATAAGACCCATTTTATGTCGCCATCGGAGCATGCGTGTCGACATGTCGGCAAAGTCCAAAACCAGTACTTTTGTCGCCATAGTGGCGACATCAGGCGTGTCGATACCAGCACTAGTATCTATAGCATTTTATGAGAATTTTTTTTTTTTTTTTTGAGGGAGAGAGAGAAGGGGGGGGGGGGGGGGTTGTAGCACCCCACTACACAGCAACAATATTTTTCTGAGGATGAATACAAAACGTTTCACCATTTACTGAGCAACTACATACATTTAAGATTTGCAGTTTTTGTTTTCCCTCCCTTTCCTTAGCCAAATTTAATGATCATTCATAAATTCCTAAGCATAGTCAAATAGAATTGATATCTCTAAGCAGGTGAATTGAAATGATAGGAATAGCTTTTAAGATTGTATGATATAGATCAGGAGCATAAGATGTTGATAAAATTTATGATTTATAATGTCAAAGTATATTTCTAGGAAAAACTTTTCCAAAAAATGTTTTGTTTCACATTGCTAGACCCTATAGCATCTGTTTGGAGCCAAAAGGGCGTTAACTCTGTGTCAAATGATATTAGTTAACACTTTTCTGGCTCCAAACAGATGATATAATGATCTTTGTGCACCTAAATCTTTCCCATTAAGGAAGAGAACGTGCAAGATTTCTATCCTCTTCCATTAAGCTCCCTCTCTGTCTGTAGAGAAGGGAAACATGATAGTGAAATAGTAGTCTACTGGTCTGAGGATGAATGGGTGATGTGAAAACATGAATCAACTCAAGTCTCTCAAACACTCTGTCATGTATCGATCATGTACAGCCCTAGATTCTAGGAAGGTCATGGAAGGTGGGCAGGAGGGGGGGGGGGGTGGAATGACAAGAAAATAAACTCTAAAGTGCGCATCAGCCTGCGTATCGTTCATATCAATGAAGGAAGAGGATAAGAAGATTTCATGGCCATGAGCACTTTGCAGCAGCATGGAGAGATGAAGATGGGGTGGGGGGAAGAGTTATTGTGGAATATGGCAGTCCGATCAATAAGTTGTTCTTGAGGGCCGCGGAGCAGGGCGACGAAAAGTGTGCATCTTGCACGTTTTGTCGTTAGCGGGTGATGCAAGCTCATGTAGCCAAACACCAAAGGGTAGATCTCCTGGGATTAATAGGATAGAGTTATCGGTATATTGAAAAGCCTATTACATTCATGAGATGTCCAGGCTACTCTTTAAATTCACCTACAAGAAGATTGCACACCTGATATGAATAATGTATAATGAGTGCTATATTGTGACACCTCTGCAGTTCATATTTAATAGGACTTTCCTTGGAGAGAAAGCAGAGGTCTCGAGAATAAAAGCAATGTTGTCCTTGTAAGTGGATTGATAAGTTGATGAAATCATAATTTATTTGGGAGTTAATGTCATAGGAAGCCTCACAGCGCGAAAACACGTTTCTGAGATAATTGTGTTTATAGACTTTGTCCGTTTAAAATGCTAATTTGAATACCTTGCTTTCATTCAATCATTGTAGAATTAAACAAGTGATGAGAGTGGAAATTTTTTTTTTCATATGCATTGGAAATTTAAAAAGGAAACAGTATTTTTGGTTTAATCCTTGCTAGAATTTGTATACCGGTTCGTAAAATCAGCAACGATATGTAGCATTTACAGTGTGAAAATTGGTCTCTGTTGCTTACTGTAATAGTATGTTGACAGCCAGAAAGGTGTTAACTCTTAGTTTAAAGACTTGAGAGAACAACCTTCTGGCTCTCACCAGATGGTATATGGATTATATCATCTGTTTGGAGCCAGAAGGGAATTAACTCATCTACTTTAACACAGAGTTAATGCTCATCTGGCTCTGAACAGGTTATCATATCTGCAGTCTTTATTGTTTCACATCCATTATGAAATTACAATATTGCACATTATTTGCTTGTTTTATCCCCTATTTCAGTATGCCGTAGCTTCAGATTTAGATTCATGATAAAACAAACTTCTCTTTCTCTGACGCAAAAATGTCATCCTCCTTTTGCCTTCTTCCTTCAACTTTACTCTGCTTTCCTGTTAACCCCCTTTATTGGCTGCCAGTGATGTAGATAGGTGTTCTGATGGGCAACACAGTCATCAACCCACAAGGGATGCACAAGAGAGCAAAAACACTTCATGAAGCGTAGATCGTAGATCGAGGAGGAGAGAAAAAAGGACTAAAGCCAATACATCTTCTCCTTCATTATCCCCCGGAGAATGTTTGTTCTTGCGCACAATGCAACAAGTAAGGTATCAGCAAACAGGTCTCCTTTGGCAACGTCTCCTTCTTTTATTCCCATCCATTCTCTGCCTTCTCTCATTTTGGTTGTTTTGTTGCCATCTTCTTGCCTTTCATTTTTAAGCATCCCAGACTCTGTGGACTATGTGTACAGGTATGGTTACTATGCAGCAATCATTGGAAAGGGAATCTGGGACTGCACGGTACAGTGTGTGAACCTTTCGGTCTAGATCGGTGCAGATAGTGTGAACTGTGTTCTTACAATTGGAAGTTATACTGAAACCCTTAAAATTGGTACCTTTAAAGTTGAAAATATAAGCTACTCAGCAAACATGAAGAGTACAAAATCACATGCAGAGCTGAAAGTATTATGAAAGTACAGTGCAATCTACTACAAATGTAGTATCTCACTGTTAATTGTGCTGTGTGAATATTTGGATAAGCTACTTGATACCAAAGTTTTAGACATCCATAGTGATTTTGTAGGCAAAGGATTGGAGTAAACTTTTTCGACATATATTTCAGTTTTGATGGTTTCTAATGAATAAAGGATAATACCATAGCCCTGCTGTTAAAAAGTTGCTCTTTAACATGTAAGGCATTGGCCCGAATTCATGAAAGAGATTTATTTTTAACCATGTGCATCTCCTCTTGTCCAATGGACTTATATACGCTTATTTATGCTTAACCCTCTCAAGAGAATTGAGCACATTTTGTGGTATGGCTCTATAACTTCAGAGTTCTAAAAAATATACCAGATGCATGAGTAGAAAGAGCAAAAATTTTTGCACACATTATGTCCATTTTTGTCGAATGCATTTGATGCCAGGAATTTTAAAAACGAGAATAAGCTTCAAAATCCTTAAATTGGCAACACGTTAAGAGGTTCAAAATCATTTTTTTTATCAAATTGGCAATTTTTTCAACTTTTGACAAAATTCCTAACGCTGTATATTGTTTTTAAAGACATCACACCTTATAGAACCATGTAGCACTAAAAAAATATTATTGTTGCAAATTTGAAGAAAAAAATGTGATCAATGTAGCCTGTATATAATTCCTGTCCTGAAAGGGTTAATTTAGTCCGTTGCGGAGGTTTAACCCATGGTTTAGACCATGGTTTAAAATAAACCTTTTTCAGGCCATTGGGTTTTAAGGCTGGTCATATTTGTCCGATAACAATAATGACAACGAGATTTACCATTAAAGGTACACCCTACTATATAGTGTGTACATGTGAGTGTGCTGGTGTCTGTTAATAGTAGGGCAGCTCTAGGGTGTACCTCTAATGATAAATCTTGTTATCATTATCGTTATCATTATCACGCATATGTGACCAGGCCTTTACAGTAAGTCTTTACACTATTACCCCTGAGTATAATGAGGATAAAACATTTATTTTTCTATAATTCCCTGGATGAGATGTTAAGCTGTTGATGATTGCTTCTTCCAATTCACCCACTGTTGCCTTAAACCATCCCTGGTAAAGGTAATTGGACCGGGTTCTCACCCATGTGGTGTTATGCATCTTTCCCAGGACCTCAAAAATGGATGAGGTGAAACCAATTCACCGGTCTGTCATGGAAGAATAATGAATATCTTATGTTTTCCAGACCACCAATACCTTGAAGAAGGGATCCTGTATCTCAACAAGCTTCCTCGGTCAGGGGAGAATTCTAATGAATAGTTTGTGAGAGAGAAGCGCGAGATAAGTCTCTCAAATTAAGAACAGGCTGGACGAGAATTCCCATGAATATTTTGAGAGAAGGGACAAGAGAGGGAGTTAGTCAAGTGTAATTGTTGACCGAGATCTCCTGTCTCGCACGATCAATTGAAGTATTGAATTGGTAATGTACACAACTTGAATGCAAATGCACATCCTTGCCATTAAAGGGTGACTAAATTAGAGAGAAAAATGGTGCTGTTTCCATGTATTTTTGCATTCAAATCACGAATCTGGCAATTGATTGTCAAAATTATGTCTCGTTTTGGCGAAAAAGGGGGAAAAGTAGAGGTTTGGGGACCGTTCCTGAAAACTCGTGAGCTGATTGGCTAATTGACGTCACACCCCCAAGTGACGTATGAAGAGTAAGAGGCACAAGATCTACAGGCTGCGGCAATGTAACATTGTACACAAAATGCGGTATTTGACCCCTCTGTTCAACAGACAATTTATGAAAAAGGGAAATTAATCAATACAGTCTAAGGAGTGAATAATCATTATCAATATATTTTCTTTAAGATCAGTGAACACTTTTGCCCAAATATACAGCTCTTGTTTTGTTTTTTTAACTTTTCTTTGAACAATGTTCTCATCCTTCTGAGCTTGCCGAACTATAGTTTTGCATTGGTCTTTAACGCGTACACAGCCGTTTTATGCGTCTGTGCAATGTACTACACATCTTTAGTACGGCAACTATGTTCCCCCTCGTACTAAGCGACTGGTGAACGCTTTTGTTTGGTTTGTTTTCACTCTCGCCTTTTTTTACTTCGCTTTACATGTAGAACGGTAGTACTGACTTAGATTTTTGGCTGAATTCTTCGAGTAACTTAGAGAGATGGATAGTGATCGCGAGTCCGATTTGAAGGACTTTTTTGAGCCAGATACGAACTCTGATTTATCAGATGATTTATCGATACCGAAAGAGAAGAAGCTAAAGTGCAGTGGCAAGGGGAATTCGACCATTATGTTTGAACCCCTCGCAGAAGACGCGCCAGGCATGGTGAAGGGGTCGCGGGGGAAGGGTCCGCGGGTGAAGCTGCTGCAGCTGCTGGAGAAGAAAAGTGATCACTGCAAATTGTACTCCACTCGCTTGGCCCTTGCCACTCTGCCCGCGTGAGAATACCGTTGCGACCTACAATTTCCGTAGGTTTTCATCTTTAGGAAAATGATGTACGTAGGCTTACATCATCTTTATGGGTCTTGCTACAGCCCGCAACTATACACCGATTTGGCATTACTGATGAAACTGTGTCCCAAAATCAAAGTTATTGTGAGGAATTAAACACACAAAAATATGCGATGCAAATGGTCGATGAGGTGAATGTCATGCTCGGCACCGGGCTGGGCCTGCCGGGGCCTGCGGGCACGCACGGTATATAGGTTGGTGGAATATTTTCCCTTACTTCTCGTACGTCACAGATCACGTGATCATGATGTCGCTCGATGGGTTTTTTTTTAGGGGCGGGGCTTATGACTGTGTAAATCAGCAAAAATGTACTTTTCAAATGATTATGAAATACGACTGAATGCATAAAAAAGTGTGTGATAGATATTTTTTGGCTCCTGATGACTCCTTCCTACGAAAAATGGGCAATCAATTTTTTAATTTAGTCACCCTTTAATGTTACTTACAAACTTTTATTTATTATTCTAAACCTAATGGAATAAAATGTTATTTCAGAACACAGTTGACATTGTAACCTGCTCTAAATTAAAGCTCTCTTGATATATCTTTTTAAATTCATTTCTCCAGACAGCTCTCTAAGAGTGATAGAACAAGACAAAAAAGAATTAAAAAGTAAGACCGAGAGAAAAAAAAAAAAATAAGGAAAATGGAGAGAATGTGAAGGAGAAAGAGGGATTGATACAAAGATTTTGGGATACGAGAGAGGCCTATGGCAAAAGAATCGTGAAGGGTAAAGAAATTAGATATAGAGAGGTAAGGAAATATAAAGAATGAAAAATGGAAAAAAAGAAATAAGCAATTTTGGGTTAGATTTAATGAACTTTATAGAATAGAATTTATTACAAAATGTACAATACAAAAAAGAATTTGAGGGATTCTTATCTGTTGAGAGTCAGAAAGGTATTTGTTCACATTGTTTTACATAGCATTAATATTCTTCAGGCTCCCAGCACAAATTATTAATCTTTTTAATATAAAAAGAAACATGGATGCCTTGGGATGTAATATGCCAAATCAAATGCAATCACCAATCCTTACAATTACGTATTTATTAGAAGTACATTTACCTGATGCGTAATCATGACACAATCCTGATTTAATTTTTTTGCCTCTCCAATCATTGTGGTTTGAGAATCTAGGGCAATGGCATTTCCAGAAATTGATTCAATCCCCCGAGAGTAATGAGACGCAACATTGGAGGGATGTTATAAAGAATAATTTGGAAAGCATCGCGTTTTGAGGGGATGATTTCTGTGAATTCATGTAGTAGATTTATGAGCGGCTTAAGATCTGAGGGTGTCTGTGCCAATTAATTTCTGAAATGCTGAAATTCAATTGTTCTTCTTTTCTCAAGCAAGCATGAAATACTGATTAGATAGAGATCAGTTTTCATTTTCTGGAGTATGTTTCACGCTTTCATCAACTATCAATTCAAGCAAAATCAATTCATTCTGTGAAGCCTGGGTGGAAACTAAATACTATTATTTATCTAATATATAATCCCGAAATCTCTATTAGCTAAGCTGATATGTGAAGATGAGATTACACCTATTCAGATTATATGAAATGGATTACGTGTAGCCTTGTCATAGTATATCACATCCCTACTCTTCTTTCTAACATTGGATTCCAATTATGATGGAAATTGTAATATTCATTGATAAGATGGTAGAGAGAGACAGAGACAGAGAGAGAGAGATGGAGAGAGAGAGAAAGAGAGAAAGAGGGGGGTGGTTGAAGATAATCACAGAATCAAGTTTTTTCTTGTTGATAATATCAAATTAATGTTGATTAATAACGTTTACAAAAATGATGATATATATTCTACGGAAATGTTTTACCCATGTGATAAACAAGTTGTTTCTGAAATTCTACATCTTTACAATTACATGTGCTTCTTATAGCTATCAACATGTAGGAATTGTGAACATACCATCTTTATGTTTCAGTGCCATGAGAGAAAGATTTCTTTCTGAGAAGCATGGATGCCTGAAGATATTGTCTTCCCTTGTATTCAGTATCATGGCTTGTTTCGAGCTTGAATCATTGATTTTATTCTTCACCTCAGTAACAAGAGCTTACTGGCATTTCACCCAAACACATTTAGGCAAAGAGACATGATACATGTATACTTGTATATGGTGGACAGAAAAAAGTACAGAAGGCATTAACATTTAAAGGAGCGTATTTGTAAAGAGTTTAGAATGGAATATATCTTAATATTGTTTTGCATGGGAAGAAATTTGTTTAAACATTTTCATTGTATTTCATGGTATAAAGAAGTTTGATGTGAGTATTATCAAATATAGGATTTAAGAAGAAGTTCATTTTTGCTGATTTTTTTAGAAAGAAAGGGCTACATGTACATGTAGGAATCTGTGACTTAGGATTTGTCTACCACAATGCATTGCAAATTCCTGCTTGCAAAATTTGGAGGTTTTCACCAGGGAAGTTAAGTGGGGAAACTGGTTTGAAAGGGGTATGAGAGACCAGGTTCTTGACTGGACAACTGGTTTGCTGTGTGCCAGACTTGTAGACCGGTTAATATTCAAGCTTCAAGTTCTGAACATTTATATTCTGTGAGAGACGAAAGGGTGACAGAGAATAATACTCTTGCTTTGAGTAACAGGTCAAGAGCTTGAATGTTAGGCAGAGAATTGTGAGTGGTTTGGAGAGTTAGCCTCCAGTATCGAATGCCATGTTTTCCACATTACTTAAAAAAAGATGGGTCAATAAATGCATGATCAGGTGTTTGTACTAAACATGGTTTTACATCTTGTTGTTAGCTCTACAGTATGAGAGTCTATTTTATTACTATTTTTATGGAGATATTGGTATGAGTGGCGTCAGAGGCAAATCCAGGTTTCGGGAAAGGGGGGGGGGGGTCTCACCATTCTGAAAAATCTGTCTGTGGCAAGCAAAAAAGCCTTTTTTCAGGTGCCTTTTGTGTCTTGGATTTGTGAAAATAATAATTATTATTATAATGGTGGCTTCTTATACATGTATAGCGCTCATGTCCGTCACAAGAAGGGAGTACATTTTCTTTTTGTGTACTTTAGAAATACCAGATGGGTTGAAAAAGAGACTTGCTCTGCCCCACCCCCCCCCCTCCCCAACAGCAAGTGAATGGTGTTTCATTCAATTTATGACTGTCGAGTAATTATAATCACCTTTTAATGGGTTGACGATTGACTAGTATCAATAATGACCACATTAATAAGAATTGAGTGAGAGCCTGCTCAGGGAAGAAGGCCATATCAATTCAAATCCAGGCATATAAATGGATGCTTTGCAGACAGTCAAAAAGGCTTCAATCTTCTCCTTGTTTTTTGTTGTGACCTTTTCCTTCAGAAAATAAGTGATTTTTTTTATATGTTTAAATTACTTTTTAGTATGAAAATTGCCAATTATTTTTTGAGGGATAAATGGGGTTTGTGAATACTTTTCTAAGCTCTATAGTTATATTTTATTATGATTTTTAATTTATGACAAATATTACTTCATTTACTTTTGAAAATACTGAAGGACTATTATTATTATTG
The DNA here is from genome assembly GCA_025618425.1 of Heliocidaris tuberculata. NCBI lineage: Eukaryota > Metazoa > Echinodermata > Echinoidea > Camarodonta > Echinometridae > Heliocidaris > Heliocidaris tuberculata. The sequence continues at coordinate 31,407,881 of CM046834.1, read as the reverse complement.
ATAAAATCATTCCCTACTCTGTTGTAAAACTTTAGTACAGCATTTACATAAAAGTATTAATATAAAATACAAAGTAACCTTCAGTATCAAAGTAAAAAGGAGGGATAGTTTGTTTTGTCTGTTGAGCTGAGATTTGTTCAAGTGATCCCAAATTATGTCTAGATTTCATTTGCTAAGTATGAGTATATTGCGACACTATTGTATTTAGTCTAAAGGATTGCTTAGCAGCTGAAAAACTGGTTTAGAAAAATCACTCAGCATTGTTGAACGATAGAAGAACAAAAATCTACTGCTCATATGCAAAGAAGGAGTATTGATGGAGAAAAAAAAAACTCAACTCATTTACGTTATTTTGATGCACTCTCTCGTAGGAGAATGGTATTATGGAAAGGTGTCAGAGCGTGTAATGTGGATTTCTCTTTCAAGGTATTGTGCAAGCCAAGTCGAAGGGAATAATTCTCAATTGAGAGGATGTCCTGAGAGTACTTTGGGATAGGGGAAGGAGGTAGGATGCTGGAAGCTTTTAACTCATTTATTCAACATGACAGCACTGTGGCAGCAGGGATGTAGACTGTACTTTTTTTATAATCAGTTTTGAGCTCTCCATGTGCAAGCTTTTACACGACCATTTTAGCTTCATCATGTTCAATGTAATAATGATTAAGTGCCGTTTGCCAATGGAAGTTTGATATTATAAACTTGTTTCTAATGTGAAGGAAATTTAGGACCGAACAGAAAATTCAAGAGAGTGATAGAAGGATTTTTCTTATGGTTGCTTCATGACTGATAGGGTGCAAAATTTGGGCAATTTTGTATGTATGATTTTATCTGACATAAATCATACTTGATGTAGATTAACTTCAAGGCTTCAATTTGAAGAGAGGTAAAACTAGAGAGAGAAAGGGAGACAGAGAGAGAGAGAGAGAGAGAGACAGTGAGAGAGAGAAAGAGAGACTAAAAAGGACAGAGAAACTAATATGAAAACGGAAGTAGAAAATGGAGGCTGTGGAGCTAGGAAGATATAATAGACAGGGAGAAAATAGACAATCGGCATTTATATCTTTTAATCTAAATATGTTTCTTGTCATTGGCTGCCAAATTTGAAGGGAAAGGAAATTATGAAATATATTGAAGGCAATCATGACACAGAACAGATTTGAAGACACAGACTGTGCAAAATTGTAATATATTGATTTTTATGACACAAAAAGTTGTAGAACGAAAGACAGCAAATATTGACATTTCTGCAATATTACTGATATTCTGTTTGTCATTGTCTGGAAGATTTTCCCTTAATGTTTTAATTAACCAACTTTCCAACACATGGCCAGAAGAGTTTCATCTCCTAGAAGAAATGAATTCTATTGGATGTTATTAGCAAAAGGTGAAGGTCAGAAAGAAGAGACATTCTGGAGACAAAATTCAATTATATAGATAACGTGGAAAGAAAGAGAATGGTATGCGTTGATCAATGGAAAGCTTCAATATTATGTGTATTCCAGATATTTTTTATTGACAGGAAAATATATTTGGGTAGGCACAATGCATACAATAATATTTTTTGGGACAGCATGATTAGAAATTATTGAATAGGGTTATAGATCAAATGAACAATGGCTGCAATGTATAGTTTTCTGGATTATTCGTCAACTATTGATTTTTTTTATGTGATGCATTATGTTGGTTTTGATTGACAGTAAATATAAAAACATAAAGCAGTGATATAAAGATAATTCTCCTACAGTGTTGCATGTAAAAACAAAAGTTATGAAAAACACAAGTGCAACCATCTTACTTCTCCATTTCCCCACCCCATCCCCCTAACCACCCTTTCCCTCCAACACTTTCCTCTATTCTTATCGTACAGCCCACTCTCCCTCTTATCATAACCCTTTATCACAATGCCCATAATCATCACACTGTTACTCCTCCATGAATATACCCTTCTTCATTGATCACTGTAAGACCTACCTCATTACCCTACCCTTCCCTCATCACTTTATCCCTCTTCCACTGCCTTATACTCCTCCCATCATCCACCTATCTTCCCTCTCATTACCCTTCCCTCATCCCTCATCACTTTATCCCTCTTCTTTCACTGCCTTATCACCATCTCCTTCCATCTTCCACTGCCTTATACTCCTCCCATCATCCACCTCTCTTCCCTCTCATTACCCTACCCTTCCCTCATCACTTTATCCCTCTTCTTTCACTGCCTTATCACCATCTCCTTCCATCTTCCACTGCCTTATACTCCTCCCATCATCCACCTCTCTTCCCTCTCATTACCCTACCCTTCCCTCATCACTTTATCCCTCTTCTTCCACTGCCTTATCACCATCTCCTTCCATCTTCCACTGCCTTATACTCCTCCCATCATCCACCTCTCTTCCCTCTCATTACCCTACCCTTCCCTCATCACTTTATCCCTCTTCTTCCACTGCCTTATCACCATCTCCTTCCATCTTCCACTGCCTTATACTCCTCCCATCATCCACCTCTCTTCCCTCTCATTACCCTACCCTTCCCTCATCACTTTATCCCTCTTCTTCCACTGCCTTATCACCATCTCCTTCCATCTTCCACTGCCTTATACTCCTCCCATCATCCACCTCTCTTCCCTCTCATTACCCTACCCTTCCCTCATCACTTTATCCCTCTTCTTCCACTGCCTTATCACCATCTCCTTCCATCTTCTACTGCCTTATACTCCTCCCATCATCCACCTCTCTTCCCTGTCATTACCCTACCCTTCCCTCATCACTTTATCCCTCTTCTTTCACTGCCCTATCACCATCTCCTTCCATTTTCCACTGCCTTATACTCCTCCCATCATCCACCTCTCCTCCCTCTCATTACCCTCCCTTCCATTACCACCCCACCCCTTGCACCCCCCTCCTCCTCCTCCTCCTCCTCCCTTTACCTCTCCTATCACCCTTCCCTTCCCTTCTGCTATATCCCCCTCTACCCCACCCATGCCTTCTCCATCGCCATCACACATTAGTCTATCATCACTGCAGAAATCAATCTAATTAATTGCCACTTATAAAGTAAAAAAGAAGTGGTATTTGCACTGAAGGAGGCATGATAATCGTATATTTGTATTCTGCTGGCACATCTGTGCGTGAGATTGGCAAACATGTACAGCAAATATACAGGACTAGGGCTTTCACCCACTTCATCTGCTCATGTTGGTTATGGCAACACAATTATCCTAAAGAAATTATTCAACCCTTTCTACCGTCGCCAAAAAATACATGGAAGGGAAAGCAGCTTTGTTCTAAAAACCTTGATAAGAGGTCTTGTTAAAAAGCCGATAAAATGCAAATGAATAAAAATTACAGACAGTGCTTTCTGTGAATGCGCACATACAGTAAAATACCAGTGTATTTCAGATAAGCTAAATGTGCTAGCTTATATTAGATTTTTAAAGAATGTCCACAAATACAGATATATCTTTTATTGAAATGCAAATTATCATTTTTACACATTATTTTAAGTTAAATTTTATCATACATACATGTTAAAACAATATGTAGTTAGGATTATGTTTCAGTGATCAAAGTATAATTTATTCTGTTGAGTTTACAAAACTGCCAGTTCAAGGATTACTCCTTCCCACAGAACACTACCACTATACTTACCAATGAATGAAATGATTACTGTAAGATTTGCAGTGGAATAAATAACCCTCAATTTCTCCAGTTGTTCCACTTTTATGTTTTTTCAAGGCCTCCCACAATGTACAGCTCCAATTTATTCATTTCAGCAGTGCACACTAATCTTAGCTATATTCCATCATGAATAATTCTGAATTGCTGTTCAGAATTTTAAATACATAAGTTTGTAGAGAACTTTGTCTTGCAACCATTTTTGTCAGTCTCCTTTAAGACATAGCTCATTCCCTATGCTTGCTACATCTGTTCCCTCTCCCTCTCATCTGATCTGGTCAGGTCTGGATGACGTGATGTCAAACAAGCACTTTGAGAGTTTTGGGGCATGATTAAACAGATGTTCCATTACATGGTATCCATGGTGATGTATTTACTCAGAGAATAGCTCAAGGGACACTCATGATATTGACAATATGAAGTTTCTGTTTGGCAGATTAGGCATTGTGATTGGCAATTACCATGGAAATGGGGTTAAGGCAAACAGGAGTCAATTCCAGATGGGGAATACCATGTTTGGTGAATTCTGTTTTTGAAGACTTTCTAAATTGTGTTTGATGATGAAGCAACAGATAATGCTTACAAGCTGTAAACTGAGAGAAGAAATGTAGTTCACAAACAAGTGATCTTTACAGCACACTAGAAAATTGAACAAGAAGTTCTATTTAATAATTGTTGACATTTATGTCTTCATGAAAGGAGAATTAATGGACAGACAATTACAGTCAGCCTGCATTCTAGCCATGTAGTATAAATAGTGATATGACATTAACTCCAGGCTATATTTCATCAAAGAGTGAGAAATATGCCATGGGTTGCAATTGGGTTTTGGGTTAGGGTCAGGGTTAAGTATTGTGTACAATGTAGGGTTTCAAGTTTGGAATTTCTTAAGTGGTTGAAATTAACTGTGGAGGACAATGAAGATTTTCAAGATTACTTTGCATATATTGTGAGAAAGGTACCTGTATGTATATATAGTCAAGGATTATAATTCCGAACAGATTGTATTACCGTACGTGTAAAGTCAAGCGCCTAAAATGGGTTTTCATAGGCTTGGGATTACGCGTATGAAAACCACACTATTGATACAAACGTGTGTCTTTTTCCCATAGGTTTCACACGTTCGGAATTACGGTACCTTTTTCAAGGGACCAAAACGCCGCGTCGTTGGGAAGGGGTTCACTCGGAAGGGAATATCGTATTAAATCTAGGTTGCCTTTTTAAAATTCCATCAACTTCTTTTTCTGTAGGACTTTGAGCATTCATTATGTAAGTTTGAAAGATATTCGTTTGATATTTAATTTTCTATCGTTGATTTTCTGAAAAGTGTTCGGACACTGGATCAACCACCATACTTTGGAAATTGTGAGAGAAAAGGAAGATAGCTAGATGAAAGGTAGGTAAGAGATAGAGAGACAGACAGAAAGAGGTGGGAGGGGGGGGGGGGTAAATTGATGGACAGACAAACAGAAAGAGGTGGGGGGGGGGTAAATTGATGGACAGACAAACAGAAAGAGGTGGGGGGGGTAAATTGATGGACAGACAAACAGAAAGAGGTGGGGGGGGGTAAATTGATGGACAGACAAACAGAAAGAGGTGGGGGGGGGGGGTAAATTGATGGACAGACAAACAGAAAGAGGTGGGGGGTAAATTGATGGACAGACAAACAGAAAGAGGTGGGAGGGGGGGTGGGTAAATTGATGGACAGACAAACAGAAAGAGGTGGGGGGGGGGGGGGTAAATTGATGGACAGACAAACAGAAAGAGGTGGGGGGGGGGGTAAATTGATGGACAGACAAACAGAAAGATATTCAAAGATGCTGAGAGGGTGACAGAATGAGATCAAGCAAGAAACAGAGATAGATATTAAGGCAAATGTACAGACATGAAGTAGAGAAATAGAGACACAAGACAGAGGCAGAGGATGAAAGCTAAGCTGGTACAAAGATACAGAGAGGTGGAGAAGAGAGAGAGAGTTTATTAGGAAGGATTGGTCCTGTATTGAAGCGACATGAAAAATAGGTAGAGAGCTAAATGATTGTCAAGGAAGAAAAATGGAACACAGTCTCTCGATAAAGTTGGTTAGTGGGTGACCTTTAGTTGGTCCTAAAAAGCATGCAGACAGGTTAAATGATGCATCCAGTCTCTGTGTTATGAAATGTAATAGTCCCAGATATAAACAATGTTGAAGTGGTTTACTGCCAGGCCTAATGGTGCTCCACATGCGGGAGAAGATTGGCAGAGTAATGTTTGCGAACGTGCTCAGAATACAATATTGTTAACCTGAAACAAATTTTAAAGTGACCATAAACATCCTGATTAAAAAAAGCCAAGTGACGTATATGATAAGCATGGCACCCTTGTTTGATGCAAGACGATATATCAGCTTGTCATGTTTTTTTTTTTCTCTCTTTCTTTTTGCTACCTCAGGTTTTCTTTCTTTTTCCTTTCTCCATTCAATATTTCCTTCTTATGGCCTTCCTTTCCTTCTAGTATTGTACCATCGTATACCCGACCCAACCCCCTGAATTATTCCCATTATTCCTCTTCCTGCCTTACCTTTCCCTCAGTTCACTCCTATTTTCATTACCTTTTTCTGAAACCTCTTTCCAAGCCCTCTTCTTTCCTCCTTACTTTCTCACCATCTCCTTTTCAATGATTTCTGAGAACTACTTAAGTACAAAGCACTATATACATTCATTAGATTCTGATGCTTGGATAATTTTAGCTTTAAAAAAATGTTGGAGAAGAGGATTGTGAAAGGACTTTACTTTGAATTTTGGAGAATATTTTTAATGTGCATGTTCGTGCTTTGAAAAAATAAAAGGTTGCATCGTATAATGTGGAGCAGTTTAATTGTGGGATGGTAAACCCTTGTAATACAAGTTGCAAGTCATCGAAAAATGACATGCAATGTCTTTCACATGTATCAAGTAATTGCAGCAAGTTCTTATACACCTCAAGATGAATTTTTAATCTGATATGACAGATGGAATCAAAGGTATTTGGATGATTCCTAACATCTTGTAGCATAACTCTTACAGGTGATGTAAGAAACTGTACTTGATGGGCATACTCCTACCAAAATAGAGTGTCATCTGAACTTTCGTGGTCCATTTAGGTTAGGATCACCACAGGGATTCAGAGTCCATTTCTTAAATTGTACTGGACTTTGCACAGCCCATTACTGTCTTTTACTCTGGATCCTTTCTAGAATGGACTTTGTTGCAAACTGATATTCTGCTTTCATTTGAACTGGTTAGTTTGTATAAATAGTTCAAACAAGCTTAGTTTAAGGTATTCAATGTTTGATTTAGCTGTGTATTGTGTGTACATTTTCTGTAGATCTGAACCATAGAGGAAAATTTTAACCTCCTACTTGTAGTAATTGATAATGAAAGGATTATCTTGTCTTAAGCCAGAAGAGCATTAACTCTGTGTTTAAGTATAGAGTTAACCCCATTCTGGCTCAAAAAAGATGATATGTTCTAAAAGGCAACTAAGTATAACACTGCTCAAAATGCTGAAGAAAGTGAATCCTTCTTCTCCTAATAGAATCTAATTCTTTATTTGTTCTTTTACATGATGTGTGTTCTGTTTCATCTCCTTTGTCCAAATGTTATGTATGTGATGCAAGGTGAAAATAAAGGTTTTGTGTCCTTATCAGACTTTTTATGTCATTGCAGATTAACATCAATGTATGACCTATGTTTGTTCAAATCAAATATAATTGGAAATAAAAGCTAAGAAGCAGATGTTAAAATGTGATATTTGACTCCTTTTATCCTTATATGCAGCAAACAGTGCCAATCCTTCATACCAGTGTCGATTTGGTCTTCGAGTGAACATCACTGTCAAACAGAAAGATTGCCATTATCCTGTTTCACCAGAAGGAATGGAGTGTTTGGATCATGGATTCTGTTCCACAAATATCGCAAATGTAAGTTGCAAATGTGAAAAAATTGTGAATGAAAATATCTTCATTCAGAACATCATTTAAAAATATTTTATCTTCCTTTGATTTTCATGACCTCTTCAGATATTTAGATGGTTATGTTATTTTTTTTATGAGAGAAGACAGCGTTTCCTTCATGAATTATTTGTCAATATTGGAATGTATCAGGGAACTGTTATTTTGTTTGAAATCAAATTTAGCAAAGCTGCTGTTGATTCCAAAGATAAATAACCAATTTGACTGATCAGGGCCCTGTTTCATAAAACTTGTCATCAATGACAAGTTGCAATAACTGTTATAAGCTACTAAAATCCTTGCATCTGATTGGCTGAGAGCAAATTTGTCAGTAAAAATCACTGACAAGATGTTCAGCCAAGTGGAAATGAATGAATAGATGAGGAGAATATGAATTTGTTATAATGACTTCACATCTTCTGGAGATTTACACATTGTATGCTGAGAGCCAGAAGGGCATTGACTTGTACACTTTAACCCTTTCAAGACAGTTGACCACATTTTGTGGTTTGGCTCAATAACTTTTTATTTAGAGCTGTAAAAAATATGCCAGATGCATGAGTAGAAAGAGCAAAAAAATTTCTGCACACAATGTGTCCATTTTTGTTGCATGACCATATTTCATTTAATGCCAGAAATTTTTTTAAAAAATGAGAATAAGCTTTAAAATCCTTAAATTGGCAATACATTGAGAGGTTCAAAATTATTGCTTTTTATAAAAATTGGCAATTTTTTCAACTTTTCGACAAAATTCCTAACTATGTATATTGTTTTCAAAGACATTTCACCATTTTCACATGTAGCACTAAGAGAGAAATATAGTTCCCAAAATGCGATCAATTTAGCCCTTGAAAAAATTCCAATACTAAAAGGGTTAAAACAGAGTTAAATTCTTCTGGCTCTCAACAAGTACCATGTAGTCTTTGAAATACACCTAAATTTAATAACCATGTATGCTCAGAAAGCAATTATTATCTTAATAGGGTTGTATCAAGAACCATGGTCTTATACTATGGACATCAAATCTGCTAAAGATTCTATTGATAATAAAAGTCTACTCTGTCTGTGCCATATTTACAATACTAATCTGAAATGAGGAATGAACATGTTGGAGAGTTATGCTCAGATTACATGTGATATGCATGCTAATCCTTATTTACAGGGTGGTTCGTTCGACCTAAACAGGAAGCTATTCATCATCTTTTGTTGGTAAACATTAAGAGGTTTATTTGAAACTATGAAACTATGTTCTTGCTGCTCATCTGCTTGTTAAGGGAGGGGGAGGGGGGGGGTGGTCTCATTATGGCCTGGACGGCATCCGCGTCCATGAAAACAAGTAAAAAGGGTTGTTTTTTAACCACCAGACGGGTAACCCGGGGATCTCATTTAGGGTATCAAAAACAGGAAAATTCTGAAAAAAGTGTATCATATTCACTAATGATGAGAAAAGATCCTTGAAAATGGTAGGAAATTTGACAGTACCATTCAAGAAGTGGTCAGGAGCAGCAAATTTTCCTATGGATATTTTTTTCATGAATCCAAAAAGGTTCTTTTTTATTTTTTCAGTGAAAACATCAGTCTGTAATGTGTTCCAAAGTAAATTTTGTCTTAATAACTCTTCTTTTTTGGCCAGAAAAGTGCCCAGAAGAACCAATCCTGGAATAAGGTGTACTATGCAAGATCTTTAAAATCCCTGTTAAGGGTCTAAAAATCAGAAATTTTTTGCTGGTTTCCCTGAATAGGGTATCAAAAACCTCTCGACTTAAATCCTTGTTTAGGGTGCTTTTCAGAAAGTCATGGGCGCGGATGCCATACAGGCCTCAACGAGACATACCTCCCCGGGCTTGTTAATGGACTTGACAGCTTGCTTGCATTTATGTTTTTATGCATTGTACATTTGAAATGACATTGCTGAATCAAGTTTTACCTTATTCATGTGAAAGGTTGATATAAAACTTGTGATTGCATAGAGTGTCCTTCGTTGAGATACTTTTTACATGAAGCAGTACCACCTGAGGCAGAAAAATGGTGTAGCGGTGAAAATTCTTGTGAAGTGGTAATGAAGTATGAGTCGGAAATGATTACAACATGGTGCTGTCCTGATTCTATTGTCCTTCTCTCCGATCGTACATGAATTCCAAAGTACCAGTTTTCTAAATCTTGAACGGAATTTTAACATGATATTGGTCATGTTTATGAGTATATTGATGAAGGCTAATGGAATACTGAAGGATTTAATCAAATTCCCACACATTGCCGCTGGACCCATTTCTTTCAGTTCAGCAAAGTTATTATGTGGTAATTTGATCATATAATGAGTTTATTAATGTAGGAAAATAGAATACAAATGGATCCTCTAAACTTGCTACATGATTTAATGAGACCGATTTCTTAAGTTCACACGTATTGAGGTTGAATAATAAGAAGTGGAGAGGAAAACAATAATGTCAACAATCGGTCAACATTTGGTCTTCTCCCAGGATGGTCAGGCATGTGTGAAATGTCAATAGGCCATTGAAAGATTTTGGAACAATCTCAAGGAGAAACTGAGATGTAGATGTGGAGAAAAGCTTTTTTCCCCTTAATTTGAAGCCCTAATGGATGTTTATCACGTTTTGTCCTTTTAGAGGCTTATTTGACCTCATCTTGCGTATTAAAGATGATAACAAGATCCCACATTCCTACTTTGCAAGTTCTTATATTCATACTTGTAAAGAAAAAAAAAATCCTTCACATCTTTTGAGAGCTTGTATAAATCAGGGATGTGGTATGTTCCTTAGTCTGTATTATGTACTTGAGGTTTCCAAACTAGGAAGTCTTATACGAGAGATATTTGTGAATTTCGTGAGTGGTCATGATTTGCAAAATAAGTGCATTCACACTGTTGAATTTCTGGAATACATGATAGTTTTGTACTGAAAAATGTCATTTACTTACACAATGAAAAGAGGATCTTCTCAACACACAGAGGTGCTTGAATGAGGGGTTTTTTAAAAATCAGAATAAAAATGAAATACAAAGCATTTGAAAATAAGATCACAATGACCATATAGGTTTTGTTTTTATCTCTTTCTTTGTAAGTAAATAAATTATTGCAGCATTAAGAGGTAGTGGCTTAAATCATTTGCCAGAACGCTTTCATTCATTCACCAAAATATGGATTTTTGTACTGCACAAAGGCAATACATTTATATGAAAGATACAGCAAGAATGTTAAAATCAACCTTCCCTACTTTTTCAGATGATAGTTTGTTTGTTCTGTACTTCATTTCTTACAGATAGTATATCAATCAGATCTAATTATGGATGTCTGGCACCATTCATTAAGGTCACCATTTGAAAGATGCAAAACAAAGTAGTATCCACTATGCTTTACAGCTAGATCAGGGAGTTAAACACTAGACCAATTCACATCTGTTTGTGTATTTTTCAGTTATTAAACAAGTAGATTACACACTCAGTGTATAATAAGACTTGCCTTTTCCGTAAAATGATATATAGCCACCTCTTGTGTACAGCTTTTTTGGAGAGTGCATCTGCCACTGAAGTGTGCATTGATACGGCAAGAGGTATCCGGATACATCGAGATCAATATCAGTCTAATCACTGAAAGGCATTTATTTCACTTTGATAAGATTGGCCTCTAGATGGGTATTCCCCTAACAGAATCTAGAGGAACATGGGTTCATTATTCTAACCTTTTTCACACTCCACTCACTAGGTATGGTGTGGACCCTGATGCTGTTATAAAAAAAGATTGTTATATCATATAATGAGTTCTGACTTTTACATGAAGTACATAGATATATATAGGCAGTTGCTACAAGATGAATGATAATTTAGTATTGCCATACAATATAAGCAACATAATTCTCAAATGATATCTTAAAGGTAATCCTGAGTTTTAGTACTGGCAAAGAATAGCACATCACAGATTCAAACCAAACGTACACTGACTTTTCAGTATCCTAAGACAGTTTAAGAACAATTGTACAGTCACATGTATATTTTGAGGCATTGCCACTCAACTGGTGCAACCTTATTGCAGGCCATATTTCTTACTGTTCTAAATCATGGATTATATTCCTGGTAGTTCTGTCAGGAAGTTAGGGTGTAGCATGCATCCTTTATGAATATTCCTAGTAAGTAATGTGTGAGTATGTCCAGACTAAGATATTGAGAAGTAGTTGAACCCCACTTAGTGCGTGCAATGTTTCAACTGCGTAAGATAACTAATGTGAAACTGATTATTCAAAGAGGAGGTGAACTATGGGAAAATGTGAGAATAATTATTAAAAGAAAATTTGATCTTGAGGGCAGCCAGTCAGCCTATTTGATTCAAAACTTTTAGGACAAGGATGATAGCAAAAGATCTGCATTAAAGAATATCATTTGTTCCATCAACTTTTATGCAAAGATAAAGCTCTGTGCAACACTGTTATTCAGTACATGACAACAACAGCAATTATCATCAACAGCATATGCTAATATATGGAGTGCATTAATGAGGATCAAAGATACGAACTGTACTTTTTATCCATGGTTTGTGCTGTAGATATACATGAATAGTCATTGTCACAATGAAATCTGATATTTGCCATCCCATCAATGAAGGACACTGAACGAGGGTGTTACTTGAGTCGTATTCATATCACCCCAGGGGAGGGCAATGACCATGCATAACTTGTCAGAGACCTTTTTCTTTCTGTCTCATTAATTCATGGAAGTGTTGGATGCATTCATATATTCATGTAAGAAAGATATCCCACCCTGAAACTGAGGGGGAAAAGGGAGTTTGAGGAGTTCTTACTAAAAAGTGACAACTCCTGAAATCTTTCTTTACTATTTAGCAATTCAAAGCACTTGGACTTGCTCGATAGATAAGCTTTTAATACTAAATGGTATGGAGAAAGGTGGCATAACCTCTAGATTTCAACAAAAAAAAATTACTGTAGAAATACATTCTTTCAATTCAAGCAAGATATAATTTTCATTCAGTTCAAAATAGGATGCTTCTATTTGATTTCAGGTAATTTGATACAACTTGGAGTCTCAAATCTGTCAGAGGATAGATAATATATGGTCTGTTTGGAGCCAGAAGGGCGTTAACTCTGAACAAATGATGGGACTTAACACCTTTGTGGCTCCAAACAGATGATATATCTGATTTCAATTGTGACAATGAAATTGATATTTCACCCAACAGCATTTTTACCATTTTGAATGATACTGTGAAAATGTGACTGCTTATGGCTGCATTGCAAGTCGCATTTAATCAGTATGAAAGATAAGAAGAAGGGATTAAGTGAGAGAATCCAGTGGCTTGAAGGGAAAAGAGAAGAATGAAAAGGTCATCTTGCAAGTTGCAAAGCAGGTATTCATATCGGATATCCTGAGACATCACCTTACAATCATCGATATGCCATTAAAGAAAAATTTGAGATGGCAACACAGAAATAGAAAGAGAGAGAGAGAGAGATAAAGACATATGTAAGGACAGAGAGAGAGAGAGAGAGAGGGGGAGGGAGAGAGAGGGGGAGGGAGAGAGAGGGAGAGGGGTAAATGGAAAGGAGATAAAGGTAATGGAATAAAGAGAGAAAGAGGAGGGAAAGAGTTGTGTTCAAGAGAGGAAGAGATATAGAAACAGAGAGTAATTAGGGTATGGATGTAAGGGGACAGGTGTGAAAAAAGGGCGATCAAACTTCTTCTATTTGATTCCCAGGATAGAAATCCTAATATTCTTTTTGACATACCTAGATAACCTAACATGATGAAAAAAGTCATAGATACATTGAATGTTTTGATAACAGGGAGAAAGGTATTGCGCCAGCAGGCACTGCTGGGATCGCTGTCAAAATGTTGGCTTTCAATGATGGGGCTTATGATGTCTCTAGTGTATTTATATTGCCAGAGGCTGGCCTGATGGTTAATGGAATTAAATATTGCATGTGCCCTGTATTTAGGGGATGGCTTTTTGGAAGCATAACACAGCTGTGCGGCTACACATCCCCCAACTTTCATATTCTCGTCCATCAACCTACTTTGATTGAATTTTTTTCCATGCATTTAATGGAATGATTTATTGTTTTCTTTGAATACATGAAGGATGGTACATGAACAGTATGTGAGCTGCTTGTTTTCAGATGAATTCTTTGCCGTAAGATATTCCATTTTCTATTTAAACTGAGGTAAATTAACATATAAAGACAAAGATTTTGCTAAGGGGAAAGATATTTTGGAGTAAAATGTTCTGGAGTCTTTGAAAATGGCCACCATATTATATGCAGTACTTAACCTTGCCTCTTTGTATTTCTCCATACTCATTTACATAGACATGTTTGTTTATAAGGTGGAACGGTGACTGCAGGTGGTTAACTAGAGTCTAATGTTTATTGGAGAGACCACTCTAGACAGTGTCTGGTAAAAGATGAAGCCATTTATTGATAAGCTCTTTTCATTTTGCTAACAGTGCCAGCAGCAAGTGCAACAAAATAAAAGTACTTTATCAAATCTATGATCCAATTAGATATGAGATTTGGGTCAAAGTTATGCTTGCAATGCGTGCGGGTGTAACACCGAGGAAAAGAGAAATCTAATCAGAGACCGGCTTTAGGTTTCTGCCCCCGGCCGGCTCCTTGACAGTTAATAGGCTGACATATTACATCATGTGTTCTCCTATCACACTCAACCTCATGTACATATGGAGGAAGTGTGGGAGCCGTGAAGGTAACACCCAATATGATATTTTTGTAGAGGGTCGTTTGGCGAGTAAGGGAAAGAGAGGTGCCCTGTACGGTCAGAATATAGAATTGCATCTTGAATTGGCCATGTTATCTCCATCAACATCAGAGTACGTGATACTCATGTACAGGATGTGAATGAATAGATGAATTATAACCTAAAGGTGAAGTCTGCCTCTCAGATGCAGCTGTGATAGCTTTTATTATTTTAGAAAACAGAAATCACAAAGCTTATTCAATGCCATAACACTGTATATTCCATACCTTATAGTTAGTACTTTTAAGTGACTGATTCTTTTTTCATGCTCTAATACCAGACAAAATCCATCCATCCATTATGGTTAATATCAATGCATGCTGTGCCTATTGGCCGTGAAGTAGAAACACACTTGAAACACATTTATACCCTTGCAAAGATGACTGTGAGGAATGGGAAAAGCCCCTTTGCGTATCATGTTTCCAAATAATTCAAATACAATCTCACGGTTGTGTTTGCCATTTAGAATCAGCTTCATCAAACAATGATCATGGTTCAACATCTACTCCTGATGAGAGTTTGATTGCCAATGTCCATGCTTGTAATATGAAAATGCTTGTACAAGTTACAACCATGTATCAGAGAAATGATTGTATAAGAAATGCGTGTTTATATGAGCTACGAGCCTCCCGCTAAATAACATACACGTGACAAACTAATTTTAGCATGTGAAATTTGTTTTTCGGAAAGAGTGATGACAAACCCCGCAAGCTTTATGCTTGAAATGGAAGTTGCAATAAGATCCACTTTGTTATCTTGTCTCAAGAATCAGTGTAGGCTTGTAGGAATCTAGCCAAGCGGAAAACCCTTCTTGTATTGGCTGGAGAATAGCAGGATATTAGTCTTTGAGTCTGTTGGTCATTGAGGTATATTGATATGGATGGCAGCTGGTTATGTGAAGATGCATGTATAATTCAAGCAGCACTTTGCTTCTCTCTTGAAAGCAAGTAGTGTGTTTGAGAAGTGTCTGTTCAAAGATGAAATTTCCAGATTTTGAGTTCAATAACCTTGTTGAAAACTTCAGCTCATATGCAAAGTTAAATAGTGGTAAAAAAAATGAATATATTGCATTTTTACATTTATATGTTCATTTCTTTTTTGTCTTCTTGAGACATGTCTCTTGTTTATTGTCATATTTGCCCAACTGTCTGGCTGTTCATTATATCTCTCTCCTCTGTATGTCATTTCCATCACATTCTCTGTGTATCATACTCTCCTTATATCAATAAACCTGACTGTCTGTCGCAATTTCTCATCCCCGCATTTTCGACACCCAATCAATTCTACAATTACTTTGTGTTTCTGATGTATTCAAAGCCTATTTCCATTCCATCGATATGTTAGCATCTCTAAGTATGTATCATCTGTTTGGAGCCAGAAGGGGGCTAACTCTGTACAAGATGATATGAATTAATGCCCTTCTGGCTATAAACAGATGATATATAGTCTGCTGAGAGCCAGAAGGGCATTACCCTGTATCATTTTACATACAGCTAATGCCCTTCTAGATCTCACCAGATAATATATATATTTACTTGACATATTTCTATCGTGTGGCAAAATTGCCTCTCATATACATGTAGCTTCTTTTACGTATGCCTTATCTTTGATGTATAGTTTGCAAAGCCTCTTTTTCACTGTCTCTTACATCTTCTTGAAATTCCTAATCAATTTCACATTTTCTAGTCAATGTCTTTATTTTTCAAACCTCTCCTTCCTTATCACCATGTTTCTCTCTCTTTCTCTCAGTTTATTTCTCATTCCCTCTTTATCTATCCCCCTCTCATTCTCACTCTCCTATTTCTCTCCTCGCTCTCTCTTGCTGTCTCTCACTCTCTCAATCTCTCACCATCCCCTTCTCTTTCTCTCTCACTCTCTCACTCACATTCTCTCTCACTGTCTTGTTGCCATATCTCTCTCTCTCTCTCTCTCCCTCCATTTCCCTTATTTTTGGAATACCAGCCATGTCTCACATTCCTCTCCCTTGTGTTTTCTCCATCTCCCTACAGAGTAACTACACCTGTAGCTGTTGCCATGGCTACACAGGTGGTTACTGTGAAGAGTTGGATGGATGTGCCAGCCACCAATGTGCAGAAGGGGCGCAGTGCGTCGATGTTCGACAAGGTTTTGGGGGACATGACTACGAATGCCAGTGCCCAGAGGGACGAAGCGGCGTACATTGTGAGGTGGATGTGAACGAATGCGATAGTAGTCCCTGTATCAACGGCGTTTGTGTGGATAGACCTGGTGCATTCCAATGCTACTGTGTTCCAGGTGTGTATTACATACATACATAAATACCTGTAAACATATGAACATACCTCTTTTATATGCATGTACATCATACTGCTCATGCTTTGAATGATTAAATTAACTGAATTAGCATTCATATTTTGTTGTTGGAATCATTTTCTATATGTGTTCCTCAATACTTACAAAAAGCTAAATGACTTAAGCATTATGATTTTAAAAAACACAGTTTAAGCTAAATGACTTAAGCATTATGATTTTTAAAAAACACAGTTTAAGTCATCAAAGTTGAATAAAAAGCTAACACCCCTCTTTACATTTTTTGCATTTAGCCCTCTCAGGACAGGAATTATTTAAGGGCTAAATTGATCACATTTTGCTCTTCAAATTGGCAACAATAATATTTATCTTTTAGTGCTACAGGGTTCTAATAAGATATAATGTCTTTGAAAACAACATACATGGTTGAAAAATTTGTTGAAAAGTTGAAAAAATCGCCAAATTTGATTTAAAACAATGATTTTGAACCTCTCAATGTGTTGCCAGTTTAAGGATTTTAAAGCTTATTCTCCTTTTTAAAATTCCTGACATCAAACACAATATGGCCATACAACAAAAATGGACATAGTTTGTGCAGAAATTTTTGCTCTTTCTACTCATGCATCTGGTATATTTTTTAGAGCTCTGAATCAAAAGTTATTGAGCCAAACCACAAAATATGGTCAGTTGTCTTGAAAGGGTTAGGAAGGTTGTTATTCTGTTGATACTGCATTTATTATCTCTGTCTGTGAAACATACCAGCTTAACTATGAATTCTATTTTTCATGAATAACAATGGTGCATTTAGTACAATTACTCATACTAGTAACCATCGCTGTCAAATGCCTTTGGGAAGCACAATAGATTTTTTACATGAAATTAACATCTACTGTATGCTGTTGTTATGGATATATGATAATTTGTGGGCCTCCTTTAGTAACTTTTATTCAATGCAGTATATAGTACCAAATTTAAGCCTTTATTTTTATGGTAAATGTATTATTAAACTTAAATGGTTATATGATGGAAAATTAACCCCAGGTTTTAAGGGCAGCAAGATAAACAAAAAAACAGGAATAGGTGTGCTAAAAGAGGGAAATTCACCAGTTATCATAAATTTTGCCTAAAACTTTCCATTTTGTTTTACCAAGTTTACTGTGAATTGAATTTATATGCAATGTAACCACATGATAAGACTTTCAGAAATGTTGAAAGTACCTCGAACCTTTGGGAATACATAATCCTTTATCTGTACATGTCGTTCCAGTTCTGATCAGACAAGATGTTGCTTGACATCGTTCCTCCATTGTCTTATTATATTAAAGGCAGAAATGTGAAGAGGAATGCATGTGTACCTGTCTAACTTCATAAAATATTGCTACCAACCAATATTTGACACTGCTTAGTATTTGTTCCTGCCAGCCAAGGTTTAGTGCCCAGCTGCAGGGGAATTATAATCTGTAGCTGCATGCACTAAGAAAATTGAATTTGCCCATGAAAGGGCCATGATATGCTAATTTCCATGATTTAGATGATTAACACAAAGAATTTGAATTCCAGGATCTTGTCCTCTTTTGAAAGGCAGAAAGACTAGGTGGCCTCAAGCATGATTGTTCAATCTATGGTCCATTATACTATATGTGACCCGGCACCACAAAACTACCAAAAAGTCGCAACCCGTGATTTTGTGTAAACAGCTGAAATGGAAATTTGGGTTGGAAAATTTTATTTTGGGATTTTTGGTTTTTCTGAAAGATCTTTCTTTTCTGTACCTTATATCAAAATCTGGAAGCTTAAAACACAGTAGAAGATGAATTTCTAACAGTTTTTCTAGACCATTTTTTTTTGCACAGCTTCGGTTTCTTCCCAATTCTTCGCATTCCTGTATGATCTTTTTTTAATCGGTACCGCTCACCCTCGTAAAATCACTGCAATCTCACGGGCCTTAAATTACCTTTTTCCTAATAATTTTTATACTGATAGAAAGAATAAACTCTCAGCAATCTCATCATACTGATATTGCAGTTCACCAATAGTCGTGAAAACAACATACAGAGCAGTTTTAAGTTCCATTTCGATGATGAAACAGAGTCTGAAAAAGGACGAACGATCAAGTTTATTCATGTGAGCAAGGAAAGAGTATGTAAGTTCTGTGTAAAACAAAATGCATAGGTTAATCAATGTGAACAAGAAAAAGAGTAGGTCCTATTCAAGTCAATTATAGGCTAAATTACAAGTTAAATGTATGATAACAGAAGGACTACACAGGTAACAAACCAGTATTATGTAACAGGGAACAAAGAAAGACACCCCAAAGGAGTGAATAGGCATTGTCTAGTGCAGGTGTCAGGCCACCGAGGTGCACTTAATCTCCCATTAGAACACTCTCATTTGCATCAAATTAACTTTCGAACAACTAAAGTTCACAATTTGAAGTCTTGGCAATGGAATGAATAAACTATGTTTAACACTCCTACCAAATATCAACCTTATCCGACAATTCATTCATAGTGGGTGCTATGGCCTTTTGATTCACTCTCCATTGATTTTCTCTCTTGTTTTCTTACTCCGCACGCTTGAATAGGCCTCAATTTTAGAGCTCATTTCCTCCCTATTTAATACCAGCAAAACCTCTCTTACAAGCTCCTTTCATTCGCTGAATTAAAAGGGTTAGAAAGTTTCAATTATAATGAGTCATATATCATTTTAAAGCTGAGACTTTGTTCTATCCAAATATGATAAAATCAGAAAAATTATTTTTTGCAACTTTTTGGTGGTTTTGTGGTGCCGGGTCACATATGGTATCCATCTATGTCATTTGTTATCCACCTTTATCTTCTTGCTTCTTATCCCTTAGTGTGCATGTGATTTTTTACAGCTTGTTTATTTTTTGAGCAAGCATTCTTGCATAAAACTGGTAAACAAAATCTTAAGTTAAGCTCTGACTGACTGGTTTCAGAAAAGAATATACTTTGGATTTTATGTATGCTAGATTTATGCATGGAAGCATGGTGTGGAAATCATGTACAAAACAATTGAATGAAAAGATGAGTGAACAAATCAAAGAAATCCAAGCAGTCTTCAATAAAATTTGATAAGAGAATGTTCTCACATTTCATATCGTCCTCAGCTTTTTGCATGCAGTGCTGATACATTTCTTAGTTATTTCTGTTATTTCATTGTGCAATGAAGTTTAATCATAACAGGATTGGTCTGACCATTGTCATCCTTTAATAACTCAAAGAAGATCTGTCCCAGTACACCTCTAAGTAGATTACTCTATGTGTGGTTCATAAATTTAAAAGATAGATTCCGTTAAAAAAAAAGATGTAAAGAAATAGATCTTGGCAGATTGTTATCTCAGCTAGTCACCTTAGCCTCATGTTTGAAAGGTTAGCCTAGGGGTGAGAATTTAGAACTGTTCAACAGTACTAATACTGTACTTTCATGAATCATGTAAAATTCAAACGAAAACCTTCTCTTGTTTACCTCCCTTATTTACCATGTTAAATGCTCGTTGATGTGTGTGTGTGCACAATCCCAGTAAATCTGTAAACTCTTCCAAACTTTGAAGGAATATATGAAGAGCCTTTCAGCAACAATATCTGCTCGAATGCCAAAATTAGATTTGAAAATTCTACACAAGTAACTCAAGCAGAAAGCTTCTACTCAATCCCTAGTGGTTATTGAAGTCACTAACATTTTGTTTTTCTTTGCTTCCTAAATTAGATGAGAGTTGCTCCATGAAAGGTCAAGTGAATGAAAGAGGTTCTATTCCATGTTTCTCTGAATTTCATCCTTCTCTCATAGGTTGTTCATGTGCATCAGTAATCTCAAGGAAAGGGAAAATATTTCAAATTTGATTGGGAAATTTGACTTGATTTGTTTAGAGATTGACATTTATTTGTTTGCATTTGTTTTTGAAGTTTTTGTGGCAGTTGAAAATTGATCTTATTTCATTCTTTCTACAGACAAAGGGAAATGTGTTCACATTTTTTCCAAACACAAGTGCAGTTATGATAAAGCCTTAATGAAATTTGTTAAATAGCAAGATCCAACAATTCTAAATTTTTTAGGCAATTTGTTTTTTTATTTAGTTATTTAAAGGTGTGTTATTTTATTATTGCTGAAGATGTTCCCTATTACAATTTAATATCAAGCAAGGAGTTAAAGAGGAGTCTCTGAAGTTAGAACTTGAAAACTTAAAAGGGCAAATAGTATATTTTTTCTGACAAAGTGAACACGAGTATGGTATCAGTAGTATGAGGGATCTCTTGAAATCGACAATATAACTTTGCCCATGGGATTTGACTTATTTTGTGAACATTTGATGAGTGTCCTACTGACCTTATGAGATTATTCTTCTTACAATATTTCAGTATTGTTACTCTGAAATATTGCTTGCTAGAAAATCCCTGAGGATGTGTGGGAGTAATTGCGAAAAAGAAGAAAATGATATTCACTGGACTTCAACTTGTCAGAAAGTCATGAACCTAGAAGGACCACTAATTGAGTCAACGTCGCTTGTAGGCACTACGCAATATCTTGTAAAATGCATAAATCAGCAACAGATTGCAGTCTTTCCCCTTTGAGTTGATGCATTCTTAGAGGGGGAAGTCCACCCTGATTACTAGTTGGTTTTAAAAGAAGCAGAAAAAATTATGCAGATCAGTGAAGGTTTGAGCAAAATACAATAAGAAATAAGAAAGTTATAAATATTTGAAGTTGTAATCAATCAAATACAAATTAGCAACTCTGTGACCTACTGTATCTTGCAAGCTCCCCTTCCATTT
Organism: Heliocidaris tuberculata; assembly: GCA_025618425.1. Classification (NCBI taxonomy): domain Eukaryota; kingdom Metazoa; phylum Echinodermata; class Echinoidea; order Camarodonta; family Echinometridae; genus Heliocidaris; species Heliocidaris tuberculata. Next base: position 31,386,381 of record CM046834.1, on the reverse strand, counting down.
GCCCTGTACCCCCAAAATCATTAATTTCCATTTTCTCTGCAGAAAATATTCAATCATACATGTAACTTAGATATAACATTGCTCATATGTTTTTTACACAAAACCTGTATGAAACAAATCTATTCCTTCATTAAAAACTAAAAAAATGCAAGTTTATGAAATTTTCTGTACTGAGCAAATGGGAGAGGAGCTCGCAAGATACATCACGGAATTGCCAATTTGTGTTTGATTGATTACAACTTCAAAAATTCATAACTTTCATATTTCTAATCTGATTTTGCTCTAACTTTCACTAATCCGTTTCTCTCATTTTTCTGCTTTTATTCAAATCAAATAAATACCAGGGTGGACTGTCCCTTTAACGCCACCATAGCTTTCAGGCATACCTTACCATTCTTTGTTCTGATAGAGCTCTTTAAAAGGTTGGTTGCTGGAGACACAATTATGTGCTCAAGGGAAAGCCCTAGGGAAGAGCATGGTGTTCTTGAAACTGGTCATGTTACAGAGGCCATGACACCCGTTGCCCAGCGTCTTTTATTTTGCACCATGCCTTTCTCTTGATGACAAGTTTAAATTAGATGCTAGGCTTCAAGCATTTACAAGTAAGGGAAACCTTTCAGATTCTTGTTTTGAAGTGTTCACAAGGTATTGTTTCAAACAAACACAACAGGTATATTAGGCAAAAAAAAATGTTTGTTTTGAAAGATATGCTGCATTCATTGGTTTGTCAGTAATTCACTTTAGAAGCTTGACCTGGAAAGTTTGAACTTGAACAATGCACATGAGAGATGGTTAGCCAGAAATCACTCACTAGTTTTTATTTCTGAAGAAGTTTGTCAACACATAAATAGCATGAAAGTACTAGGGGGAAAAAAATCTTTCACAAGAATCAATTATCAATTTGGGAACAATATATGCATATTGTCCTCTTCCACTACATCTTCAACCACTTCACTGCCTTTTTTATCATGAAGATATACCATTAATACTCTTTTATTTCCTCTTTGCAGTATTTGATATATTTTCATTTTCTTTAAAAGACATTTTGAAAAATTGTTTGCAGGCAACTTCATATCATTTAATAATAATTCAACATTTTCAATCTTACTCCTTGTACCAGTAAATGTAACAAAATATTTTGATTCATATCTACACTGTTGAAAAAAAGATAAAATATTCTCACATTTAAAAAGTCCCCCAATTTGACTTTGACATTAACAGACTAACAATGCATGTGATTGCAATGAAACCAAAAAAAAAAAAAAAGTTTACAGAAGAAGAGAAAGACCAAATATGTCTGATTGCCTAATTTTGTCATTTTATCTTTCAAAGGAAAAGTCATAGTCCTCTGTTTTCACTATGATGTTTAGAAAAAGAAAAGTTCATACAGCTCATACTTACTTATACATTATATGGATATTGCTTTCAAAGTTTGCTTTTAAAAGTGTTTGTCACGATAGGTCACTGTAAGCATCAAGGAATATTTCATTTCAGGAAGAAGAAAAAATGAAGCCAGCTCTCTTCTGTCTGAAAAACATCACAAAGTCATTAAAATTCTGAGATATTCCTAAGTCCAAAACGGATGCATTTGTGGAATTGTGGAAAATAAACGGCAAGTTTGTTGTTGTAGGGGAATATATTCAACAGCTTGAGCCTTGAATAAGATTGGAAGACTGTGAAGGAATGAGGAATGAAGGAATAAAGTTCTGCAATCCAGGTTTTGTTTTCGAACATTGCTCTCTGCCATTTGCTCATAAAATACCCTCAAATGCCGAGGATGAAAGTATCCAATGATGTTGTCTCCATTTCTTCAACATGGATTTGAAGGCCGATACAGACCCATTAGCATATTGATCCTCTTGAATATATTGCCTGTTGAGAGCCAGAAGGGCGTTAACTCTTTGTTCGAGTATATGATTTAATGCCCTTCTTGTTCTAAGGCAAATTATCTTCTCTGTCACTTTGAGCAGAGCTTTCTAGGAAGAGATTGTAATTCATGGACACCAGATATCCCATCCATACTTTGATTGCAATTTTATGACTAACATGCAACTAAAGACCCCCACCCGCACACCTCCCCAACCAGTCCTGAAAATAAGCCACAAAAACGTGATATGTGGGGATTCTGTGACAATAACATTTTGAGAGACCATGTGAGATTGTTTTCAAGAGGATGTTTTTGCTGCCTTTGCTCAGTAATACCCTGCCAGATTTGATTTCTCTTTCATTACTGAGAGGGAGGATAGAGTGTCGCATGCTTGAAGTGAGTCGCGCATGAAATTGACCAGAACACAAGATTCAGGGACTAAACCACATTATTGCAGCTTTCAGAATCTGTAATGTTATCAAATTCGTACTGAATTTAGAGGTGAAGATAGAATGGCACTCTGGTAAGGAGGGGGATGGAGAGGGAGGTGCAAATTAATGAGGAAACTTGTTGATCATAAAAGCTATATACAAATGGATTATTTATTTCCTCCATTTTCTGAGAAGACATGTATTTGATTTCTTGGGTGGATTTTGAAGAGGGAGGGGGTTTTTTTAAAGGGAATTTATGAACTGCATGACCTGAAAATTCAGCTTGATTTGGAAAGCATTTTGCATTGATTCTTTAGGCTTTTCAAGCTGTAAGGGTCCTTGTAATAAGCAGGAAAGTAATTTTCTCTTTGCTTGTTAAGAAAACAATGGGACATTTATTCACCAATATATTGCAAATTGGAAATATGGAACATATTCCTAGATAAGCCTTCTATCATAATACACCTTATATCCTATATAAATATTTCTGTCTCTCTCTGTATTACTCAGAATCTACACACATTCAATTGTGGCCAAATAATGTAAGCATGCATTGTGCTGGTAATAATGTTCCATGAGGTGTAGTTAAGGGATAATGTTGTGACAGCCCTAGCATATATAAATAGCGCAATAACAACATTCAATATGTGCCCATCTTCTCTTTCTTTCTTTCTTTCTTTCTTTCTCTCTTTCTCTCTCTCTCTCTTTCTCTCTTTCTGCATCTTTCTGTCTCTCCCAATCTTGGCTTGCCCCCTCCTCTCTCTCTCTTTCTCTCTTTCCTTTTCTTTCTTTTAACAAATAAATGGACTTTTAAATGATGATGGAGTTCGAATAGGGGAACATGAAAGTCAAAATATTTCCATTTTAAATTGTCAAGCTTTTTATTAGATTGAAACAATGAAAATGTATGAACTTGTCCAAGGACATTATTGTATTGGAAGATTTTTTATTCAGTAATTGTCAATACAGAAAAAGAGAATTTCATTTTCTCTGCATGTATTATCCAACATGTGTCCAAACTTTACCACTTAAAATTCCTGTTCATATGCTTTAAGAGAGCTATTTTTTCTGACTAAATTGGGCTAAAAGCCTGTAGTATGCTAATTTACCTTTTAGCTTCCACCATGTGCATGATGTCTGTATAATGCAGTAGTCCCTCATTGTAGTCCCTCATTAAGTTTTAACATGAATAGAATGCACCATTTCCTTGAAAGTGGGCTGACGTTCATCAACATAGAAAGGTTGCTTTAGTATTTGTTTTGATTAGGAAATGCGGCCCATTACTTTCTCGCTATTGCTCGGAGCGATTAATTTCTCTTTGTAGGCTTTCCATCCGACATCTCCCCACCAATAGATACCCGTGTCGTGTTTATGGATCTACAGATAACTTCCTGATTAGGGCCTCAGCTCGGCAAGGATATCTTTTTCATGATGATGAGCATATAGTGTGTCATACAAAATCTTGGATACTCACAGCATATACATCCTTGAAATGCATTCTTTGTGGAGTTTTGTTATAATGATCGGTTGATTAGTGAAACTGGAGCAGGATATCCCATGTCCCAGATATTGGGGATTGATTTTATTGCATGTTTCCAATGTTTGAAAACTACATTTGCTTTCAGAATCAATCATGCTCAGCGTCAGTTCTGATACTCCTGTTTTCTGGATCATCCAATGCCTTTATAAAGAGTAATTTTTGAAAAGTTGATCATAGGAGTGATTAGGGCAAATACGCGTACAAAAGAAAGTTGAATACATGCAGTCAGGTATGCGTGGGTGCCCCAAAGGCTCAAATTCAGAGCTGTTTGAGAATGGTATAGATTGAGTGATGAAGAGGGAGAGGGGAAGAATCTGTTGCGAATGTAGTAATACAAGTTACTGTATGGGCTAGCATGATTATTACATAAAGCAGGATGATTTATTTTGTTGAATATAAGAAGAGAAGAATTGACGATATGATAAAAATTATGAAGTATGTGAAGGAGAGTATAATAGCATACTGATACAAGCAAATTATCTTTTGTTTTATCTCATTTTTTTGTTCCTTCTATTATTGTCTTTAATCATTTCTTTTTTCTCCATACAAAGGACATTTTCTGATACACCATTGGCAAATATGTGATACTATTACAAGTTTGTGAAAATTCAAAATTTAATGTGGTGATTACAAATTTTGTTTTAATTTTCAGATTTGATGGTACAGTTGTGTGATGTTTATGATAACTGGTATCAAAATTGTTTTTAAAATTTTAATGGAAATAGCAAATTATATATATCAAAAGCTGTATTGTGTTTACAAAGCAACTCTTTTAATTATTTCATATTTTGGTTATATTTTTCAGGCTACACAGGAATCCAATGTGAAATCCAGTACAATGAATGTGTATCCAGCCCCTGTCTTCATGGAGGGTTTTGTATTGATGAACTCAATGACTATCGTTGTGACTGTGGCCCAGGTTACACTGGTGAACACTGCGAAACCAAAGTGGACCTGTGCAAATCAAACCCCTGTCATAATGCAACGGTGTGCGTGGATGAGGGAAATACATATTCATGCGTTTGTGAACATGGATTTACCGGTAAGATTGATTCTTCTCAGATATCTCTTTCCATTATCTCACATCATCTGTTATTTTTTAATGATATCATACTAAAAAAGAATATTAAAACTTGAAATATAAATTTTTAAGATAAAAACAGTCATGTACATGAACAAAATCCTCTTGCCTTTTAGCATAAGTTCTAGTAGTTAGAATGTAATCATTTCATGCCAGAGCAGAAGTTTTTTTTTTTTAATTGTTGTTGGAATAATTAGTTTTCCTTTTATTCTATTTCTTTGAGAATTTATGTAGGCTTTGAAAATAGTGATTAGATTTGAATCGATTTGGATGCATTGACACTGATATTAAAATATGCTGAAAGAACAAGATGTCTAAACTGAAAGATCTATTTTTTAGGTGTTCAAGTTATGATAATAATGATAATGATAGTATGTCTTGTTTACCCAGGGTAGTTCTCTCATCAGTATTATACTCTTCTCCCTGAGGACCCTGCAATCATTATATTATCCCGGCTGTATTCATTTGTGGGAGTTGCCGTGAAGTAACCGACATGTTGTTACTCTCTTGTCTAATTTCTTTTGTTCCTCTCATCACTCCAGGCGTTCAATGTGAAATCAACATCAACGAATGTGAATCGATGCCATGCTTAAACGGTGGTAGCTGCAGGGATCAAGTCAATTCATACACATGTTTTTGTACAGGTGGTTTTGAAGGCATTCACTGTCAAAGTAAGTCAATATTTATGACTTGCCTTGGGCAATTCAAATTTTTTCTTTTTATTGTCAAAATGAATGTAATTGCATCTGTTATTTGTCTGGTGAAAATCAATATAATAGCATCTGTCTTAAATGTCTCTGTGTAGATCTCTAGTCAAACCTAAAGTGTTTTTAATCATACCCATGTATAATGCAAAATATTTTATATTTTATACGTGTGTGGGTTCCTTCACCCTTTGGTAGTCCATGATTTTGTTTAGGTTGCTTTCTGTCATTCAGATGCGTAATACAATTCATTAATTCTATTTACCCTTCTGAATTTACCAAATCTCTACCTTTAAGATCTCTACCTTTCTATTTCATCTGTCCATAGATATGGATAGTAAACATGTGAAGAAAGAGTTTCTGTCCTTTTTTGTGAATGTCTCATAATTTCATCAGTCAGATAGCAATATCTTCTCAAAAGTCTTAATCAATAAAGAATTTAAGTGTATTGTGACCATTTTTACACAATTACAAGGCCTTACATACTATTTTATACACAATAAATGAAACAACCTGTAGGTATGTCTAGGAGAAGGTACTTCAGAAGAAAAAAAAAAATGGAAATTGGTGGTGAAGTTAGTCAATTTGATATATACTTATAAATTTGTTGTTGGAAACGAACTGTAGGCATTCTGTTTATTGCAAAGAAAGCTTTATCTAATAATACAATGATGCAAACCTGCGTAGTGATTTTCTTGGTCATTTGTAATGTTTTTTTTTAATTCAGTTTCTTCATGTAAATTTTGATTATTCACTATCTTTTCACATGTCTTTTCTGAGAGTAATCGGTTATTATCATTCTTTGTTTCTGTTGAAGTTTTCCAGGGATTCCTTTACTTTTCAAAGAAACTCCTGGGGTGTTCTTCTTTTAATGTTGTTATGTATTTATTTATTCATTATATTCCTAATGTACTTAACTGTCAAATATCTCCAAAAAGCTATAGCAGGAGGGATGAATTTGTAATCTTTAAAAAGGATTGGGTTTGATCTGTTTTTGATCAGTGGATTTATATTTGTGTCAAAATGTATTACTAAATGGGAAGGAGGCAGGCAAAAATGTTAGTGTGTATTAGTGATAAGAAAAAAAAAAAATTAAGATGTGGCAAGATAATGTAGATTTATTGTGCTCTTTGTTGTAGAGCAGAAGGGGCTTCTGTGTATTCATATATTTTTGGCACCAGGCCATTTTACAAGGAAATAAAGTATGATGTTGTTCGCCATTGGGATGAGATTTTTAGATCTCTTTCTTTGAAATTCACTGTGTATAGCTTTTTCAGATAACATAAAAACAAAGCTAAACTTAAAGCAATTCTTATGCTGGTCCCAGCATCCACACTTATTATTCCACATTAGGAGAAAAAAATCCTTGGAGTTGTGAGTTCATATGAATCATTATTTATGTACTACAATCAAAGTAACACTTTTGGGGGGCCTTATAAAACTGAGGGCTTTAGTAATGCAGCGATATATATATATATATATATATATATATATATATATATAAATCGCCTTAAGTAGGAATTATGTATGTGTATGTATACTTTAGTATATATATATATATATATATACACATACATAATTCCTACTTAAGGCGATTTTTTTTTGGCAAAATATTCGACGGAAGGGGGAAGCCGATGTTAAGTCAAATTTTTCGATTCGCCTTCACGTTTTCGGCACTGTTTTTCCCATTTCCGTAGGGGTAGGAGGCATTCTATCGATATAAACGTAGAGGGCGCCAAATTACTTATATTACTACAAAGTTTTGTTCAGTAGGGAGAACTCATTTTCATATAATATAACATGGAAAATCTATATATGTATAACTCTTGGGGATTTAAAGTCCTGAGGTTGGACTTAGGGCAATGTCTGTTTTTCTTGATTATATCAATAGTTTGGGGATTTACTAAAAATACCTTATCGCACACAAAAGGTAGTTATTATACGATTCTTTTTGCCATAAATGCAAATTGAATCAAATTAATTCTAAACATATACTAACATTTTGAATCCATTAATTCTCTGTAACATCATTTCGCGCTGATATACGTATATACAATAAAAAATAAATAAAATTCGCCTTTTAGTTGGATCTAGGTATATATATATATATATATATAAATATATATACACATGTATGGCTATAGTTTGTTGTAAAGTAATAGACCTATGGCTTTTACATGCAATTGTTAATGAGAGTTTGATGGTTTTTATTTATTCTGCAGTTCCTGAGTCATTTATGGAGCATGATGCACCTCACCACAACAATCCTGAACCCCAACAGCACAATTATTACATCGTAATCGGCGTGTTAGCAGGGGCGCTCTCTGTCGCAATGAGCATAATCGCCATCTGTGTGTGCTGGTTACAAAAGGGTACCAACCCTAGGAAGATACAGCCGATAGCAGGGGGTGATGATGACAGGTTAGTACTAGAATATGCTTGACCTAAATGTACTACTACCTTTATATGTAAGTTAATTGTGTACTAGTACATGTTAGTGGTTATTGTCCATTAACAGGAATTCACAAAGGAGTTGTATCTTAACCATTGTCTAAACCTTCATTTTAAGCGTTGTCAAATGACAGGGCAATAATAAGCTTATTTTAGTCCATAGCTGAGGTTTAAAACAGTGGTTAAATTTAAAACATCCTTTCTGAATTCTGGTCATTGTTTGTGAAAAATAAATTCCTTGTAAAAAAAAAAAAGTAGTGAATTACAGTTTGAAGTTGACAAGACAAGCCTTCCCCTCTTTTCAGTTCCAGCAGAATTTCTCTTTTAAAGGTAATGTTTAGTTTTGGTAAGCCCTCAAAAATTTCTCTTCAGATTTAGTGGATTTTTGTTGATGAATAGCAAGATACTAGCAATACAAAGATGATGTGAAGAGTTCACGTCCTAAAAACAAAAGAGAGGCAAAAAATAAGTTAGGTGCTCTGTCAGGGATATAAACTCCTAACAACTTCAGCGTGCACTTTATACCATACACGCGTTCAAATCCTATAGTGACACACATGCTATCTCTGTGCGAAGCCTCGAGATTGGGGTGGAAAAGTCCTAGCGTTGGGCAGTATATTGCCGCCATCTAGCATTCGTTACATATATTTACGGTAAAATTCACTGGAAATTATTGATGGAATACCAAATGATCTCGTACAAACATCTTTTGATACATGGAAAACAACATGAGACTATATTTAACATGTTTTTTTCCAATTTCCTTTTTGCTACCAAAACTTTACATGAGCTTTAAAGGTATTGTGCAGTAGGTAGCAAAAAGAAAAATAGTCTCATATTGTCCGGCTTGCATAAAAAGATACATGCGTGAGATCATCTGATATTCCACTAATGATTTCCAGTGACTTTCAGTAAAATAATTGAAATGGTCACATATCAACCATTACCTTCTACCGCTACACTAGGGCCACTCATGCAGACTGTTTTCCCCCCACAGTGGTGCACAACATTTCGTACACATGTCGTGTAAACGGAAATCTCATTGGTTTTACACGTGTGTGAATAAAGTACGATGCCCATGTACAAAACTCGATGTTTATTTCTTTAATATTTTTGCCATTTCTGAACCAATTTTTCTCAAACAAACATCACCTATGTTGGAAATTAATCATTTTACATCAATAATTTTCATTCCAGCTGCTAAAGTAGTTGAATCTCCAAAGCGCCCTCTTTCCCACTACTGAACACTACCTTTAATCTGATAGACAAACTGATAATAAAAGGGTGACTATTTATACATATATCTGTTTCTCTGAATCAAGTTCAAATTATCATTCAAAATTTTTTCAAAGTTGTACTATACATGTTATATCCAGGACGATATTATCATCATTCTGTATTTAATCTTTCTCATGTCTTTTTATTTTGTCTTCATCCCAGATTTTTCTACAACATCAGCAGTGTAACAAAACCACGACCGTCTGTTCAAGCAATCTACGAGCTAACATCTCTAAACTATAATGCCCAGGTAGACGAGCCGCTCATTTCACTCAAACCTAAGTCAATATAACCCAGTCTCCACCACTTCCTCAGCTGATGTATCATAGTGTAGATATCATTTATTGTGTGCTTGCCAATTTAATCACGTATATATAATTATAGAGGTGAATGAATATCTCATTTTTATACTGTCTTTACCATTTGGTTTATCAATTTAGTTGCTGATGTCTTTGTCTTGATCAGTTTATGAAAAATTATGAAAAAATAAATCTCTTCTTTTACTTGTTGGGGTATAGAATCATGACATATGTGATTATATTTGAGTGTGTGGCCCCATGATATAAGAATGAATACAATAAAGAATTCTATTTGATATAGTGTAGGTTTATGAATTAGAGCATTCTTGTAACCAAACAAACAGATATTTCCATGATGAACATTCCTGTGCCTGTTCTCAGAATAGTTCGAGATTATTAGCAAAAATTTATACTTATTTGAGCATTCCATTTGAATTTGTCCTTGGTGCTAGCATGGACTATAGCTAACTCCTTTAAAAGAGTTTAGTAAATATGTCCCCTGTCAAAATATTTTAAAAGACATTATAGACCATTCTGTTGTTTGTGTTTTAAATGATTTTCTGTAACTACACAAAGAAGTGTATAAGACCAAAAAGCTGTTACTAATATTCCTCTTTTAAACATTTTTTAGTAAAAAGAAAGCCTAGATGTGGTTAGGTTGATAAAGGAAAGAGGTTGCAAGAAAAAAAAGATTGGTTGATATTGGAATCTAAATTTAGTAATTGGACAAAGCAAAAATGAACTTGCCAAATCCATCATTTCCTTTGCAAGAACTAACTAACCAATAAGTCTAGACATATACAAATATTTATATTATATCCTATTGAAATTGGATGTGCTTACAGATATCTGCAAGTCCTTTTATATCAATACACCATTAATTGGTAGACTAATTTTGACAATGGAGTATTGGGCATGGTTTCTATTTTTGCATGATTGTATTCATTACAATAAATGCCCCTATAAAGATATTCCTATTAGTATAAACAGGAGTCTGTCTGTATGATAAGAAAGCAATACAGCCCTTCAGCAACCGTCCAGCTTGTCAACAAATAGCGAGGATGAAAAGAAATTAGCTATCCTAAATGTTCAGTATGATTAAATGACTGCATGCATAATGCTAAAAACTAGACATCACATGCCCATCATCTTTTTAAAAATGTCTTATTTGGCTTTTTACTGTACTTTGTTGGCTATAACCCAGTTTATTCCTCTTACATGGTTCATGAGAGGTAATTTAGTCACCATAAATATCTATCATGGTATTAATGATATTAATAATGAACATTAAGATGGGAAGGAGTGGAAATACATGTAGCAAGATAATAACAGGAACAACAACAAAAAAAAGAAAAGAAAAGGGAAAGCAGATGCAACATCTGAATAATTTGTAGATCTGATATTCCTTATTACTGACAAAATGTGGTGTGTAATAAAGGAATGAAATGATTATAGTTCATTGTTAAGACTTCTATTTTCGTTCTTTGGTCATATATTGAAGTGGTATGAACTGAATATACCAACATTGGAAATATTCTTATATTGATGTATGTACAATGTGTGCTTCTATCCTGAACATATGTATTCTGTTTTGAAACAGCATTGCTTTGTCATCATATAACTCCAAGGTCGATTCCATTACTTTCTGTAATGGACCTCGTATGTACAGTGGTATTGAATGTGTTTATAGAGGCTTGTACAGTTTTTAAAAGAAAACAAAAACATTTCAGGATTTGTAAATAATATATATGGATTTATGAACATTGAAATCATGAAATAAATAATTAAAGAGTAAATATTGTTAAGTACTAATAATTTTTTTGTTACTAAACTGCTGTTTGTTTTAACAATGCCATACGATATTCCTTGTAGTTTTACTTTTTTAAAGATTTTGGTATTTTAGTTTGTTTGACTTCATGTAGCACTTCAACCTTGCGATTCTCTGCTTGGGCATTTTTATTCGGAGGGTTTTCCCCCATCATTTTGAAAACTTGAATCTAAAATATGAAACTAGAGCCCCATTCAGATTCAGACACGAGTTGGGATATTGCCTGAAAAAAATGGCATGCAAGAAATGTTGAAGTAAATAGTGCATGAAAATTGTCTTTATTCTTTACCATTCATTTCCTCGCAATGTTTTGTTGTTGGTTTTTTTTGCAGTTATTTGTGTTATTATTTTTTAAATGTATTTATTTATTTATTTTATTATTAGTTTTTGTTTGTTTATTTTTAATTATTTTTTATTTATTTATTTTTATTTTATATTTTATTTATTTATTCATTTTTTTTATTTTATTTTTTTTTATTCATTTATTTTTTATTTATTTATTTATTTTTTTTTTTTATTTATTTATTTATTTATTTATTTATTTTTTTTTTTTGGGGGGGGGGTCATTTACTGCATCATGTCTAAAAAGGGCTTGATTAGTCTCCATACTGGTAAAAGAACAATGTGAAGGCGATGCAAAGTATTACCCGTATATAAAAAAAACTATGGAATATGTTAATAGCTTGTAGTAGTTTAGTTTTAAACATGTATTATCATTTTTCTTTATTTTTAAGGGTGGTGGGTTTGAAATTTTACTACTGCATTTTATTATTGTATAGTATAAATTTCATTACTGAAATACTGATACATGTATATCAATGTATAACAGGTGGGGTGTGTGTGGGTGTGTGAAGTGTGGAAGAGAGCAAGAGAGTTACAATTCAGTTTTGTATGCCAGTGATTTGTAGCCACTTCATGTGTGTGTATTTAACATGCATCAGACTGAAGGAAATAGAAAAGAACTTTTTGTTCATAATAATGTATTTTTTGTGACTCATCAAGTTACTTGTCTTTCAGATATGTATCAAAGAGAACCAATACCCTAAAGAACAAAAGAAGGCATCTCATTGATTTACCAGTACTGTATTGTTAACCATTTTGTCACTAAAAAAAAAATAGAATACATGAATTCTTAATTTGTCTTTGCTAAACCTCTACATTGTGTGATAGAATTGTCCACTGATGCTGGGATCTTCAGATTATTGAGTAGATATACACTATGTATATATACAGATATACAGTATTTTTTCCCATAAGTTTTCACAAATCAGAGTTAGGGTGTTGGTTCTTTGTTGCAATGTTTGGTAGTGTAATGTGATATTTTTGTTCCATTTTTTTTTTCTACTGTAAATGTCTTGGCTATGGATATATAAAGTATAGTCTGTACAAAGGTGTTAAAGCTCCAAATTAATGAGAATAAAAGTTGTAGTGGTTTTTTGCTAAAAAATGAGTTGTCTTATGTCTTATGTGTTACGTTGTTATATACAAATCAAGAAATGCGGATATCAGAGGGTAGGGAACCATGAAGAGGATATTTACTGTCGAGGATATTTACTATCGATGAAAGGAACATTTAGAGAACGATACAAGGCTATGTTTGCCTAAAGGCCACCGCACACCTTACGATCGGTCTGCGATCTGATTTGTGAAATAAATCGCTATGGCATTAAATATTGGCATTTTAACAAATGAAATCTACTCTATTCAGGTTCTGAAAAGTAATATGAATACTAAACATAGGGTTTTGGTTAGCTGTCAGCTTTCTACAGGGAATAAGGGCAAAATTAGTTTCAAATCGTAGTCAGTCGTACGATTTTTGTGACGTCACTACGACTCGGAGCCGATTTGGCCATTCCACCGACTAAACTCAGCAAAGGCCGTATTATCGATTTTAATATCTGTAAGACTATTCAGACCCCCAATCAAAAATATTTTTCGTTTTTAAATGATTTGTCAAATATTACATTTTCTTCTGAAATCGGATCGCAGACCGATCGTAAGGTGTGCGGTGGGCTTAAGCGATAGACTTATTGTTAATTTATTGCTTCAATCTCTCCTTCTCTCTCTCTCTCTCTGTTCAATCCTGAACCAAACACTAAACCTAACCCAAATCATAGCCCCAAACATAACCTAAAACACAAGTGCAAACCTATTTACATGCTCACCCTCACCCTATATCTCAGTAAAGTCCAGAGTAAATATGGCAAAAAAGTGTTGGGTTAACATAAATATGTCCTAGAATTACACAAGGTAGAAACTGTGTATGCAAGAAGGACAAAATGACGTAACATGAACAAACGCACATTAGATGACAAAAAGGAGGTAGTTTTACAGAGCACAAAGTCCTTTATTGAATACTTCTGTGCATTATATACTCACATACGAGCAATATACAAAAGAAAACACACGTCCATCAGTTTTCCAAACTACAAATACATGTATCATCATCAAGTTATAGATTATCTACCATTTGCACATTTTAAGATAGCTTGCTTATACACCTTTTTATTCAAAAGCAAAGAAAAGTCATAGAGTAGACACAGGAAATTTTTCCTAATTACACATTTCACAATAAGTTCTCACCGTCTCAAAATCTAAACCTACTTGCCGTTCAGCTCTCCATAAATTTGCCAACAAATTGAAAGTAAAAAGTGAGAAGTCAAATTCCATGCATTTGTGTCTACTTCTGTCAATTTCATACAATGTAGACTTATATAACACATACTCCTCGTAGATTCCTGAAAGATTACTCTTCTAGTAATGTAATAAATGCAAAGTAGCATGCACATAAGAAACTGTCTGATACAATATCAAAAGCAAGTAAGCCTTTTTCAAAATCTACTAATAATAATTACATATTACGTATCATGACCATCTATTCTAGGAGCAATATGCACCTTCTTTTAGGGATTGCAAGAAAACTGATGAAACTAGCATTTGATGAAATACCATCATAGACTAATATATAACTTTCATGATAATAAATAATTTCTTAAAATGAGTAAGGACACTTGATTCACTTGTTTCAATTGCGAGGGATTTTCTGCTAGGCTAAACTCATCCATTTTTAGCGACAGAATTCATTCTATAGATCTTCTATGAGAGTAAAAGCTAATAAATTCCATGCATTGCAAATAATTTGCTGCTAAAGGATTGTAATGAATTGCAAGACTGAGAAGACTGGAACTACAATAGAGAGATCAAAAGCAAAAACCAATTTCAATATTTTTCTACAAAGCCTTTGAATGCAGAAGTTCTGAGAGCAAACTGCAATATTTCAGAAGAGAAAAACAAAGAGAGAATGCTAGAATTAGACTGATGATTATTTTCATTTTAAAACATAAGATATTTTACCATATCTGGAGTTCCTACTTATACTTATTACTGCAAATAAACATACTTCAACACAAGAAAATTTCTTCTTGATATAAATAAAATAAAATAGCATCCTGGGCTCCTGGCTTAAAGTGAGTGCAAGACTTGTGTAAAGTGAAAAAAAAAAAAAAAGAGTTCTGAAACAAGCAATCTTTACATAATAACCTTGTGGGTTGCACTGAGAAAGAAAAAGAAAAATACTATGAGACATGTCATCACCATATTTTAATCTACAAAGTGTTTACCCAGGTTTCTTGAGAATAAAATACTAGTCAACCATGAATATTCGATGTATACATGTGATCTGCTTCAACACTGATTAATTTGAACATATTCCCTGTGAAACATCTTTTATCAAAACTCTTTGTGTGTTTAAGCCATACAGAATTGAGTTTATTTCAAACAACAAAAAACTTCTTATTGAAATAATGGTGATAAAAGAATTATAATTTGTCAATCTTTTATTTTGATTGCTGTACTATAAAAGCAAATACGATATTTTAAGCAACTCCCTCTGCCTCTTTGAAATAAAAGGTGTTATGATTTTATAAATGTCAAATTTCATAGTCATAATTTCTGTAACTTATCTTATTAAAAAAAAAAACTTTCATCTAATGTAAATAGCATCAAATATAGAGCAAAGAAAAGAAATGTTAAAAAGATCATAAACTCAATATGGAAGGGATAGATAGTTGTGGAATTATTTTGTCCACAATGAACAAGACTAAAAAAAAAAATGAGTTTCTCAAAATTTCAAAAATTGACATACAAGAAAGAAAGAGAGAAAAAAATAATGATAATAATAACAGCCATAACACCTACAGTGCATACAGAATTATAGTTAAATGAATCTAATTCAATTTGTTGCAGTTATTCTACAACTAGAGAAAATGAGAAAATGCCTATCTATATACTGAATGGAAGTCAAAAGTGGTGACATATCATTGTCTTTGGTTATAAACTTCATGTGTCACAGTGATCTTGCAGCGAACAAAGAATGCAATGCTAGATTAGTAGCAATAAAATACTGTAAGGATGCAGAGTAGCAGAGAAACCATTTTTATTTCTTATATGGGCAGGAGGTACAGCATAAATATGTAGATATCTTGTTAGCTCTCTTATGAATCTGAACATCTGGATTAATGAGGTAAAATCAATGTCATCAAGTACAAAATATAAAGTTTTTGTGCAACAACTCCAAAAATAGAGCCTGTCATATCATATCTTAGTTACTTATCATGATGTGCTCACATGTATACGATACTACAGAGGTACAGAAAAAACATTTTGAATTGTTCTCCTTTACCCAAAGAGTACACATTTCTTCCAAGAACAAAGCACAAGAGTCATTGATGTAGCATTAAGAGTAATGTACCTATTCAAAGACGGATATGAAGCAAGATCAACATTACAGATATAGTGGTTTGTTAAGGTAGTTAGAATTACTACTGCAGAAAGTGATGTGTTGCCATCACTGTAAATAATCATTTATCACTATCCCAAATACATATCCCATCGACACTATTAAGTGAAGAAAAATCAATAACCGTCAAAAGACAGAGAACCTGTTCATAACACAATCAAAATTGACTCAACCTTCATTATTAATTGCGCAGCAATATTTTAGAGGATAAAAACTGCTGTTTTGGAGCCCCCTTTTAAAAATACAAATTTGAAAATCCAATTTCTCCAGTATCTTGAAAATACAGCAAACACTATCACTTCACAGTAAATGAGATATTATGTTAGGTTGAGATGATTTCACCTTTCTTTCCTCGTACCCATAAATAATCTGTCTCTTCTGCAATTTCTAAAAGTCTTGAGAAGTAGAGGGTTGGTTCAGATAAAGTCCCTTCATAATTTTGTCTCATAGAGTCAAGTAGGTGCTTCTTGGGATCTTCAATAATTCCTTAAAAGCAATCATCAATCTACAATATCTATAGAGCCTACTACAGCATAACTCCCTTGGAATATATAAATTAAGCCTACATGTAGGTCAATCCACAATCTACAAGTCTTCACGAGTCTTTGAGATGCAGGCCAAGCTGGGGTTAATTAAGATGGAATCCTTTCTCCTTGGTAGCGCTAAGCAGTCTCTCTCGTATGATCTCCTCATTGGAGTACTCAGGCAGCTTGAGATAGTGGACACACGTGTTGACCGATGGATAGGTTTGGTCATTAGCGTCCACCTTCCGGACAATGGTGAGACGAGGGTGAAGGTTGGCTAGCCCTCCGGGGGGCAAGGAGGAGCAGCCAGTGGTGAATTGAAGGAAGGACTTGCGTTCATCACCATTCATTGCACACAGGACATTCACAAAGCGTTGGAAGCCAGGACTGTTCATATGTAGAAAGGAAACAAAGAGGTTTTGTGTGTAACAACCTGGATTACAACCAAATGTATACATACAAGAAGCTCATTTATGTTCTGGGGAAAATTTCTTTGAAATAGATACAAATATTATAAAGGTATATTCTATCTTTAAATCATGTCTAGAGACCTTTATCAATCTTCACATATACAAGATTACAAAATATCATCCTGTTTCATAGATTAGACAGTGGACCAGAAGTTAAAATCACAAAATTCCAACACTTCTGTAGATAAATACTCAATCAACCGTATTCCTACGCATTCACAAGCTAAGACAAGAATTCAGATATTAAAGTGAGAGTCCAAAATGGCAGAACAGAATGACAAAAAAACTAGCAGGCAGAAGGGGAAAAACTGAAGGAGTGCAATGTGCCTACCTTTCTCTGGTATAGCCTAATTTGGGTTCAGTATAGTTGAGGATGTCTTCCCTAGTCCATGATGGGGCCTGGTCTCCACACAGTATGGTCTGGAACTCAGCTGGACTAAAACTATGAAGCTTCTCCATAAGGAATACTTGATTAAATCCATCTAAAATAGAGGTAAACGTTGGAAAATATATAGTTGCTCTTGACATAATGTACAATATAAGTTTTGTTGACTTGTCTTTTATCAATAGTAATTGTATCATCTGTACTTTCTCCCTTGACTGAATTAGACTTACTGGGTTCATACAAATGTCTTCATATTTAAGATATTTCTATGCAAATCCCACTTTCAATCTTGTCAAAATATCATTTGAAAACTACAGTCATCATTTGTGTCATCAGAACATTGTGTCCATGTCAAAAGTGAAGGAAAAAAAAGATGTTCTGTATACACAACATTGTGCATGTCACAAATATTTCCAACATATGAAATAATAACTTTACAGCTAACTCATATCAGAGATTAAATGATAGAAGAGGATAACGGGAAGAAAAGCAGAAGGCTAGGGAACTCAGTTGAGTCCTAGGGTATGTATTCCCTTTTTTGATATACAATACATTCTAGTAAAAGAATGACATATGCATCAGGCAGACTGGTGCTATAACCCACCTCTGAAAGCCTCCATCTGTCTCCTGATACCAGTGTGAAGACAGAAATCAGTTACCAGCTCGATGTACTCCTCAGCATTGTCTAGAGTCACACACTCATCATCACCATTGGGTTTCAGGTTGAAGCTATTGTAGCCATACACTTTGGAGGATGGGTTGAACTGGAATGTCAACCTAGAAATATTGACATAACCAATGCACTAATTACTCAACATTCACAGACAAGTTAATGTAGATTATCAATCTTCTACACTAGAAAACAAAACTTTCTTTTGCTATATTAAAAAAAAATCTAAAATCAATTGAAGAAGTTTTCATCTTGTCTGTTATCATTTCACACATACCTGAAGAGTGGTTATTTTGATTTGTGCATAAACCACAATGATTAGTATAGTATACATGTGGCAGAAGTTTAATATTCATTTAACATACACTTTTAATGAGTTTAATCCTGATTTTACTTGGACATAGTCTTTCATATTTTTTTTCTATTGCAGTGCTGATATTTCACTAATAGTCAACAGATGGTCCTCCATGGACTACTGGTTATCATCTAATTCTTTATCTCCTCTAAGTATACTGATTTTCACATTCTTATATGACAGAGAGAAAGAGAAAGAGAGAGAGAGAGAGAGAGAGAGAGAAAAGAGAAGTTTCCTCTAAAGATACATACCCTAGATCCTCAAGCCTGACAGGTATCCCAGACCCAGGTGAGGTCTCAAGACACAAGTTCTGAATCTCATTGTTTCTCTCTTCCTCAGTCTTACTACCATCCAGCTGGATCTGTCTCTTCCTATCCACCATTTCCTGTAGGTGCTGTAGGAATCTTGCACGATGAGGATCAATCAGCTCAAAGTCAGACCAGGTCAGGACACCAGCAAACCAGGCTGGGGTGCATGGCTTGGGCGGGTCTGCCGCCAAGATCAATTCCTTGGATTCGTTACCGCTGTCGATGGCTAGATCAGAGATGAGCTCGCTCATGCTCTCTAGGGAAGCCTCCGTCTGCTGCATCTCGGCAAAGAAGACCTCTGAGTCACGAGGCGATGTGTAGGATTCCTGGGTTGAGGTGTAGTAGAGGCTGGTGCTGCCAGTCTCACCCATGCACATTAACTTGAGGAAGGGTCTTGAGAGAGGGATGTCTACCATGCGGTTGTCCTGGAGACACTTGGCTAGGAAGATGCCTAGGAAGTTGTAGAGGAGCTCGATGCGAGAGATCTCCTCGCTGTCTTGGATGATGGGGGCAGGGAAGAGACCCGAGGCTCGCTGGATGTAGTATCCACGAGGCTTCTCACCTTCACCAATGTCAACCTGAAATTACAAGGTGGCAAAAAATAATTAGTTGAAAATAATGTTACCTAACCTTGTGAGAAAACAAATATGAATAATACAATTAATGGAATTTCTAAAAATAACTCAATCTTCATCCATCATTAATTCAGTTTATCTTCAAACCCAAAGTCACTGTAATTCAAGGTACATGTAAGTGTATTAGGTCTCCATAATCAAAGTATTTTGAATCGAGCTGTGTGCAGGATTATGTCTAGTTATGGAAGAAGAATGTTGTATTAAAACCATTGAGAGCATTACCCCCAATGTGGAATATCTTTAGATGCTTGCAAATTGCAATGATTATTTCAAGAAATACCAACTAACAAATAAATTCTGGTTGTGAAAAATGCACTGAAATTTGGACACAAATCGATGAGGAAACTCTAGAGATACTGACCTCTCTTGACATGTCATCTGCTATTTCATCATCAGTCAACCACATTCCTAGACTTTTACGTTGAAGCTCAGCTGCTATCAGAGCATAGAACTCTAGAGTAGGACCCAGACCTGTCCCTTCCTCTCCAAGAAATTCAACCTGATTGATACAGGATAATTTGGTGATTGAAATGTAGGTTTCATAATAGAGAGGATGAATGCATTTATAACTTCAACATGAAAAGTAGAGCAAATTTCCTCTAAAATCTTACACTCAGACTAATATGAAGAAATACATTATAGATCTTTTTTGACTAACCAATGACCTGCACATGATTCCTTGATCAATTCTGTGATACAGGTTCTTGCAAGTGTATTACATGTCTCAAAACATAGCTTTATCAAATATCTATTCAGCTGAAATATGAGGGCAGTGAGGAAAACTGGTTCATCCTCTACATTAAATCAAGAGATTTGTACATTAAAATCAAGGTCTATCTGCTTATCCACTTAGACAGTCATTTTATATTCAGTAGTACTTCTCAGTCCTAAGTGTAGTAAATAGCTAACTGATAAAATAGATTTAGCTTTGCTACAGCCAATACCCCTTGGCAAAAGGTATTACTTCGGTCCAATCCTCATTATCACCAATACAAAGAGGTGCTTACCTCTAGGATAGATTTCCTTGAACAATGAAGTCTCATCACATTGATAGCCCATTCCAATAACTGTTCTCCTCTTGGAACCTTGACCCTCTCATGTTTGAGACGTCCAACCTGGAACTCATGGTGGTCATCCCGTCTGGTACTAGGGGTCCTCACACGCTCAGTGCTGGCCTCACGCTTGCCTTGCAGCCAGGCTATGGCTCTGTATGAACACACATGTGTAAGATAATGCTTTGTTGATAAAACTTTTACATTAAGTTTAATTTTGAAAACTTCTGGTTAGTTTTTTTCCTCAAATTCATTGAAATAAGCTCTTTCTCTTCCTATACTAACAAAGTTATGAGCAGACTTAATAAACCTATATATATTTTTTAGATAAAATGTTAATTTCTGATCTTTTGATAAATTCTCAATTTCTCTGAGCATGACATCATATGTCTGCTGAAACTTCCAAAAGAATGTACCCTTTCATCCTTTAAGAAAACAGAGTAGCCACATGTATAAAGATACTTTCTTAGGGCACATGGGACCCAGTCGGAATGAAAAGTTGAAAAAAAGGGGGGGGGGGGGAATCTCATCTACCTATTTTCATCTAATATCCTTGAGATATATATGACCACAATAGAACTATAGCTGTTTCGATGATTTCACTGACCTTGACACACCAAATGCAGTACATGTGAAGTAGAGTTGCCTGGTCTCAAATGGGAAGAGCATTGGACATCTATTTGTCAGTCTCTCACACCACTTGGGCAGTGATAAACTGGCAAGAACCAGAGGATCCTGTGAAGTGAATGAAAATAAAAACATATTACTGGATCAGCATAACTTGGTAATGATGAATTGAATTCATCCTCATAATTTCAGTCCTGCAAAAGCAGACTGTTATATCATATGGACACTAAACACTTTAACTTCTATAACTAAAAATCTACATGACTATGCACTTATCGGTTATACAAAGACACTAGTGAATTGTATATATGGTCACAGATTATTATTCATTCATTATCATTTCTATTTATTTTAAATACAGATGTTTATAACACCACTTATATCCTAAGTTATGCTAAGCTATTATCATCACTACAATGCCTACATACTCATTTATTTGTTGTTTCATCCTACAATCATTTCAAATAATCCTCTTGATGATATCAAAGGAAAGGTTGAGTTCTGGGAAAGGTGACAAAGAATTTGTGAGCTTTCTCACTCCTTTTATATCAGTTTGGAAGAACTTCATAGTAGAAATGTCCCCTGAAAAAGGATTTCTCTTCAAATGCCCTTATATTTGAAATATGATGAAAAAAAAGCTTAAGTGTTTGGGCTGAACATTCATGCCACATCTGTGTACAGTCCCATATACCCATTTCTGTGTGCAGTGCATGTGCTTTTGAGCGAGTTTGGGTTGATTTCTTATCATTCTGAGGATTCCAAAACCTCACAGTATACACCAATCCTTATTTAGACATGATCAACCTTTCCCAATTGCTTCCAGACAGTTTCTTTCACAATGTAATCGCATGATCAGAACTCAGCTTTATCTTTAATTATGGTAAATGAGAAGAAATTACCTGTACTTGCTGAGCTAGCTTGTTGGTAATCTTTTTACTGTAGAACTCTTCAGGTGGTACACTGAACCGATGAGCATCAAGATCTGTAAGAAATCAGAAATGAGATATGTCCAGTCTTTTGAATAGCATACATTCGTTCAAAACGATGGGGTTGAGTTTTCTCTTATAAAGTAAAGCAGATTTGTTTCACTATTGCTGGGTCATAAAATGCATCCAACATGATATATGATATCTTAATCTTCTCACATCCATTGTGTTAGATTTACTTGAATCAATATTTCCAATATCTACAGGAGTCATATTTTGTCTCTCTGGGACAATTCTGCTTTTTTATTCATCAAAGTTTTAGTACATTATTTTAAATACTGACATTCCAATTGTGAATTTCATCTGTGGTCATCAAAGGAGGGAAGTGTTTAAAAAGGGGGCATTCACATCATTTAAAAAATTTTTTTTATCCTGTACACCCAAACAAGAACTTACCAGTGGAACCAACATCTGTAGCAATGGCATAAAGTATCCTGAGGAGCTGTAAGACATCATCCACACTACAAGCACCAGTCTCCTTGCCACCAACACTCAGACTACCACCATCACTCTCACTAAGTACATGCCCAGAGTCCTGGCTTAGGCGCTGCTGGCTAGAGGGTCTGGCTAAACCAAGCTGGATAAATTCCTGTTCATTGCCACAAATATGATAAAATAGCATTGTTAATACCAGTCAAAAAAGTATTGCACTTTTGATGTAAATTCATTTGCTACATGCTTATCTGCTGTAAGGCTCAAAATGTAACATAAAGAGTTGGATCATGCAAAAAGAGAAATAATTTATCAGATTAGAGTTTAAATGCTAATAATATTCTAGTCCCAAACTTTTATCAATGTAAATTTTCATTCTTTTTACTTACTGAATTATGAGAAGGAAATAAATGTGTTGTGAATGTGAATCTGAATAATGAAATCTACCAGGATCACCTTCCATTTCATACACATTTGTACCTCACATGTCTTTTTGGAGAATCCTATGGGCTTAAAACTTGACTTCTCATCAAACTTCCCACATCATTTATCAAATGAAACAGTTCTTTCTTTCAGAGGGAGGAGTATAAACCTACCCTGTATGCAGCCACTAGTCTAGATGAGTTCCTGGTCCTGCGTATATTGGTAGCATTGCTGGACAGCTTCCATCTCCTAAGGAACTGTGCATCTGCCTTCTCTTGTAGGTACATGATAAGCTCTGTCTTAGGTAATCTCTCAGTTCCTAGATGCCTCTGTACAAAGCCTACAGTCCATGGGCCCTGGTTAGTGACAATGATAAATATGAATAGGTCATACTAAGTAAACACAAAGAAAATGGTATGAAACCTCACGCCAGGGCTTTCTGTTTTGCAGAGCCCAAACCCTACCCAAACCAAGAACTTGAAAACTTGAGGCTTTATTGTCCACATCAACGTAAGCAAAAATATAGAAGAGACCTCAGTGTGAGTAGCTTTTCAACAAATCTCAACAAATCAATTTTGTTGAAGTTCTTACCTCTTTCTGTTTCGCATAGACCGAACCCCACCCAAACCAAGAACTTTAAAACTTGAGGCTTTATTGTCTACATTAACATAAGCAAAAATTACAAGAGACCGCAGTGTGAGTAGCTTTTCCCAACATATCAATTTTGTTGAAGTACTTACCTCTGTGTTTTCTATACTTGAAGTGCTCTCATCCTGGGGTCTTGATTCCCTATATACAACCCTGAAGAACAAAATACAAACACACAAATACAAATAAAGAGATATATTTAGTTTCAAAACAATGATCAGAACACTGTTCGACATTTAAGTGTGCATTGTTTCATAAGAATTAAATAAATAGGTAAAAATGTGACATTGGTATTCTACAAAGAGTAATGCAGATATAATTTTTAAATTTGGACAATTAAACACAAGATTGGCATTAATACACCTGCCACATGTACATAATCAGTACCACAAAATTCTCATTTCACCAATGTTTCAAATCTTGGAAGAACATGTCCACGGCATATGTATTTTCATAGGAGCAATTATGCTGCAGTATATTTTGGTTGAAGCAGTTTATCAGCAAGATTTTATTCCTTCCAAATTAAGAAATTCTCTTCATTAGGGTTCAAGACAAAACGTCTCATTCCACTCGAAGCAGAAAGCTGAGCAAGTCTTACGTGTATGTGGGTTCCCATATCCTGCGTAACCTGTCATGTTTGGTGCCAGTAGGTGTCTGCTGATACAGCATCTGTACATATCTAAAGATGGTGGATCGTAGATCTTCACAGTATACCTCAGTCTCCTGTACCTATACACACAGCAATCGCAAAACAAAACAACACATTTTATTAATATCATCACCATGTTCACTGACATCAATAAACTGAAGGAATTTCCTGGCGTGAATGTATAACTTGATGCACAGTGGACATAAGTAGCCAATGAGTTTATGAATAAATTACACTTTTAACGATGTGTAACATATAGTATACTTTGTGAAGAAATCGTTGTTGATGACCTTTTCAGAAACAATGAACTATAATAACTACCAGTCAAATTGCAGTAGATGCTTGAGAGATGATAACAATGTTTACAGCAATGCACACAGCCCTATCAAATTAAAAACTATTGAATTAAAAACAACATATATTTTCATATAAGATGAAAGACTTACCCCTTGTAGTCCAGGTCCTCTAAGGAAGAGTGCTAGTCTTGGAGTTGGAGTGCTATCAGTCTCATCTCTAAATGATGTATCAGGTGTACCTGTACAACATACAGTTAGTCAGCACAGATTTGAAATGAAATTCCTCATATCCTTCACAAATCACACAATGTAGTAAACATAATTAATGGCCACGTATGCACTGAATAGAGTAGCATGACAATGAAAGGCTTAAGTTAGGAGACCTAATCAACAAAGAAGGGTAAAAAGGAGATAACAAGCCTCTTGTATTAGAATTATAATCAAACATTTAAAAAAAATCAAATGCAAGTCCTAAATAAGCAATCATGATTGGTCAAAAGTATAGTTTTAAAGTTGCTACTGATTACAAGATTGAAACAAGAGGTTTCTAATCCATGTGTTACTGTTAGCTTACCAGGTGGAGGTATCTCAAGGTCTGTAGTCTGTTGGACGTTGGTCCTGCCTGGTCTAGGATCAAAGGCTGGTACTAGAGCAGAGAACTGTCTCTTCAATACATGTTCATCATCCCATGTTTTACGTCTTACACCTCTGCTGTCATAGTCCTCTTCCTCCTACAGATTGAGAGATTATAACAAAAAAAATCAAAAAATATCCCATTTAAGAGTTCACATCTTAAAACTGCATGTAGTACGCTCATGCACACGAAAATCAATATATCAAACTGACAAAAGAAATGTCAATGAATGCACTATGTTTAATATAAGGATGTTTTATAATAAGTAAAATTATAACAGATTTATGTTTGTTTTTTTCTATATGTGGCTTTTCAATTCCTCAACCCCATCTTGAAATATTTTCACATTTTCTGCAGTCATATAATGAAGTTTCTTCTTTTTTGTGCATGAATGGTTTTAAATAGTTACACTAAATTTTTAT